>JBAMNC010000717.1:0-500000 GCA_037902135.1 Cetoscarus ocellatus | reverse complement strand
GTTCAAAACTGCGCAATCAAATCAATTTACTAAAATCTATTCCTCTGTCAGGGCTGGGCATGTGTTTTAAATAGAGTCCATATAAATAGGGTATGCCTATTTTCAAAAACATGAGAGGTTACAGTTTGTAATTTTAGTATTAATATAGTTAAACCGTAAAGCTTAGTCAGATGACAGTTCACAGTAATGATTGTTAACAGCAAAAAAAGGCCCCATTTCCAATTAAGTTGGGACGGTGTCTAAAACGTAAATAAAAACAGAATACAATGATTTGCTAATCCTTTTCAACCTATGTTTGATTGAATGCACGACAGAGAAATTATATGTAATATTCAAACTGATAAATTTAATTGTTTTTGCAAATATTCACTCATATTGAGTTTGATGCCTGCAATGTGTTCCAAAAAAGCAGGGACAGGGGCATGTTTATCTCTGTGTTACATCACCTTTCCTTTAACAACACTTAGTAAGTGTTTGTGAACTGAGGACACTACCTGTTGAAGCTTTGTAGGTGGAATTCTTTCACATTCTTGCTTGATGTTCGACTAAAGTTGCTCAACAGTCTGGTGTCTCGATTGTCGTATTTTGTGCTTCATAATGCTTCACACGTTTTCAGTGGGAGACAGGTCTGGACAGCAGGCAGGGCAGTCTAGTACCTGCACTCTGGTGCCACGCTGTTGTAACACATGTGTCTTGACATTGTCATGCTGAAATAATCAGGGAACGTCCCTGAGAAGGACATCAAACATGTATCAGTGTTTTAAACCAGATTCACATCAAAGTTTATGAATCTGGTATGAAAACTATTTTCCTATGAATCCAAACATTTATTGTGCATCCTCCATTCAGTGAAAACTCATAGAAATATGCTTTTTAGACCATATCACACAGCCCTAATGCATGTATGTTATTGTTGTTATTCTGCTACAGTCTGTGAAGCTCCGCCCCCTCCAGCAGAGTCTGAGAGTGCCCTGCGAGTCGTTCTGTTGGGGAGGACAGGATCAGGCCGCAGCTCCTCAGGTAACACCCTCCTGGGCAGGTCATCCTTCTTGGTGGATGTGTCCCCATCATCCATCACCCAGCAGAGTCAGAGACAGATGGGGACGAAAAATGGGCGGAGCCTCTCTGTGATTGACACCCCGGGTTTCTTCCACACTCAGCTGTCTCATCAGGAGGTCATGGCTGAGCTGGGGCGCTGCGTGGCCCTCTCCTCTCCTGGGCCTCATGTCTTCTTGGTGACACTGCAGCTCGGTAGGTTTACCGCAGAGGAGAGAGATGCTGTGGAGTGGATCAGAGCCACATTTGGACCAGGGGCCTCAAGGTAGGGCTGGTCTGAGTAACTTTAGACCCCTACTTGTGTCTACAGGGATCTACCTGATCCTGATTTGGTTTATTTTAAGATAGTGTGACGATTTTTAAGGGGTTTTGTGAGTGCCTTGATGATCTTAAGTCCTATTTTTGACTCAAAGAGCAGAGGACAGAGGGACAGCACTGCCTATACTGCACGATTATGTCTGCAATGTTTGGACAAGAGGGTAACCTCTCAAACTTTCGGAAATTTAGACAATGCCAGAAATTAACAGGAGATTTCTTTACATTTCTTTCCCAATGAAGTGACCTTTTTAAGACAGTCTGCTGTCATTAGTTAAAGTGCACAAATCTAACAGTGGTGCTGGATGCCCGGCTGGTGCCATCTAGGGATGTTATATTACTAGAAAAGGTTCCTCTAAGGTGTCAGGGGCCCAGCACAATGACCTCCATCTGCCTGAGAGAAGAAGAAGAACATTTCTGGACACCCAGATCCTTATGTCCTTCAGACATGCTTCCAGTTTAGACAACTGATTTGTTTCACCTGGCTTTACTGATGCGTACAGTTGAATATCATCAATGTGAAAATGAAAACTGACAGAGTGTTTCCTAATGACTTCATTCAGGGGAAGCATATTTAAGGAGAAAAGAATTGGGCCTAGCGCAGAACCTTGAGGAACTCCATAACTGACTTTGGTGCACACAGAAGACTTATTGTTCATGTGTACAAACTGGTATCGATCAGATAAGTAGGGCTTAAACCAATTTGAAGTCCCTGTAATCCCCAATACTTTCTCTGTGTTGAGACCCCTGCAGCAGGAGACCCCAGGCAATCACTTTCTTTGCCTAATTGTTAACGTCTTTGCCTCCAGGTTTATGGTGGTCTTGTTCACCTGGGGGGACCGACTGCAAGGTAAACCCATCAAGGACTTCCTGGAGATGAGCCCTGAGCTGTCTGAGTTCATCTGCAGCTGTCACGGAGGACATCATGTCTTTGATAACAGTGAAGTGTCTTCAGAGAGTTCACTGCAGGTCATACAGCTGCTGGAGAAGATGGAGAAGCTGGTGGAGACCAACGAAGGAGGTTACTATAGCAATGAGATGTTCAAGGAGGCTGAGACCACCATCAAGAACATACAGCAAAGGATTCTGGGAGAAACAGGACACGATGTGGAGTCACCAAAGAAGGGGTCAGAAACCAAAGAGTCAGAGCAGAAGAGAGCAGAGGAAGAGGAGGAGAGGAAGAGGGCGGAAAGACTGTTCTGGTGTGAGCTGGTGACGGCGATGGGGAAAGGTGCGGCGGAGGGGGCAGGGCTTATGGGGAAGGAGGGGAAGGACAAAGGGAAAGGGAAAGCAATAAAGAAGGTGAAGGTGGTGGAGAGGGCCGCAGCTCTGGCAGCTTCACCGCTGTCCGTCAGCTCAGCCGCTAAGATGGTTGGTGGAGCCATGAGAGAGGGCGGGAAGGTGTTATACAAACACAGGAAAACGTTCCTGCACTGAAGAACAGTACCTGAAACATGCCCAGAGTTTATTTTTACTCTGCATGTTATACGTCTGATACACGTCAAGAGCTGGAAAATATATGAAGATGTACTGATATACACTCACTGGCCACTTTATTAGGTACACCTCTGTAGTCCCACAATGGTTTGATGTTTGTACAAATATCCAAAGCACACCAGTGTGCCCTGCTCCACCATTTTGGAACCACTGATCTAAATTAGGGATGGACAAAATCAGCATATTGTAAATTTGAAGAAGACATGACAGAATCCACAAAATATGATTCAAATGTACATATTAGGATATGATAAAGAACATTTCTATACAAATCTAGATTGTTAATAAAGTGTTTTTGTTTGCAAGCAATTACAGAACTTACATTACGTTATTGTTTCTCTAATTCTCTGATATGAATAATCAAAATTTAATATTTAGAATTAGTTCATTATTCATTTAGAAATGGCAAAGGTAATTGATCGTAAAGAAATGGAAAAGACTCATTGTTTTGATGCATTTAAAATAAGTCTTAAAATGGCTTTAATTCTGTTTAAATTGGCTTATTTGTTTTTTTAATCAATGCCAAACTCATTAAATTATGCATCATTATTTACTTTTGAATTATAATAAACCGTGGTATAATATATTTATGTCAGCTTTATATTAGCTATTTTTGCATATACATATATAAACATATATATGTGTGTGTGTGTGTGTGTATATATATCTATATATATACATGTTTCCCATTTAGAGTAACTGACAGTTTGTTACAATGTGGCCCTGTTGGTGAACAGAATTGCCTGAATCTGATCTAAATCTTTTGGGGATAAAACTATTGCTGTCATTTTTTTGGTCACTCTGAGGACTTACAGTGTTAATTTTAGTGAATTCACTTCATTGGAAAACAGCAGTTCACTGAAGTTAATATTACATTCTAATGCTTCATAATAGAGATTTAGAGAATCAATTACAGTAAAGTAAGTTATTTTAATTACTGGCAAAAAACAAAAAAAAATAAACCAACAACCAACAATCTAGATTATAGAGAAATATTTATATTTCATATCCCAGTTTGAGCATGGCATTGTATTGGCGTCTTAGTTTCATCCTTTCTGGCAGGTTCTTCATGTTTTCTTAACGTTCACAGTTTGATCATTTTGGAAATGACCGGCGGCCACACTTGGTGAGGTGGAGGGTAGTATGTGGCCCCTGAGCCGCCAGTTGCCCATCCCTGCCATTGGCAGTGGGGCCTACAGGAAGTTACACCCATAACTCAAGGTCACCAGGGGTCTAGGAATACGGTGGACATATGTTTGGACAGAAAAAGTACTGGCATGATGGCTGCTCGGCCTGCCTGGTACCAACATGCTACAAATGACAACATTTTCTTCTGTGAGTGCCGCCATGTTAGCAGCAGTACTGAGAGGAAACTGCTGACTCTCCCTGTAAAAGGAGCTCCTTCGACCTTTTACCATCTATAACGGAACAACACGGTAAGACCTGCTTAAAAACACTGATAAACTAACATGGTAGATGTGTAGAAATATCAGTCTGCTAAGCAGAGATGTGTGAAGGGATGAGGGCAGTTAGCAGTTGAGTAGGAATGAAGGAGCCTTAACTGATAACAGTTCTTTACAAAGTCCGTTTTACCCGCCAAGATAACAGTTTAAGGTTTGTTGGAAGTGGATGTTGTGGTGCTTCTTCAATAGTGAAGTTAAAAAGTCAAGACTCGAGAGAATGTTATGGGACAGGGTAGAGCTGACAAACTTGAGGTCTTATTGACCTGACAAAATGGCAGGCAGACTAAAGTATATGGTCAACTAGTTCTTAATATTAAAACCAAGATGGAAGCATACATTTAAACCTCAGATGCCACAAAAAATAAATGCGACACCTAAGACGAAATGGACACATCAGAAAAAAGCCCCAAATGTCTCATAAATGTACATAATCTTCCAGTAGAAGTGATTCAGTTGACTAGCTCCTGTCCTGTCCATCAAAACAAAAAAGAAATATATATATATTTATATTTTCAACCCCTTCAGTACCACTGTAATAAATACCCAGAGTCAGTCATGTTTTAGATATAAAATACAGGAACAGTAAATAATTTCCTAAAGAAATGAGCCAGTTGGAACATTTTATTTCTGGATTTTACAGTCTTGGATATGTCACTGATTACCAATAATATTGATTGGAATGCAGATTTAATTTGTGTGCTTGGTCAGATTTTACTCAATGTGACTCATAAGAACCAAAAACACATCCAAAAAGTGGACATGAGAGAGTAATGAGCTGTAAATTTGTTCTTCTATAAAATACATTTCCGATTAATTACCCTCAGTTCTTTCCAAAAATAAAAAGTATTGAGCCATTATTCTATTTTTAACCCTTTCAGTGCCACTTTGAATACCCAGCGCCCACTATGTTAAAGATAGAAAACTAAAAAAAAAGAATTATTACCTAAAATAAAAGATACAGTAGTGAAATTCTTTCCTGAATTTTAAAGTATTTGTTGTAGATTATAATCAAATTAGTTTCAGATGCCCAATGACAACACCACTGAAGGAGGAGATGATTGCTTCAACACCTTCAGCGAGACTGGAGCTGGAAAGCACGTCCCAAGAGCTGTTTTTGTTGACCTGGAGCCCATTGGTGAGTGTCAGCAGCACAGACGCAAAATCGAAGCAAAACATTAAGTGGGGTATTCAAAAATATCAAACAACAACTTATCTAAGTTTTTTTCTTCTTCATTTAAACACCAGATGAAGTGCACACCGGCAGATTCCGACAGTTGTTCCACCCTGAGCAGCTGATCACTGGTAAGGAGGACACTGCCAGCAACTATGCCCGTGGACACTACACCATCAGCAAAGAGATCATCAACCATGGCCTGGACAGGATCTGCAAACTGGTGGGTAACTTAATCTGGAACAATGTTCACTAAAAATGACCAACCTTACAACCTTACATTCCTTACATACACTCTGTATGTAGATTTTGTCAAGAAGTCCAAGCTTGAGTTCTCCATTTACCAGCTCCCCGGGTGTCCACAGCTGTGGTGGAGCCCTACATTGCCATCCTGACCACCCATTCCACCCTGGAGCACTCTGACTGCGCCTTCATGGTGGACAACGAGGCCATCTACGTCATCTGCCGCAGAAATCTGGATATTGAGCGTCCCACTTACGTCAACCTGAACAGGCTGGTCAGTCAGGTGGTGTCCTCTGTCACCGTGTCCCTTCGTTTCAATGGTGTCCTGAATGTTGATCTGAGAGAGTTCCAGACCAACTTGGTGCCATATCCTCGTATCCACTGAGAAGGCGTATCATCAGCAGCTGTCAGTGGATGAGATCACAAACAGCTGCTTTGAGCCGGCCAATCAGATGGTCAAATGTGACTCTCGCCACAGCAAGTGCATGGCTTGTTGCCTTTTGTATCATTGTGATGTGGTGGCCAAAGATGTCAACACTGCCATCGTCACCATCAAAGCCAACCATCCAGTTTGTGGACTGGTGTCCCACTGGTTTCAAGGTGGGCGTCAACTATCAGCCACTATGGTTCCTCAGGGTGACCTGGCCAAGGTCCAGAGGGCCGTCCGTGTGCACGCTGAGCAACACCACTACTATTGCAGAGGCCTGGGCTCGTCTGGACCTCAAGTTTGACCTGATGTACGTCAGGAGGGCCTTCGTTCACTGATTTGTGGGTGAGGGGATGGAGGAGGGAGAGTTCTCTGAGGCCAGAGAGGACTTGGTCGCTCTGGAGAAAGATTATGAGGAGATGGGAGTGGACTCTGTGAAGGAAGAGGGCAGAAGGTTAACATTAGTTTAGTTGAAGTTCTGTATTTAGATACCTTCCATACAGAATCGTGATTATTAATTTGTTCAGTTTAAAGATCCTGTTAAACTTCACTTGGTTCTTAATGAAGTTGCCGTGATGTTCACTGGTCTGTCCCTCATTAATCCAAATATGTATCCAATTTATTCAGTACTATTGGATGGAAATGCTATGGTAACATATCATTTTAAAAATATTGTACTGATAAAGTATCAAATTATTGTTTTTTTTGACAACCTTATTATACATGTTTTTTTTGTTGATCAACAACAGGTTCAAAATAGGGATGCACAATATTGGTACAGGGAGATAATGGCTTCAAAGTCCGATTATTGTATCTGCAGATATTAAAATTTGTTTTGGTATCAACAGCTGCTATATGGACCCTACATGTTGGTCATGTATATTCCAAATATTGTCTGTAATATTTGCAGAAGGTTCCATAAAACTTTACCCTGTTATCACTGGAAGACTACATTTAAATATCAAGCTATATTAAAAAAACAAAGCAAAAACATTTTTCCACATTTTCGTCTCTCTTAACATTAAAACAAAGCTAAATACTTACAGATGACTTTTTAGACAGGTTTTAGGTTGACTAAAAATATGCTAATATATGACTTTTTGGGCACTTTTCAGGCAAGGAAACATGCCAGCATAGAACTTTTGGTCAAATTTCTAAAAAGGAAAAAGAAAAAACCCTGACTTATCTGCATTATTCCCCTCTGTTAACGTTGAAACAAAACAATGTTAAATTCTGATTTTCTTGTCAGTTTTCAGGCTGACAAGAAACGAGCTATTACATGACTTTTTGGCACTTAGAGACAGAGAAACATGCCAGTACTGAACTTATGGTCAAATTTGACTTAAAAAAGTGACAAATCAACATTTTTCTCCCTGGCAATTTAAAAAAAAAAAAAAAAGATTGTGTGTTTAGGGTTGACAGAAAAATACGCTAACAGTGGACTTTTTGGTGCTTTTCAAGCAGGAAAACATGCCAGAACAAAAAAGAAAAAAGGCATCAGTATTCCACCTCTTTGTTAAAACTGAAACAAAATGACAAGCTAACACAGGACTTTTGGTAAGTTTTAATGTTGACAGAAAAATATTTTAATACATGACTTTTTGTCACATTTCATGCAGCATTTTTCCTCTCTGTCAACTTTTCAAATAAAAAAAGCCATGCTATGATATATCTTGTTGGTTAGTTTGTAGTCTGACAGAAAAATGCAAATACATGGCATTTTTCGCACTTTTTCAGACAAGAAAACATGCCAGGACACTTTTTGGTCATTTTGACTTGAAAAACCACTTCTAAACATTTTTCCTTTAGGCAAATTTTAAAAAATGGCACGTCAACATATGACTTTTTCGTCAGTTTTTGATCTGACAAGAGATAACCTAATACATGACTTTTTGGACAGTTATCAGGCACGAAAGCATGCCTGGGCAGAACTGTTTGTCAAATTTGACTACAAAAAAAATGTCTGCATTTTTCCTCTCCGGCAATTCTCCAGAAAAAAAAAGACATGCTAACATGTGACTTTTTGGTCAGTTTTCAAACTGACTTAAATATGCTAATACATGACTTCGGGCCACATTTCAGGCAACATTTTTCCCCTATGTCAGCTTGGCACTTTTTAGGCAGGAAAACATGCCAGGGCAGAATTTTTGGTCATGCTTAACTTAAAAAAACACTTATAGACATTTTTCCTATCAGTCCATTTTTAAAAAAAAAAATGACATGCTTACATACGACTTTTTGGTCAGTTTTCTTGAAAAAAAAAAAAATCCAAATCATGACTTTTGGGGGATTTTTCAGGCAGGGAAACACACTGGTAAATGACTTTAAGTCATTTACACCTGTGAAACAACTTTTCAGCTTTTTTCCCCTTTTGGCCATTTTTGGCGAGTGTCCTCGGAGGCTGTGAAATTTGTAATCAGTCACCACATAGAAAATATTAATGAAATTAACTCACTGTTGCTACTTTTTGAAATAATCAAGAGTCTTGTCAGCAGTAATGCCCCATCCTTAAACTACTTTTTTTTCAAATCCATTTTTTTGTAATGGTTTATCGTAACAAGTGATAACATGTATTCAAACATGTATTTATTTGTATTTAAAGCCTTTAAGTCTAGAAAATTATTATATATTTGGTAGTTTAAAACAGAGCTTTTGTTGTTTGATAGATTTATGCCGAAAAAAAAGTATTGATATATGATTTTATAGCATTTTTTTTTGCACGTACACGCTTTGCTTCAGTGTCCCCAGAGGATGCCAAATTCTAATTCTCACACAAAAAACACTGATGCAATGAAATCAGTCCACCCTGAAACATTTCATCATTATTTCAAATCTAATTTTTTTGTAGTGTTTTAATAAAATCTGGTAACATGTAAAAGGCTAATTTAAAGGATTAAAATCCTAAAAAAAAAATTTAGATGTGTTTGTTAGTTTTGAGAAGAGTTGAAGTGAAAGAGAAACATTAAGTATGACCGTTTAATGGCAGTTTTTTTGCATTTACATTATTTCAGGAGAGTCCCCAGAAGGTCGTAAATTGAAGGGATGCACAGGTGGAGGAGATATTTAAGAATGGAGGAGATATTTGACTGTCAGTCCTCTCCGTTATAAAGGTCAAAGATCATTTGTATCCAGGGGTTGCAGACTGTAAACTTCACTGCTGCGCAGCACATTTGCACTTGGTCGCCCCCTAGCGTCGACTTTCTCATCCCATTGTAATTGTAGTTTCACTTTCCCCTCGGCTTGTGGAGTGTGACGGTCTTTGTATGTTCGCGACAAAACGCCCAGAAACATAAATAAGGTTAGTAAACATTACGAATCTACGGTTGTGAAAGATGTTTTGTCATTAATGGTTTTCGTTTTGCACCCCAAGAAGAGAAAGGTCGGCTGTGCTTGATGCAAAATGTCAGCTACGATGGGTCTGATTTTTCACTTCCTTGTCACTGAGCTCTGCAGTGTGGCTGTCTCTGACACTTCTTCATAAATATTTGGCACACTTTAACTCAACAGTTTGAGCACACTGGCTGCTGGTTTGTAACTGTCTGTCAATCAGAAGACGAACATCAGCATCGCTGGACAGTAAGACTGTAATGAGAGCTGACTGTAGTGCCTTTGTTGATATTAAACATTTAACGACGACGTTTGCTTCTCTGCAACAAAAAGAAAAGAATAACATACAAAACTCAGCCAAATACACCCAGAACAGACCTGTCTGATGAAGTTTAGTGGCAGAATTAAAGATCTATGAAAAATATACGTGCTATTGAACATTTGTGTAGTAACGATCTCTGCAGGGATAAATACTTATCATGATATAGAGTAGTATAATGTGATGAATCTGCCTGTGAAAAGATTATCATTATTCAGCTTATTTGGTCAAAAAGCCGCCAAAATATCCAGCTGTAAACTCACTGCAGGAATGAGGAAGAGGGGCAAAGAGGGCGTTTACTTCAAAATCCACCACTCATGTGAAATCAGGGGTGCTGTCAGAATTTTTGGGTCCCACATAAAGATGTTATATTGGGGGCCAATCCCAAACCAGCATTGCACAGTTTCTCAAACTTTACTTCAAGGCAAACTAATAAATGCATATGCCAATTTTTATTTTCCCTTTAGCGTTATTATTTTTTTTATTTATTTGATTTATTCAGGTAGAGGACAGTGCACATCAATGAACATTGACATATAGATGTGCCAGATTTTAGCCATATGCTAATTTCCATCTCTAGTCCCCAGCAGGTTGATGTAATGCATTTGTGTGCACAAACCTCAAATAAATATACCACATGAAACAACAGCAGCAAGATGACATACACAGAAAAACATGGACTCTACATTAATTTACAAGCACACGTAAAACAATACAGAAGGTATGCTCAGACAAAAAAAGTGCACAAGCTGCAAATGTGGTGTAAAAGTGCTACAGTACTGAGATATTACACATCAAAATAGAAGTGCTAATTCATAATTGCACACTTGCCCACACCATTTAGGCATGTTTATGTGCCGTACTGCACATGCTTAGCATACACACATGTAATTGTTCATGCAAAATTGCACTTAAGTTGCATACAGAGATGCATTTGTGTACGCACACATACAGAAAGATGTTTAGTCATGGTCACAGATCTGGTTTGTCCTGACCCACACCTTCAGATTACCGCTGAAGCTGGAGCATTCTCTGGCTGATAGTGGTAAACTGTTCCATAATATGCTACCGTTTAAGAAGAAGCTCACAGTCACCGCGAACAGTAGCTCAGCCGAGATCTTCTGTATTCAAAGAAGCTTCAGCTGAAATCACAGAACACATTGTGATTTAAACTCTGTACTATTTATTTGTCATATGGTCAGTCTTCTGAATCTCTGCCTTATAAAACATTCAAAACTTTTGCATATTACATTTGTCTTGCAAACTGTCATTTTTCTTCAGATCCCAACATTTTGACGTGCTATTTGGCACTGCAAAATGCATCAATAAAACAAATTTCCTCTAATAATAAAGCTAATTTCATGGGAGTTAACCTATGCAAAAGATGCCTGAATATTACTGTTGCAATTAGAAACAAGAAAACTTTGGTATTTTTATACATATATTGTTATGTTGAAAAGGATCGAGATCTTTAAAGGCCTCTTGTGAAAAAGCTATACATTTATTTGTCCAATTGATATGGACAGACGTGGAAGTGTGCACAAATTGGATGAATGAATCAGGGAGTACAGAAAATAAAGAAAGGAAAATTAAAATGTTAATGTTAAGTCTAGTCTATAAAGACTCAAGTCCATTTGGGATGAGAACAGTATCTCAGTTCGACTTGTTTTCCAGCTTAATGTAATCCCATGACCTTCCCCGAGAGATTGCCTCCTTCTCAAAATTGTCACAAAGTCTGCTCAACGTACGTTCAGAGGAAGCTGTCTCAGTCACAGCATTGACTCATTCTCTCACCTGTGGGGCCTGTAATGCTTTCCACTGCCTTAGAATAATTCAACAGGCTGTTATTGTGCCCACAGTAATGACAGAAAACTCAAATTTAAATATTTTAGGTATCTCAGATTTGTTTCCCAGTAGACAGAGCTCCCGACTTAGAGGAGGTTCTGATCCAAATCATCCATCCATCCATCCATCCATCCACGTATCTTGTACCTCTCATCAGGGCATAACTGGAGTCCAGAGAGGACTAATTTCAACAAAAATACCCTCTATACTCAGATTTTGACATGAGACCAGTGTTTCCTACTGAAATAACACACACCCACACAAAGATATATGCCATTTTGCTTCTAAGACTAAAATGTTTGCAGTCATGAACCACTGGTTTCTTGACCTGTAATGTTTTATCACACTGTGCTGGAAACAGTTCGATCAGAATTTGGGATAAAAGATCACAGTCATTTTTAAGTTTCATTTTTAGTTTTGTGTTCATGTAATGCCTTAGTTACCCCCACAGGTGGTGTTAAATGATCGAACATGTCCCAGTTTCTGTTTCCAGTGTGGAAAGAGTAAAGGACATTTCACTCAGGTCCAAGTACACGGATTAGAACTGCCTTAAGTAGGACAATATTACAGGTCCATAGATCTGCTCAAGTAAAAGTGAAAAATGATTCATCTTAAATTTACTTAAAGTCCTGATAAGTTATGTTTACCAGGGCAGATGAGGTATGAGCTTTCCTTTCTGTTCAACTCAAACTAAGACAAGAACTCATGTAGAAGTACAGCTACTCTGATAGGATTCCTCCCAAGTACAAGCAGAAGTAGCACCTGTAGAGTCTTCTCAAGTAAAAGTAAAAAGTACTTTATTTAATATGTACTCAATGTACAGAGTATAGTAAATAGACTGCATTTCACTATGTCTCACAAGAAGAAAGTGGTACTGATCAAACAAATCCCAGAAATAGTCCTTTCAAAACTCAAAAATGGAATAATCCGGCAAAAATGATTCGACGGCAATGCATTGCAATAAAAAAAAAATTACAATTACAGTCTGACTACGGGAGACTCACCGGTCCTGGGAACATTTCCTCTGAGTCCAAACCTTTTGCAGCTGCCCTTTCCTCCGGTGTCAAAGTTCCTGTTTGGAGAATTTTTATTCCAGCCCTAGAGGTATACTTGGACTCCTCACTTGGAAACCGAGGCCGTGCAAAATTTCAGAGTTCCATTCAGGCTCACTGGCCAAATCTTCCCAACATTTTCCCTTCTCCTCTTTCTTTCTGCCTCACCACCTCCCCCTCATCACACCTGAGACAATCTGACTGCAGCAGGTCACCTGACCAGGCAGACCACACCTCAAATAAAATGCACAGCAGTGCCAAGTTAGGGCGAACTAGGGGATGAAACTTAGCAAGGGTTTGAGTACATATAAATCCCCAAATCAAAAAGAAAATTACCCAACCCCACACTGTGTAGCTATGCCACAAATGTACTTTTGACAGTAACAGTAAATCAAACTATGCCCTTTCAAAGGCCAAAACACTGATTAACTTACCTGCTGACAGAAAACCAGCCCTTTTTGGGGAGTGTATGCTCTCAGTTTTAAATTAAGATGAGATTAATATGCACAATCTTGTTTCAACAGTAACAGTGCCTTGATGGTTTCTGGGATTTGTCCATTTATTCAATATTTTGTTGCTGTTTATATTCATGGTTCCCTCTTTCTGTTTTCTTCTCAATGGTGCTCATTGTTTTTCCCAGCAGATGGCAGAGTGGGGCCAAACTCTGAGGGTGAGTGGTCTGCCTACAGACATCGAGGATGACAGGCTGAAAGACAAGCTTTTTATCCATTTCCTGAGAAAGAGGAATGGAGGAGGGGAAATAGAGTCCGTCACCATCATCAAGGCGATGCCCGGCTGTGCCCTTGTCACCTTTGAGGACAGTAGAGGTCAGTAGAGTCAGTGCGTGCATGTCTGTGCATATAAAACCAGGGGAAGGGGATTTTGATGAATTATTAATGACTCTAGTATAAACGCTGCTGATTTGAAGAGTATTATATATTTTGTTTAAGAAACAAAACTGATATTTGAATACTGCTTCTCCAATTTCATTCCTTCATTTGCAAAGTAGTAGTAACATTTGCACTCTGTTGGCTGTCACTGCTGATTTACATTCAGAGGGAACGCTGGCATGCAAGTCAATGGAGTAGCCAACAGTGAAAGAGCTTGGTCAGGATTCCTCACAGACAAAGATTGATTTCCCTCTGGTGACCCCCTTTCACACAGTGGCACAGAGAGTGATTCAACACAGCCAGCACGCTCTGGAAGTGGACGGGAAGAAGTATAAAGTCACTGTAACTGAGCACCGGGAGAGCCTGGAGCCAGATGAGGTATATATTCATCATGAATGCTGGGAAATATGATGACAAATGCTAAATAAAGGGTTCCAAAGGTCTTTCATTGTATTTTTAACACTCTAGATTATTAACTTACTCTAAAATAATTTCTTCATTTGTCAGAGGACTTCAATTCTAGCTGACATTTTGTTTGAGATTTTTCACAATACTTTATCAGGTCCACACTGAGCGTATTTACATGCACACAGTAATCTGATTTTGGAAAAACCTTGGTAACGTGGTTTTACAGTCTTTCCACAAGTGCCCAACATAAGCTTCTCCTCCTAAAGCCATGCTTAATGCAGCAGCAGCTGTCTTGTTCCTGACTTTCTAGCAGAACTACCTCTTAGTGTCTGTAACAGGAAGTGCAGCCTCTGCTGTTTTAACTCATAGCTTTGTGCTAAACTAGAGTGTGTGGTTTCCAGGGGCAGCAAATCTGTTTTGTGCTCCTAACCAAGCAAAATAAAGTTTATTTAAATCCTTTATTTTGTGAAGCATTTAAGATTTGTTTAAGCTTCCTCGTCTACTGTTCACTTATGTGCACATGGAATAATAGAAACCAGATTAAATATTACAGATACAGTGAATGAATAGATTATTGGGTAATAAGCTCAGAGTTTCTGCTTTCTTATTTTTAGCAATGGCCCTGATTTGATAAAGGATATTGGATAATGCTGACTAAGTGACCGGTGTTGTGTAGTAACTAGTTACATATAATACAATGTATAAATAATACTTCTTGTTTGAGTAACTATTTGTATAAGTGACTTCACATCTAAAGAGTTAATGTAATGCTTTGATACAGGGTCCACAAGGTGACATGAATTTCCGGCATTAATACATGCCTGATTATGGAGTTAATTCATGCATGTATTCACGATAAAATATCAATAAAACACATGCATTAAGGCTTCATACATGATTTAATGCATTAAGCACTGTGTTTCAGGGATCACACATAATTTCACATGAAAAAGTATGAAGTTATGTATGAATTCACGGTGAAACACCAGTAATAGTGATGGACAAAGCCTTGACTTCAGACATTAATCAAAACATTCACTTAGGTGTTTCAGTCGTGCTGATTCATGAGTTTTGAGTGGTGTTAATAAAATGAAACAACATGAAAAACAGGGGGCACGGTGGCGCAGCAGGTAGTCCAGTTTGATCCCCGGGCCAGGCAGGGTCTTGCTGTGCATGTGTGGGTTCTTTCCGGCCAGATCAAAAACATGCTCAGGTTGATTGGTGACTCCAAAATGCCCTTACATACCAGTCCCAGCTGCCCAGTGTCAGCTGGGATGGGCTCCAGCCCGCCACCCAAAAAGTGATAACCTGTATAGATAATGGATGGAACATGAAAGATAAGTCATTGCTCAGCTTTCTAAAGACTCTCAAATGTAAAGAATACATTTTGAAGCAGTGCTTGGAGTAATCATGATTACGAATGATTTTTCTATCTTGTCCCTTTAGCGAAGACTCACCGATGAAGACATCATGAACATCATTACTAGTTCATGAAAACCTTAAAAGCTTTGTTAATGCATCAATAAATAAAAATGTCATGCATGCACTTTTATTTCTTTATGAACACATGCATGAATTTCTAAATCATTCATGCATGGATTCATGATACTTTGTTGACCTTTAGTCAAAGTGTTGCTGCAAGTCATTTCCTACTTAATAAGAGGATCCACGAACTTGATGAAGTCATGAAGAAGAAATGCTGGAATAATATTGACTATAACACTTTTATTAATTTATTTTAATCTAATATATACATGCATGAATTAATGCATCAGTTCATGCAAGAGTTTGGACCCTGTACATCAATGTTACCATATTAATTTCAGTACAGTTATTATTAAATTAATGTATGGTTACTTGTTTACATTTTGTCCAAAGTTGGTGTTATCATGATGATGTACGCGCAGTGATGCTATAAAGTTTAAAGCAGCATGGAGGATGAGAGGGAAAGAGTGAGCTGCACTTTCAACCAGTAAAAGTATTTTTTTCAATTTGTGTTGAGAAATATTGAATCAACATGGTCTTTTGTGAAATTTGTTTTAAACCTATTGACATTTTTTAAGAGGTAAAGCAATAAGTTCCTTAAATGTAACTCATTACTTTTGGTGCTAGGTAATGGGTTAAGTAATTTTGTTACCTCCGCCAAGGAGGTTATGTTTATGCTGTTGTATGTTTTCTGTTTGTTTGTTTGACTTTTAGCAAGATTAAACAAAAACTACTGGATGTATTTCGCTGAAATTTTCAGGAGACGTTGGTTATTGGCCAGCTTAAAAATGATTAGATTTTGGTGGTGATCCAGATAATCGCCATTAGCGAACGATCATTTTTGCTTAATAACTGTCTAACTAAAAACAATATCAACATGATTCCAAGGGTTTTCAAGGTCAAGGAATCATATTATGATGGTAACTTTATCATGGAACTATTACTTATAGAATATGTGAGCTACCTTGGCGGAGGTTTGCGCCCTCTGAGTACTTTCTAGTTAATTTTGTAGACGGTAACAAGTAAAATGTGACTCATTACAATATATAAAGGAACTTGCCCTGGAGTAATTAGATCACCCCAGAGATCAGGTAAGAATTGGTTTATTAATGAGCATATAAATGCACTTGCTATCTAGGTAGCATTATATAATTGAAAAAATCAGTTCTATTTTCTGGGTGATTTACTCATTCTCAAATAAT
Organism: Cetoscarus ocellatus; assembly: GCA_037902135.1. Lineage (NCBI taxonomy): Eukaryota > Metazoa > Chordata > Actinopteri > Labriformes > Labridae > Cetoscarus > Cetoscarus ocellatus. The sequence goes on along the minus strand of JBAMNC010000717.1, from coordinate 483,300 downwards.
TATGCAGCATATTATACAAAACAATTGAAAAGATACAAGTTCAAAAACACTTTTGTTACAGTTACAAATACAAGGATTGAAAGGTAGAGGCATCATTAGAAGCATCATTACAAGGCGACTTACAAATTTACCAAAATAACAAAAAAAAAAAAAAAAAACATTAAATTGGATTAATAGAAATCAACGCCCTCAGGCATGATGGGAAATCATCAAGAATTTGTCTTGGTTTGGGCTCTGAAAAGTCTTTAAGAAGCTAAATTTGATTAATTTCATAGCGTGTAGCAACCTTGTTACTATAAACCCAAATCAACATGTTTCTTCTGTCTCTCATAGGTCATCCTAAGTTTATCAGCAACTGTCAACTGCAGCCAGCTTCCTGGGGGAAACATTGCACTGACGACGATTCACCAGAGCCACCCTGATATCCAGATAAACTACCATTCAACTGAGAATTTGTGCACAGTGCAGGGGGATTATTCCAAAGTTCAGGCTGCTCTGGCACAACTTCTCCGCCCTCTTGTTGGCCCTCAGGCTGCGGAAACATATCACATAAATCAACCTCCCACAAGTGCTTCTGTCGCGTTTCAGACAGAACCCAGGCCTAACAGTCAGGACTTGGAGGATCACAGCAGGAAACCTCATAAACAAAGGCTGCAGAGAGAAGACAATCACCCTGAGTACAACCCAAGCTCATATGGACATGCAGCACCTGGGGGTTACAGCTCAGAGGATACTTTGCTGAAAGAGGGTGCGGCTTTTGAGTATCCTGCTGAACCAGAGGAAGACTTCTCCCTCATTGTTGATGCAGACATGTATCAGTATCTGAAGAGACATTGCCAAAAGGAATATCAGAAGATCCTCAGTAAATATGGCGTGAGTGTGGTAGATGTGACCAATCAGGGGTTGACGACTTTGTTCCTGCAGGTTGAGACAGGAATCAGCGGAGATAGCCTAGACCAGGAGCGCCTGAAGCTGGCAAAGAAGTATATTAGTAGGTTTTACCAGGAGAATGAATCCAAGATCCGTAGAGACCAGCTTCCTAAGAACATCCTGCTCCCTAGAGGTGGGGTGCAGAGGGCGATGGAAAGTTTAAGCGTGAGACTTCCCAAACTTCTTGTCAATGAAGATGAGCAGAATATTTACATAATCGGGAGCAGTAGTGATGTATCCAAGGCTAAGCACTTCCTTCTCGTGGAATACAAAGAGGAAAAAGATGATGTAGCTAGCCTTCTAAGATATCCATCATATGATCGAGGTAGTCCTGCTGGTGTGCCCGCTGTCACTGCATCCCCTGATCCAGTGGATGATCGGTTAGACCAGCTGTTCAGATTAGGAGACGATGAGAGAAGAGACGACGGAGCAAGAAGGTATAAGCTAGCAGCTCGGTTTAAGGATTCAGGACTGGCTACGTTGAGCAAAAAACCATTTGACTTTACCTTACGGGGGGAAACAACACCAAAAAAGCAAGCACATGTTGGACCTATGCTAGGGCATGGTGAAGGAGTCCCCAGAGCGCAACCCCAAAATACAGGAGAGGACATCTTGTTTAGGAGTAGAGATGCTTTTGTCAGGAACAAAACAACTTTGACCGATACTCGACCCAAGGGAATTACGTCCCCACTTAGCATGGCTCAGTTAGGTTTATCAGGAAGTTCCTCCCTTCCCCCTGTGGGGTCTGGAACCAGTCTAAGACGGACCAGTAGTTTCTCTGGTATGCCCCAGAAGAAAGCTGAAGTTATTGGACAGAAGAGTCAAGAAGACCCAGGCAAGACTAGTAGTAGATCCCCTAGCTTCAGTAACAAACCAGAAGTCTTTACAGCAGAGATAACAGTTTCCTCCATGATGTGGCAGCACATAAAAGAAGCCTACAGCGCTCGAGTGGAAGACCTCACCTCTGATGTCCAGGTGAAAGAGAGCGACTCAAAGGGTGGCATGGATATGACGGTTACCTTGAGAGGGGCTAACAGGGTTAACGTGAGTTCAAGTCTGCAAGGTTTGCAGAGGCTGGTTGACTCTGTTGCTGCGGACTTCACTCTGCAGGAGGTGAAACTGTCAGAGCTTGGTATCACTGACAGAACTGATGAGAACCTACAGGCTTGCTGTGCTGAGGTGCGTTGTCAGTTCAAGAAAGTAACCATCCACGTTTTGTCCACAAGTGTATTTCTCTGTGGTCCCAAAAAGTTGTGTTCTGAGGTTGGGGCTTCGCTGCGGGAGGTGTTTTCAGGAGTTTTTACCCCAAATCTTAGAGTCCTATATAGTTCTTCATCCTCTAAGTGCAGTCCATCAAGAAATGAGGACCTCAGAGCTGGTCTTCAGGGTTATAGTAGTCTACCAGCAGTCCTTGACAGCCCAGTTAATGTTGGAGGCAGTAGTCAAGAAAGGAGAGCAAACCAGAGAATTGAATTCCATGAGGAAGAGCTCACCAATGGACCTATCAATAAACCATCAATGAAGAAAGACCCTGTCATCAAGGAGAAAGTAAAGGTTGTAGGTACAGCAGAGATTTATGGGCACATGGCCAAAATGGGGAATGATAAGAGTGTGAGCCATGTGAATGGTGAAGGGTCAACAGCTACTACTGATGAAGACAAGAAAGAGGAGACATCACCACACAACCCAGAAGACAGTGCACAACAGAGCCAAACGCACGCCCCAGAGGAATCCAGGTCTGCCGTGGGAGGATCAGGAGGCATCTGTTTGTGTGGGGAGAGAGAAAACTTGACAGCAGGAAGCAAGTGTGGAGCTACCTTCTGCTCAAAGTGTCTGGTTACAGTCCATTCACAGTGTCAGGTTTGCCATGAGGACGAGAGGACACCATGGGGTATCCAGGGAAAAATGAAAACCACCAGAATACACCTCACAGTTCCAGGTTATAAGAAGGACTCTGCAATCAAGATCACGTACAGCATTCCTGATGGTATCCAAGGGGTAAGAGACTTATTCTAAATGTATCTGATGGATTGTAGGTTTTTTTAGTCTATGTCATATCACTGCAGAGTAGGTCAGGAAGTGATTCCCAAATGAAGAAGTGCTATCAAAATGCTATCTTGAGCTGTGGAAGACTGTGTCAGTTTGTGACATTAACAAAAACATGAATATTTAAAAAAAGTTCACAGTAATATGGTGGACATGGATTAAAAACCTCCATTTAAAGTACAGAGGAGCAGAGACCATTTTGTGACATAAAAGGCTGTGATGATTTGGCTACTTAACTTTATTTAACTTTGACTCTATTTTGGCTATTATGTTAAGAAATACAGATCGGAGTGCCTATATTTGTGATAGGTACTGCACCTTGTGTTTTGGAGGTAAAGAGTAAGAGTTAAATTCTCACTTCTTAAAATTCAATACTGTAATATCTGAGGACAGTGACCACAAATAAAAATGTTGTACACCTCACTGCTCATGTGCTGGCATTTGGCTCGCTGTGTAGTAGGAAGAGGTCTGCAGGTCTATTTCATCTGTGTTAATAACTGTGTTGTTCTGTTTAAGTTGGTCAACCCGTGGTAACACTTTCTTAAAGTGTAGGGATCATACCCAGTGTATCTAAAATGTTGTGATGATACCTGTTATGAACACTGGAGGGGGACAAAATCTCAACATGGAGGCACATCTTTGGTCTGACACGTGCAATCCAATTTTCATACCCTAACTCCAAATCATGATATTTATCTTAAAAATATACAGTACTTTAATTAGATTTCCCTTTCTCCTAAGTAGCATGTTGCGACACAGTTAACACTCAAAAATATGCCATAATTTGAAGTTACTGATGATGAAATAGTCTATAAATCCAGGGTTGTACAGGTCATCAGTTTTAATTTATTCATTAAACAGAGTTAAAATAAAGGTTGAATGAAAGAATAAAACCATGAAGGCACAATATTTCTGAGTCTACATACACAAGTTTATTATGTTTTGAATATTTTTTTTTAATTAATGCCTTTATATGAAGTATGTTTTAACACCAGTTTGTTTTTACAGTTGTTTAATTCTATAAATTGAATTTAAAAGAAAAAATATGAACATTGTTATATGTCAGTCTTCTATGACAATGGCACTAAGCTGCTTGAGTATCTCAATAAGCCTACAGTCAACCTTATTTGAACCATTTTACATGCTGTGTTGTGATAACACTGATATTGTTGACCATGTATTGCTGGTGTCTCTTGCTGCTCGTATGGTGAACTATACCCTGACTTCCAGCCCTGATGATCTGGCCAAGTTATGAGCCACTTTCCTCTGCTCCCACTCATTCTCAGTATGTGTGTTTCATTAGCTGCCCCCATATCGCTCTCACATGTGTATCGTGGGACGAAAAACAACCTCAAGATTTTTCTTTTGAAAGATGCAGGAGCCTAGAAGTGCTCAGAGAGCTCAAACCTCCATCAAGGTATCTCTGCTTTTGTTTGCAAAGATGTTAATAACTGTCAATTAGGCAATGCTAACAAGTTCTTTTAAAAGTTTCTGGATATGCACCGGATTTGGATCACCACCAAAATGTATTCAGGCCTACCTTGTGCCATGACCAACATTCTCTGAAAATGTCATTAAAATCTGTTAAAAAAACTTAAATAATTTAACAATCCTTGTGTGTTTCAGCACTTAAATCTTAGCCACTGAGTCAAACAACAGAGCTAGGTTTTATTTCCAGCATTTACATGGTATTAGAAGGCTCTCTCAAAAATTTGTTGTGGTCTTTGCTTTCCAAACAGGAAGGCCACCCTTCTCCAGGGAAAGCCTTTAAAGGAGGGATTTTTGAGGCTTTCTTCCCCGACTGTGAGGAGGCCAGGAAGCTGCTTCCCCGGCTGGAGAAAGCCTTCAAAAAAGGACTCACCTTCACGGTGATGGAGAGAGAAACAGGGGCCAAGGTCCTCTGGGACTGCATACCACACAAGACCAGCACACAGGGAGGAAAACCAGCGTGAGTAAGGGCCACTGGGATTTCGCTATAAACACAGCCGCCATTTTCCTCTGACTTCTTTCTGTGGGTGGGAAGCTAGCATAACGGTGTGAGGCCATGTTGTATTTCAGGTTGTTTGTCTAGCTGTCCCTTAATATTACGTTTGTGCCTCCAAAATTGTCTTGCTTCTGATAATTGGCTGGAAATCAAGAGTGAAATTGAACATCCGAAAAAACAGCACATTTGATAAGAGCTTAGCTACATTCTGACACCATGCTAATGTCAACTTTACCCAATACCTAGCTGGCATTCTGTTTGGCTAACAGCAGTAGGATAAACAAACATCCTGATTTAGCTAGGACCATCCTGTTTTCAGGCTTTGTGTCCCATGTCCCCACAAATATCCCCAAAATGCTGAAATGTCCTGATATGAAACATTCCCTGCCTCTATTTAAACCAGCTGAAATACAATACCAAAACATTTTACCATGCTTGCAACACTGATGTGTCTATATATATGTTGATCAATGTTGTTGCCAAAACTGTTGCAAATTTAACCAATAAGAACGTCATAAACACGCTGCTAGACCCAACAGTACAAAGGTGATAACATCATGGTATTTATCATAGTATGTCAGAGCTAAGGAACTGGATCTTAGAAGCAGTATCGCATCAACATATTATTTCAAAGCTCTGAAAGTGGGAGCCATGTGGTGAAGAGATGCAGAAATAAAAGCTGAATTTTTTGTGTTTTTGAGATTAACAGTCCTCCTTTTTTTCTTTCTCAGGAATGGTTACCCAGATTCCACTTACTTAAGTCGTTTATCTAAGGCGTTGACCTCTAAAGGGATCGAGGAGACCTCTACCAAGTCTTCAGAATAAATGGAATCTACAATGAAGGTTGTCACTGTGAGTTATAATTAGGACCAATTTATATTGCTGTGTTTGAACTTCATTCTGATGTCTGATGTACATATTTAATGACAAAGGCTTCGAAGCTGTCATTGCAGCTGTTTTTTTATTTTATTTTTTATGTATAGTGTTAATAGCACTGCAGAAACAAATATTTTGTACTGTTCTTATATTCTGAAATAAATTAGATTTGAAAAAAGGTAGATGATTGTAGAATATATGTAAGTAAAATAAAATACACCACTAAAGCTGAGTCTCTGTAGTTTTTTCCAGACTGTATACAAGGTGATGCTTTAGGGTTTTTTGAGTTGAGCCCATCATCATAAATTCATGTATGTGTTCATGATGATTTTTAGAGTAAAGCACATGGTCTCAGTGTTTCTCCTGCTGAACTTTATTCATCAAACAATGCATTGTCTAATGTGTTTTGATTTAAATGACTTTGTCTCTTGCAGTTACTATATACTCTGATCAGATTTAAGATATTTAGCTCAAAAGTTCTGGTATTAATTACACAGAAACTGGTTAAAAAAGATTCATGATAAAGAGTCCAAAAAGGCCAAAAAATACAGTATTTAAATAACTCGGTTTAACCAAAATGTCAGAAAACCCTCAAAGATTCACTGGATTGACTTATAAGTTATTAAGGAAGTTAATGATTTTTTTTTGTTTTTTGATAAGTCTTCAATCAAAGGGACAAGACAAACAAAACTGGCGAGTCTGCCATATTTTAAGTGTTGTAGTTATTTTAACCGCAGTTTTAGTTTTTCATGACCTAAAACACTGTTTTAAGTTACTTTTAAGTCTTTACTCCTTTAAAGTAATGACATGACTTTACCAGGTACTTCTAGTAACCTATTACTATAATTATTTTGGCACACCGCATAACCCACATGTTCTTCAACGTTGGACAAAGCACTACCAAATCCATGTTGTCTAACGGTGGTAAACTAATGTTATGATATTCAGTTTGGTGACTATGGTGACAGCCTTGGACAATGTTTTAAGTTAATTAACACCACAAACCCACTACACGTTTCAAAGAGTTCCTGGCTCCATCTGCAGCAATGTGCAGCCTAGCTTTTGTGTCGGTTCCCTCGTCATAAGAGTGGTGCAGGGATGACGTATTTTTATAGGCCAACCCTGAAGTTAGCATCGGGCTGGTTCTCACCATGAAAGACTTTGGGATTTTTCACTGTGTTCCTGGATCATCATCTTATAATAAGGTCTTTATGAAGTGTACTCATTTGGTCCATCGTGGTAATTGTCACAGGTAAAAGCTACTATTAAGGTATTATGGAATTACAACATGGCGGTTTGACTTTGAAGCAGCTACCACACTTCAAATGTGTAATTTAACATTATAACTTTGTGTTTCAGAATTTCCTCTGAAATTCAAACTTGCCTGTTCAATTGAAGTTCATCATGTGAAAATCAAATATTAGTAGACAATTAACCACAGACTATACTTCAGAGATTGTGCAATACGTTATGGACATACATCATAAAATAAATCAGCCAAATTTAATCAGTCAAAGGTAGTGAAACTTATAATAGCGTTCAAGCTGCAATAAGAGAATATACGACCTTCACTACATTTAAAAACCATCTCAAACGACGTGTTGGGTTCGCTTATTGTGCTGTGGAGTCTCATTCTTGTAGTAGATTGTCTATTTACAGTGCATTGTTTGGTGGTGCGTTAGTATCATTACCCCTGCCAAGGAGGTTATGTTTTTGCCAGTGTATGTTCGTCCATTTGTTTGTTAGCAAGATTACGCAAAAACTACTGGATGGATTTTGCTGAAATTTTCAAGAGATGTTTGTAATGGCCCAACTTTAAAATGATAAGATTCTGGCGGTGATCCAGATAACCAGCATTAGTGAATAACCTACTAATAATACTGATATCAACATGATTGCGAGTGCTAGGTGTGGGTTTTCAGGGTCGAGGAATCATATTACGAGGGCAGCTACATCACGGAACTGTTGCTTATAGATGTAACAGCAATATATGAGCTACCTTTGAGTGCTTTCTAGTTTCAGGTATTTATCGGAAAGGCTGTGGATAATATTGATGTACTTTTGGCCTTAGGAACCAGAGTTGCCAAAATGTTTTTGGACTCATTCCTGCACCACACTATGGAGCAGAGCACACCATAATCACTGTGGCATAGTATTGACATGTACCTCATACATCTCCATTAAAAAAATAACTATCCCTTTAAAGTTTACTGTGTAGACAATACTTATTTAGTCTTGACACTCAGTTTGTGAAGTGTCTTATGCCATTCAGGCAGGGGTGGTACAGACATATGACAGAATCAAACCTGCACAAGTCAAAAAGAAAAACAAATACACAAGACATTTTGTTATGCTTTTTTTATTAGTCCTGGAAAACATGTAAGGCATATGGTAACATTACACACTGAAGCGTTACAAGCTCTAGAGGCCATGTGGACAACATGGCACCACGCAGTAAACCCAGAGTCAAGCACAGAAGCAGCATCAATTCAAAGGGTTTAAAAAACAAAGTCGAGACGAGAAGAGTGTTTGCAACCAGGAAAGAAAAAAGAAACTCAACGAGGAGTACTAGAAATCAACCTGTTGGGTATGCCATGTCGAATAAAAGACCAGTGGTGACAACAGCAGGAGGCATGTGGAGGGATGGACGAGCATTCCCAGAGATTTGTTAAGGTGAACTGCGTCAGTGCTTAAGGTGAGGACGGGTGGCACAGAGGGGATGGGGGGGGCAGTGGATTAACTTCAGTTGGCAACTTAGCACGACTGGAAGGGCGTTTTCCTCCCGCACACCTTACCACTACATGACTACAAGATTACCGTGGAAGGAGACGGCAAGCTGTACAGAAACATATGCTCTAATTTAAGATCGACTGAACATGCAAACATCCGACTACTTTACACGACAAGCCCAGCCAGGTTGTACTCTCATAGCATCTCTGTGACGTTGCTGCATTGTGATACGTTGTAAATGGAAGCTGCGAGACGATGTTTGGGTTCTCAGAGTGGATGACTGAACATGGTGGCTCTGAATGAGGACATCAGAACCCTAAAGCTTGCACTGAAACATACTAGGTGCGCAGGGAAGTTGGTGCGACAGCTTGTGCGGTGAAACAGAATGACTTGTGGTGACTAACATGGAGAAAACTGCAGTATGGAATGACCTGAGAAACCATATAAAACAAAAGAAATTCACCTCAAAGCTGAACGGTGGGTGCCTGTGAGGGACATCAGCTGTACAAGACGAGACAGACAGAAGAGGAGCTATATGAGACACTACACTCATTGTCTAAGTGTGCTCTTCAGGCCTAAAACTACAAGCCAAAACAGCAAATGATCTGCTTTTTTGTGGATTTGAAACACTGTTTTTCTCTTGTGCATTCTTTGAGTTGCTAAGTACTCTTGCATAAGTGTCTGGAATGACTTCGAAACATTTACAGAGAATTTTCGCTGCAGCTTTACCATCATGGGAGTGCATCCTCCCGGCTGATTGAATTCATCTCAAAGGCATCTTATAGCTCCAAAGAACCACTTGGGAAATGTAGTGAGAAGGAGAAAGGTCATAATGTGTTTTAACACATGCAAATGCAATTTCAAAATTCCAGATGTTGCAGTAACGTTTGATTTGAATGAATGTGTACAGAGGGCCAGAGGGGGTGACATAAGAGGAGTTTTTGGCTGGCCGCTGCTGGACTGTAACGTTCACTGCTGGCCAAGAGGCTCTGCAGATGTCGCACAAGAAAAAAAGGAACGTCTCGAATAATTTAAGTGAACTAAGACCAGCTGTAGACCGGAAATGTTGCGTCTGGGGCCGCCCAGGGCTGTGCTACAATCAGCCATAAGCTGTGGTTACAGTATCAGCATCCCTGCACAGCTGTGTGAAAACATCTGCTCCCTTACTAACTACACAAGCAGTTGGGAAACTAACTGAAACAAGAAACCCACAGAGAGGAATAGCATGGACTGACATATTTGGAATAATTTTGCAGATTTTTGTGGACCAATATGTCTTTTGGTGGAGTTTTACATCACACCATTGTCCATTTTGCCCTGTGATTTTGACCCTGTCCACATATATCCACACTTCCGCCTTTGTGCCCCTTAATTGTGTATTCTTTCAAGACCTAGGGGTGTCTCAATTGATTTCTGTCAGCCAGGCGACAAGGACTAAAGGGGAAAAAGAGTGTCAGCTTGCATCAATCACTGTGTGGAGCTGCCACACAAGCTTTTTTATTGTTCATCTGTTCAAAAAATTACAACTTTACTTTCCTTGAAAAGACCCATTTATGGCACCTAGGATATTATCTGTATTACTTAAAACGGCACAGTCTTTGCTGAACATCAGCAACTTCAGGTATGTTTACATACTGTATCATCGGTGAATCCTTTCCCCTTAACCACTGCCAGCATGAAAATCTACACATACATCGGCAACATATGTAGTTTTGATGTGCTTGGATCAATAATTCTGCTACCATTAGGTTGTAATGCTATCAATTGATTCAATCAAAATCAAAATCAGCTAACACTAGTAATGTGATTGTAGCCAGTGATTATATGATCAAGCTAATATAAACAATTATCCCTGGATTGGAGGGGGTCTGTAATTTCTGTTTTTGTGACTTGTAGTCACAGTGGAGCCACTGACAGCACTGATCCACTATTTATCCCACTTTCCCATTGAGATGGGACTCTGCAGAGAGAACAGTTTCGTTAAAAAATAATGTTTATCCGGTTAAAAAGCTGTTCCAGTGGAGAGGATCAACTTCTCTGCAGTGTAAAGCAGGGACATTTCTTGACCACCAGAGGGGGCTACCATATGTGCGACCTCACATGAAAGCCCTCTTGCTCCCATAATGCACCCCTTCGGCAACATCCCTTAAAGCTAATGCCTAAAGTCCCTGAAGTTCTGTGATGTTTTGACCATCAAACCAATGGGGAGGCAAATGGTATATGGGTAGATCCAACAGGTAAGCCATGGAGAGCAGCACCCACGAGCGAAACTGAAATTTCTTTTTCATCCCAAGTCAAAATTGTTTTTGGTCATGTACATCGCATATACAAATTAGAAGCTGTGGCTTGCAGAACGTTTCGCCTTTTGAGGGTTCACCTTCTTTTGCTGTCTTCACTTACAAACCAGCAAAATGGAATGATGTCTATGGGATTCAGGACAGAAAGTGGTTGACTATTCATAGGCCACAGACACACACCCTCCTGCCATATGAGCAACTTATCTGGTCCATGACATGCCCAGGTAAGCATGTAATTCAATATTGAGGGCTTTATTGCAATATGACTACTTTAAACAACGGTATTACAAACAATATGACTGCAGCAACTGCCACGTTTCATCTCCTGAAGCCTAATAGATGTGGCATAATAAGTGGTTTTTATTGTGTAAATCCAGGACGGAAGTGCAGATATTTGAACAGGGTCATTAATACGACTGTAAACACTTTTGAGGGTTCAGCCTGTTGCTGTTGGCATGGTGTGAGCTGGTATAACACAGTGAAAAGGATTAAAATAAGAAGCCTCGGATTGAGGTTAGCTGCGTGCAAGGAGAGAGAGGCACAGTGCAGGCCAACAAGACCAATCCAAAACTATAAATTGTGTCACTTCTTTTTGTAAACTGCTGCAAAAAGTCCATCAGCACCCATGGTTGATTGTTGTCTTTTCACTTGTCAATGGAAATGCATCCAGTAACAGAACTTTCATCATATCATTTTATGCACTGTAAATATTCAAAGCTTTGACAGAGGATTATACAAACATTTTGGCACACATGGTTCAGACCAATACAAGTCACATATCAACCCTATTTGCACAAGCACAAAAACACTGAAATTTTCCTGAAGTTTTTTGGGTGAGCTGCATGCGCGAACAAAAACAGCAGAGTTTTTTGCCCAACACTTGATGGTGCTTTCAATTTAATCTCCAAGGATAGGCAGGAACTTGATGGATCATCAAAAAAAGCTGGGTTCACAGGCTTGTCCTGGAGCATGATCTACTTTACAGCTCTAGAATCTGATGTCTGAGGAACATTAGCCCCCTGCTAGCCCCATACCTCTCCAATTCCCCCATTATCTTACAGGCAAAATGCAAGAAAACTCCCAACTGTGAGGGATAGGTGTGAACACGCAAGTCAGGAAAATTTAAAAGTGCTGAATTTTTCTGGAAAATTTCAGGGTTGCATGTGTGAAAAGGGCGTTACAAGGAGTGCAGGCTGGCAGGTTCCCACATACAGAGCATGAGCTTTGAACTTTAAACCCTTGGATAACAAAACAAACAAACAAACAAAAGGAAATATAAAGGTAAAATTAAAACAACATATTAAGTAAAACATTTTTTTTTATTTTACTGAAGCGTTTGTTTCTCACATGGCACTCGGAAACAGAAGCACCGTCCACAGGTTCACAAAGGGAGCCCAGCAGATTAGAACAGAACACTAACCAGAGGCTGACAGGACACAGTCACTCCCCACACTGGCGTGGCGCTCATACTCCAGCCCCCGCCTGCCCGAGCGTCTATCTGCTCCATGTTTTACCTCCAACCGTCGAGAATGGATGAATGCTTTGATTTTAGCTGCCACCCAGGAGAAGTTGGCCATGCAGGGAAGTGAGTATGTGTGTGTTTTTTATGTGTGTGTGTGTGTGTGTGTTTCTATGTGTGTGTGTGCCACCTGTGCTTTCAGCAGATACACTGGGAGTGCATGATGGGAAATCAGGGGCTGCAAACCTGGAGCAGAATCAAAGCGAGCGTGGGACTGGAGTGCGACTGCCATGCTCATAAGTGCATTAAGAATCAGCGAGCAGAGTGCAAAATACTAATACCAACTGTCCTCGAAACACAGGCCTCTTTATCAGACAGGCGGGGACATGGGACGGAGGGTGGGGTCAGGATACCGAAGGATAATTTACTGTTGGTCCACCTTAAATTCCTGAAAGAAAGGCAAAAATGGATTGTGTTCTTGTTTTCTTATTTGATCTTTAAACCATAAATGTTTTATTTTTTGGTGAAAATGGGGGTTCAAGATCAAAATTAGAGACTCAACTTTGTGTTGATTTGTTTGGTCAGGAATAACATAATGAGTAGGGATGGTCATGTGACAAGGAAGTAAGAGTAAAATATTTAACTAAAAGCCTAAGACAGATAGATTGGAAAATGGGGGGGTTACTTTCTTGTCATGTGACCATCCTTCATTCTATAATTCATAACATAAAAACAAAACAAGAAATGTCAAAATAAAAAGAAACAAAAAAAACTACCTCCAACTTTTTTTTCCCACAATCAAATATGGTTCATGGTAAATTATACTTTGATACCCTGGCCAGGTGTGAGGGTGGGGTTAGGGGCTACGTTACAGTGTAGCAGAGGGGCACGGGAGTGGGTGCTTTTTAAAACCTGACAGACGACCTGAGGACACACACACATCTTCACACACTATGGCACACCACACACAGCACATGAGGGAGGCCACTCATGCTAACACAACATCTTTTTTTTCTTGTTTTTGCAACATTTTTTAAGTCGTTTTTTACAAAGTCACTAGTCACCATCTGAGTCTGAACGCTGCGGGGGCCGGGCTCACAGACAGGCGGGTGGGCTAAAAGAGAACGAGTGAGTGAGTGAGTGAGTGAGTGAGTGGGTGGGTGGGTGGCTGTGGGTTGGAGAGATAGATAAATGTCAGATTTAATGCCAGGTTTAAAGTTGATATCCTCCCACTTGAAAGATTTAGAGTCTACCCAGGAGTATTTGTGATGAAACACTAAGGATTATTGAAAAGATATTACACCAGTGAGGATACAGCTCAGACTGACCAGTAGGGGGAGCTGTGCACTGTTTAACCAGCACACAATGGCAGTCCCGGATTTGAATCTCAGACTTTTTTTTTCTACAAACTGTCCCCTCATTCTCCCTCTCATTTTTCCAGCACAAACCCCTTATAAATTTCACCTTCTCTCTCCGAATACAAACATAAGGAGGAAGGAAAGAGAAACGAAGGCCCAACTGCCTCCATCAACGAGCCTGACGCCTGTTGCTATGCCCACCATAAAGAGAAAATGGAAAGAGGAGGGAGGAGGCAAAGTATGGACGCCAGCTTGAATTGAATCCTCCTCTCCCTCAGATCTGGGGGATCGACAGGCCCGGCGACCGCTGTGAAAGGAGCAGAATGCCACGGACTGCCTCGAGGAGGATCAGGGAGGAAGAAGAAGAAAGAAAAAAAGGGTCGCGTTCACCTTTAAACTTGCTCATTTCAGCTGCTTCACTGTCTCAGCATGACAGTGCCCCTTTCATCGCATTCAGAGTGTGTACATGTGTGTGCGGGGGTTATTTGAACAGAAACAAATTCCCTCTTAATTGGCACTGCGCACTTCTTGCCAACAGTTGGTCAGCTAGAAAAATCTGTAACTAAGGAGAAGAAAGCTGAGCAATGATTTCTGCTTCTCTATTCAGCGCTGCACAGAGAGGCTCATTATAAGGGAGATTCATATTCAGGCAGAGCAAAACTGCAGGAAAAATTCATGGGAGCATATGCTTTGGGGAGCTGTTTCCCAAAGCTAATGCTAATTAAAATTAGCCATGTAGCACTGACACTTACTGAGCTAACGGTATGATCAAAAACATGATGTAAATGTCTCACGGGGGGGAGGCAGGATAGCCAATCACAGGCATCCTCTGACTCATCCTTTAAGTGACATAACCAAGCGCTGGACACTAAGAGAGCAGCAGTGTGCGTGTGGGTGTGGTTCTTCATTTTAGCCGCCACCGCAGACGCTCTTTGTGCCTGTCTGTGGGTCCGACCTCAGGAATAGGGCCTGGGGGGAGGGGGGGGGACTCAGCACGGTGCGGGGGCAGGAAAACAGGGGTAAAAGAGAGGAGGTGGCAGGTGGAAGTCAGAGCAGGACAATTTAGCACAGTGGGAATTGCAGAGGTTAAGGGAGGGGGGGCTGGAGTGGGAGTGGGGATATCAAAAAATAATGAGTCATCCAAGGCCTGGCCCCCTTACCCACGATCCTCCTTCTTCCCATCAGTTCTAATACGGAGGAATTGATCAATTTTCTTGATAAAGAGGGATGAATCTGGGAGAGGTGTTCAAAAGTGAATTTAATTTTTCTTATCTTAGATAAAGGCAAGGAAATAGAGTGGTGCAGGGATGATCTATTTTTAAAGGCTAACCTGGAAGTCAGCTGGGCACAGGTTTCATTGACTGAAGCCCATTTTTCTTTCTATGATATTTTGGATTAGTGCTTAAAATTAGCTCTGTGACAAAAAAGTCTCTCACCTAAAAATCCACTTTAACAAAACGGCATGATTTAGTATAAATCCACAAGCTGTGTCTGACCCAGCCTCTCTCAAGAAGTGGCAATGATTTCAGCTTTTCAGGGCTGTGCTCTAATGTTTACTGTGGCTCCACAGACATGCCAAGACATGTTCTTTCCAATGAACCAAGCTGTAGGCTGAAAAAAAACCCCCAGATTCGCCAACAGAAATGACTTGGCCCCAAAAAGACCAAGTAAGTCGGATGGACCGTGTCTTTGCTAACCTCAAGGACCCCAGTATGCTGCTGGGCCGTGGAAAACTTTTCCATTTGTCCTTCCTTATGGCCATGCTAATGGGCAAACTAAGCACATTTCCTGAGCAAAGTTGTTGAGCAAATCAACAAGCAGAAAGAATAAGAAGCAACAATAGCAACCACTCCTTTTGTCCTGTACTAATAAACTATACGACTATGGGTGCGTTCATGATTTTAGAGACTCAAGCGATGACCCTCCTCCTACTTCCTTTCTACGTAAGAGGATGGCATGAGCTTGCGCTGCTGGGATATAATGGTTTTTCAAAGAACACGGGACGTTCAAACCTCAGCTTTTACAGCTCGACTAGCTGGAAAGTACTCTAGCATAGTTGTGTTAGCCACTTGTTAGCAACCTCTTTTTACATGACGTGAACATTCATCAAAATTCACAAGTAGGGATGCAGTTAATGTCCTAAAGAACAGGTTCAAATTTCACAAGCTTGTGTTTCCCAGAGGCTCTGATTTTGGCATCTAACCCCAAACTCATTCAAGAATCCCATAGACTTTGCAGCGTGCTAATGCTAATTCTCTTCCCTGTAGCACTCTTCACTGCACCACTCTACAGATAAAATGGATCCATTTTCTTGATGCTGAGGGATGAATTAGAGCTTGGAGGTGTTTCAAGTGATTGCATTTTTTTCTTTACTTACATAAAGGTGAGGAAAAGGATGGACAGGGGTGAGGAGGGTGAGTGGGTGGAGCCAGACTGGAGTAATTACTGCCACTCATAAGGGCAATGTGGAGGTGGGAGAAAGAGGAGATGAAAAATCAATCATGGTGCAATAATATTGTAATGTACCTTCCTAACTCCTATCCTTGCCTACCCTCAACCCCCATCCCCACACCCCCTACCCCCCCAAACACCAAACCACATCACACCCCTCCCTCCCAGAGAACAAACTCCCTGCTGGTCTGCTCGACTCTCTCTCTCTCTCTATCTCTCTCTCTTCTTTCCCTCTCACTTCTCCTCCTTCTTGGGTTCTTCTTTCTTCTCTTCTTCCTTCTTCTCCTCCTTCTTGGGTTCCTCCTTCTTCTTGTCGTCCTTCTTCTCCTCCTTCTTGCCATCGTCCTTCTTCTTGTCCTCCTTCTTCTTGTCCTCCTTCTTCTTGTCCTCTTTCTTGTCCTCCTTCTTGGCCTCCTCCTTCTTCTCCTCCTCCGGCATGGGCTCTGTGGTGAGGATGATTTTGCCGATGTTGTTCCTCTCCTGCATTTTTCTCATGGCGTCTCCCACCTTGGGGGGGAAAAGGAAAAAAAAGGAGGACTGAATAGACAAATAAGGGCATAGAAAATTCAAAATATACCTGTTCATGAGTTCGCACCCTTTGAGTTTCAGCTGTTTCAACACATATCCATGAATAATCTTCTATTTTGATACCACAGACTGGAAACAAAATTACTGAGTCCAGAAATATCCATTTATTATACAGTGTATGAGAAGCTACATTTATTTTCAAGAGACTTTAATATTCTTTAAGGGGAAATGAAATTGCTGCAGCAGCGTGAAGCACAAAAAGATGAAGGGGGTTATAAACAAAATAAGACAAAGAGAAGCATGTGCTGCACATACACTTTCATTATACACTTAAAAAGTTTTAACAGAAAAAAGCCCTACAATCATTGCTCTTATCTGAACTGGGTGGAGATGATTGGTAGATTTTTTGTTTAACTCTAAAAGACGTGTCAACTAAGGAAGACCTGATAAATAATAAATGCTAGAGCTCGTTACAGATGTAAAGCTTCTTATTTCTTCAAATATGCCCCAAGGGAAACTAAGGAGCCCAAACGTGCAGAGGATAATTTTAGTCACGTGACCAGCAAAGAGGGCTGGAGGGAAAAAAAAGTGTCAGCTGGCATTGATCACTGTGCGGAGCTGTAACACAGGCTTCTTTTTTTTTTATCTCTATCTCTGTACAGTAATATGTTTACATCCCATAAAACCTGAAAATGGACATTTTGATCAATTGGTTTGGATTTTATGCCCTTGTTTAGTAATACTGACACTATTTAAGATGCTCATTAAGCACAGAATAAAAGACAAAAACACATGAATCATACATCTTTACGCTGTTTGTGTTATGATGTCTGATAAACTTAGTTTGCTAACACTGCACCAACGTCTTTAATAGGATTTATCAGACAGAAATAACAGTTTTCAGGATGTGGAAAGTGATGTTTTTATTGACTTATTGCACTATTGAGGAAAATTCATACTGAAAGCAGCTTTAACAGCCCTCCACAAATAACAGACAAACAATTCACAGCAATGTTTCATACAGACGTGTTCCTGAGCTCTATGATTAGAGATCACTGCTGTCCATCTCATCCACCACTGTATATTACTAGAAGACAGCGTGAATCAGTGGACAGTCTGCTCCTGTCTGATCCCCTCTCAGATAAACTAAGAAACATCAGAACAGACGATAAAACAAAGTTTATGTTTCTTTTTCCTTGGTCTGTGCACTGTTGCTCACTCAATGCGAGAGCAGCCACTTTTTGGTTCATAACAAACAAAATATACCCATAAGTATATCAACAAGGGCTCACTCCAGGTGAGCTGCTGGAGGCATCAGGTTCTGCGTCATGGGCCTGGGAGGGGGGGATGTCAGGAAGCTGACTGAACCGGAGCAGTGATGAGCCGTACAGCCCCGGGTCAGAGGAGATATCAGTGTTGATGTTTTGTTTGAGTTAAGTCCTGTTTGTTTGCTAATTTCTCCAGCTGTGCAGCAAAATTTTGGTTTTTTTGTTTTGTTGCCCCTTATTACCCCTGTCTTAAAAACCTCTCACCACAGAAGCACTTTGGTTAATCAGATGTGTGCTGATCGGACTTGTAATTTAAAGAACTATCCTTAATCTGCAGAAATAAAGGTCTCTATCTAGCTGTCTGTTACTGATCGATAAAGTTTTGTTTGTCAAGAAAAATGAGTAAATTTATTTATAAAAGTTATTTTCCAGATCATGATGAAGGCCAGAAATCATTACTTGCACTCCAGGTTTGGCCAGGGGGCTGCTATTTGCTAACCCCCGGACTAATGCTTGACTAATTCTCTATATTGCATATCTATTATGAAGTGTTACCTTTTAAGGAGATTCTTTATAATGAACCTGATGTGTTGCAGAAGATAAATGATATTCATATTGAACTTAATTGAACAAACCATTGTGGGTGATGTGTTTATTTATTTTTTTTTATTTCTGAGACAATAGTTCCCATTAACTACCATCATTGTCATCACAAAGAGAGAAAGACTCCCAGCCAGACCAACCCCACCCTGCTCTTGACCACTGCTCTCCATCCACTGTCTGCCTCCAACCTCCCTTGCCATCCCCTCCTCCCCTCCCCTCTCCCTCCTCCTCCTCCCCTTCTGCGTGCGAGGCAGGCAGACCACCTAACGACCAATGCCACAGCAACAGGGCCATCTCCTAGCAACGTGAAGCCTGGCTGATACATGGCCCTGATGACTCCGACACGCCGGGGAGAGAGACGGAGAGACGGAGAGAGGGAGAGAGAGGGGGAGTTTGAAGTGGAGGCGGGAGGTGGAGGGTACAGAGGGAGCAACTGGTGGAACATGCCTCATTGAAAGAATCATCTTGAATGAAAGTCAGTCAGAGGGGAAGTGACTACTACACCCACCCCATCCTTCTTTCTCTGAACCTCGTCACTTCTTCAGCATCACAGACCTGATTGGGTGCTATTTGTGGTCACAGAAAGGACCATGATCCTCTAGGGCATGAGCGCAGATGTAGATAATGATGTAAAGGATTAACACAGGATGGAGGGATATTAATTTCCATTTTTTAATCCGATCTGATCAGGTTTATTGATTAATAGAGGAGTGATAACAGATAGATGGAATCAGGGCGTGGCATTTCAGCTCCCATAATCCATCACTCATGTGGTTGATTAATACAAATCAGATTTTTCTCATTGTTTAACGATTCACACTCGAAACTTAACACACCCTTATCTACCTTCTTCTCTGTTTTTCTATCCATGTCTCCTTTCTTTTCATACGTCAGGGCCCCTCCCAGAGACAGACGCACACACTGACTAAGGGATGTCACCATAGCAACAACACAGAAAAAGCAAAAAAGATACACTGTGTGGACGGAGAAGGAGAGAATACATGCAAGATGGAGAGACACTGAGGGAGTTGGTCACCTAAAGATGGAGGGATATAAAGCGTAGACAGATGGAGAGGCAGAGAAAGAGCGTCAGATGAAGGAGTGAGGCAGCGAGTGTTTCTCCCAGACCAGAAAAAAAAAACTGACCAGCTCCCATTTTGACAACAGAAGATGTCAGCCTCGGACTCCCGCTCTGTGTTTCTCACACTCTCTCTATTCAGATCTGTTAGCAGTGTTCATTTTGTCAGAAACAAGCTGACTCTGTCTGGCTGAGTGACTGATGCTGCTGGAGGAGACACAGAGAGTCTTGTGGATGAACTTCATCCTGAGCCACACCCAGCTCCTGCAGATCTCTCTCTCCCTCTCTCACACACACACACACACACACACTTCTACCTGGCTTTGACAAGAATTCTGGGTGACTGGGTTGTAAGTACATGGCGTAAAGATCGGTGTAATTCAGGTGTAAATGCACAAATGTCATGATGAATCTTCTGAGTATATCCAGGCTGAGGACACAGGTCCAACAGTTACACAACAGCCTAGTTAATGGACCTTACATCCACATAAGCAACCTGGTTTACAGAAATAAATATCTATAAATCTTTAACAATGGAGCCTACCTTTAAAGTTAAACAAAGAGTAGTTTAAATATTTGCATCTGGACGGAAGACATCATTTCATTGATATTATTTGTTTATCAAAATGATTGTTTAGAATTACAAAGCAGCTTTTTGTGGTAAATAACATTTGGTGGATATTCAAATAAAGTTGAAATATGTATAACCAGGGGTGTTCTAAGAGCACAAACGTCTGCCCGGGCATTCCCAACATTATTAGGTGAGTTCTTGTCAAAAATCTGACAAAATGCACTCACACTATCCAGAGACCCTTGAAAAAATCCGGGATCCAAATACAGATTCAAATCACCACCAAAATCCAATCATCTCTCCTTTTTGCCCAATCTTCCTGTGCAGTTGGATCTACCTGATTTAATGCCTGTAATCAGTCTGATCCATCTTGCCAACCTCCAGGCCGACTGTGAGCAGTCCAAACTGCGAGGACCCAATCACAACCTTTAGAGCAGGAAGAGGTGGGAGATTCAAGCAAGCAGGAAGTGAGCGCTTGTACATGAATTAACATGGATGCTAACAGCCCCAGTGGCAGTTTTATTGGCTCTGGACCGCATTTCTTGTTATAATGAAAAACAAATAACAACACTACAAACTCCTCTATAGGAAGGATATTTTTGCTCCACTTCTGACATGTTTTGCAAAGAGTTTGTTTTCAAAGTGGCTCACATTTTGTCCGTTACACCACGGCAGTAGCGTCTGCCTGCTACCTTTTCTTATTTCATTATCTGACTAATGAAAGACATTAAACGTTCCATCTAGTGTGTCTTGTTAACTTACCCAATGACCAACATTTCCTGAAAATTTCATTGAAATCCGTTGAGAACTGATTGCGTTATTAGTGAAAATTTGGCAAACTGCCCTATCTCACAATGTTTAATGAACTGTTTTTAAAGATCCTGGATCCACATCCTGATTCAGATTGCCACCAAAATTGTATCACTTCTTCCCTGTAACATGACCAGCTTTACTTGAAAATGTAATTAAAGTCCATTCTTGACTTTTCGAATTATCTTGCCAACAGACAAATGCTGGAAAAAACATCCAACAATTTGCTTGAATTCTACAAAATGGATGTTGTGCAGTCAGCTCATTTTGTGAAAAATTGAGCCACACCATTGACCACTTCTCGTGTCTGCCATGACCACATTCTTACTTATATTTTCTTGTTTCTGCTGACTGTCTTTGATGAGAGTGTGATGTCCCTGATTTGCAAAGCTTGCAGAATCAAATATAAGGAAGTGATGACAGATTGTTAAGCAAGAAGACATATAATGATTCTTTGAGCTAGCTCTTATCCAATCTCAACTGGAATTGTTTCTCTATTCCCATCTCTAGAAAACAGTTAAGTTGAGGAGAGTGGGGAGTAACTGCTACTATATGTAACACTGTATATAGGGCTTCTTAAAAATAACATTTGTGTTGAAAAGTTGGAATTTGAGGCAGTGTTACTCCTGATCGTGGCACCCTAGTCACCTGTATCATTACTGTCTCCAGCCTGTTGGTCTGTGACAGCTTCAGGTGCTGTGTTTGTCTCTGAGGAGTGTGGCTGCTCCCACAGCAGATGCAGAGGGTGATGAGTGTTGTGTGGGAATTACAGGCAGCTCTTATTTACAGTAAGTCAGACCTACAAATTTAATAATTGGGCATGAGTACCAATCCTACAGACAAGAAACCTCTAATCCAGCCTAAGTGAAGCACAAACCTGCTCCAGGTGCCAGGTTGAGTCGATGCGGGGCTTGACTTTTCCCTCTTTGTACAGATCCAGGATGATGTTCATGGCCTCGCCGATCAGCTCCGTCTCTCCATCCAGGTAGCCCAGGTGGAAGCCGCACACTGACTTGTTGCCCTGAATCAGACTGAGTGTGTGGATGGAGAACTGATGGTACCAGTTCTTGGCCACAGCCAGGAGGTTCTTCTTCTGACCAGCGAGCATGTTTGCAGCACCTGGAGGAGAAAAAACATCAGTGTCTGGACTGACTGACAAGCATAAAACCCTGAATCATCTTTTAGCAACATGTCATATGATTCCTGTAGTGTCATGTCTCTTTAACCAGTGTTTATTATTTCATACCCCCATACTTTCCATGTAAATCCACATCCTCACCTCCACCTTTCACCCTTCTCACCCTCTTTCTCACTTCAGCCCTCACTGTCACTACATCTCCTCCAACCCCATCTGCCCTTGTTCACACATCCTCCTGCTCTCTCTGTGTCTCTCTCAGGGGAACCAGAGGACACAAAGCACGCTGTGAGAGAAGAGAGGGACCCGGCCTGCTACATTCAGACACATTCCAGGTTTTTTGTGTGGATAAAACGCCCATTGTTCCGCTGTGCATACTTCTGACAAACTGGAAGAGGAGCAAGCAGCACACAGGGGACTAGGGAGGGTAGGGTGAGGTTGGTTTGCAGGGGATGAGAGAGAGAGAGAGAGAGGGGGCAATTGGGCAAGGGTTGGGGGCAACATGCTGGGTAATGGAGTTTTTGTGCAGCATGTAAAGACGATGTGCTGTTCTCCATGGATGCCGACCCCACCCACTCTTGTATGCATGCTGGTACCAAATTGGCATTGCAGCAGAGTGAGCGTAAAAGGCCTTCCCACGGATGACAAGCACACTGAGGACATGGCCCTCTACTGGGAGGTCACACCATGAAGAAGACTGAATCAGTGGCATGATGAAAATACTGTCTTATGTTTCTATTGCAAAGGGCCAAGCATCATGGGAAATCTAATGAAGTTAAAAATTGAAGTGTTTTTTGGGTGGGGTGGGCAATTGGCAGCCTTATGTGGCCCTATTCCTCCCTTGAAATGGCCCGCAAGTTAGTTTAGAATATGAAAAAATATTCATGAAGAAAACCTGACATATGAGCCATCACAGCATAAAAAACAACATTTTGAAGGAAATGGGGCATATTGGCTGTGACTGTTTCTGTGAAACTCCCTTTTATGCAAAAAAAAGAACAATACAAAACTCTTTGGTATGTTGTAAATTAACATAATTCACAGTCATCCGTCAAAGTTTGCAAGAAAGAAAACATGATTTAGAGTAATAGGGAGGAGGCTGTGAGACTTTAAAAAGTGGGTAATGTAGTTTTTTGGCTGATATTGTATATATTCACATTATCCCAAGATAAGGATGGTATTCGGGATGAGCATGATAAGCAATCAGTATGACTTAAGTCAGATAACAGAGTAGTCAACGCAATATTTGCAAGTTTATTAACCCAGATTTTTGTTATTTATATATGTTGTAGAACTAACTAGAGAAACAATGCACAAAAAATCATATGTACCTGTCCTCTTGTACCTGTGTAAATGGCAATACATATATTCTGTAGCTCCAGCTAATTGATATTGCCATGTTGCAGACATGCCCTTCAAATTGGATATAAACAAAGTTTATTAAACATATAACATTTGTAGAGTGACATCGAATCAGCACCATTTGGAAGCATTTTACTTGAGTATAACCACTTAACTATAGCAATGGATGACCACATTCAGTACCAGCATTTTGACACTGACCTGGTATTTAGAGTTAAGGCTGTCAATGCTTGCATACTGGCTCTGCCAATCTTCTCAGCAAACCATCTTCAATTTGAAACTATTTGTTGGGAACATCTCCAGGTGATACCATATAAACTTCAAATGTTTTCCGCAATAAATTTTTCGTTTTAAGGTGATAACTTGAGTTTTCATCCATAAACATGTACAGCTGAGTTATGAGGAGAGAGCTTGATGTTAATGACATCAAGTATCAAAGTGATTAACACCAATGTTTTAGCATAACTTTGTAGCATAAACTCAATTAAAGTCCAAAACAAGAGAGGGAACTTACAGAAGAGCCACAAACTCTCCCTTTAACCCTGTGAGAGCATCTTTAACCTTTAACCCTGTGAGAGCATCTCACAGGGTTAAAGGGAGAGTTTTTGTCTGTGGCACAATGGGCAGAGGCTGGACGGGCAGAGCAGGCAGAAAAGTGTGTGTTTATTGACAGTACATCTTTTTTTCTGACAACGTAGTTAATGAGGAGGGTGAGTGTTGTCAACTTCTAAAAGAGCACATTCATTCATTTAGAGCCAAGTAGCTCATTGTAAGTCTACATTGATGGTTAACACAGTATGGCTCCTTATCAAACTTGCTTCAGTGAAAATAAATGGGATCTCAGGATCCCCACTGTTAAACTCTGCATCACAAGAGGTAAAAAACAAAAACTGATAAGGTAACCTTTGAGCATCCTGTCATGATGTGCAGTGCTGCCAACAGGCTTGATAAACCAAGTTTGACTGCAGGCATTACATAAGAGACTCTGGTTTAAAAACTGAGCCTGTAAAAGCTCAGTGAGAGGGATTCATACGGCCCCGGCTCTTTTTTTATTGTGGGAGTTGAGGCTTCATTTTTATTTGGCTTTGGCTCATAAAAGTGGTTCTGATTGCAGAAATTTCATGTGGAAAACTGTTTGATTTATGAACTTGTTTAACAATTTTCCAGATCCCAAACCTGTTTGGGTTAACTCTCTTCTTTATAAGTTTGAACCATTTTTATGCTTGCACACAGTGGTGACATATTCTGTGAGCCCTGCTGGTCTCAGAATATTAGCTAGCAGTAGTTGGTCAGGTTATATCACAAAGTTCTGGACCATGTGGGCACTTTCTCCGATGATCTTAATCATATTTCTGCAGGAGATGACTTGTCTAATAACGACAAGCTGACCTTTGGCAATAAGCTAAGACTTTCTAAGCTGAGTTGCCAACTCAATACTCAAGGAAGATCAAGCAAGTTAATGCTGTCCTCAAAGATTTATTACTTATTCAGATATCTGTTTTATTAGACAAATAATACAAGGAGATGTGAATCTTTACCTTGATCTGTTTCAAATGCCAATTTCAGTCTCCCTCAGAAGCATCATCTGAATGCTGTGGAGTGTCCTTATTAGCTGCTCTTCCCAGGTGTGGACAGCCTGACAGATCTGACAGGTCTATCAGGCTGACCACGCCGCCCCTCCATCCAATGGTTTGGAGGAGACACAATAAGCTGTGACGAAGGTGCTTTTGTGCTTTCCCACACCTGGGATTCTCTTCCCCAAACCATTAGATGGTGGTGGGTGTGGTCAGCTAGATAGACCTGTCAGGTCTGTCAGGCTGTCCACACCTGGGAAGAACAGCTGATTGGGACACGTCACAGTATTCAGATGATGCTTCTGAGCAAAACTGCAGTCACTTTGTGAGTCCCAAAGTGAGAACATGTCAGCCTTGGGCTGATTACTCCTCATTTTTAGACAAAGACACCACTGAAAGCAAACAAATGTGCAGGAGGTTTGATTTCAGGTAAAGCAATGTTTTTCTGAGCTTCAGCTCCGAAATCCGACAACAAAAATACACAATTCCGTTCATTAACTAGGTATCTAAACATAGTCTTTTTGACACAAGTATGCAAGTGCCGCTGCTGTGACGTAACAGTGACCTGTACTTAAAATTGATGTATAGACTCTGAAAACTTACCATAGGTGATGAGTTTGCCCATAGGCTTCAGCAGGTTGTAGGCCTTATGAGTGTCTGATCCTCCGAGAGGGTCCAGGATTATGTCCATCCCTGAAGCAAGAGATAAAAGGAGAAGAGGACACTGATTACAGGTCTGGATCCTGCTGAAGCAGCCTGCCAAGTCTCCTCAGCAGCCCCCTCCCTCGCATGCCAGAGTTCACTGGGAGTTGCAAGTGTGGCCAAGTTGTGCCATGTTTACACGGGGAGGAGCCTGCACGTATGCCAAGAACAGAAAGGAGGAGTGCGGGGTTAGACCCGTGTTGTTTTTATGTTTTCTCATTCCTGTCATTGATAAGACAAGAGGGATAAAATGTCTCTCTGTCATTCCTTTCCTGGGTGGAGAGGATAACAAACGGAGCTCTGGATAAATTGCAATTCAGGATGACCTAACTATGATGCTTTCTCTACCGCTTATTAACGTCTGGCCATGCAGGCTCAGACTTAATGATGCTCCTTTGTGCCAGAGGGGACTCCTCAAATTGGGCTGCCCCTCCTTGCTCCGTTAAACCCTGCCTCTATTGATTGCAGGAGGCTCACAGCAGGACACTGCCTTGACCGCAGCACAGATAAATTGACAGAGAGCCCAAGACAGAGGGGAAAGGTAGTAAGCGGGGCTTCACATTGATCCAGCCTTCTAATTAGATACATTCTGTCCAAAAGTGTCAGCTCTGGCTCTTTTCTTATCTGTCTGTGAACGTCTGTCTGTCTCGCTCCATGTCACAGAGAACAGATACAAGACAGAGAGGAACTATGAAGTGGATCCACACACAGAGACAATGTCCACCCTGTGGGAAACACAGCACTGAAACAGGAAAAGTAGCATTTTGGGTGCCCAATCAGTCACTGTTTGACTGATGGGAAAAATGTCCCCTTGCACGCTGTCAGTCTAGCAAACATGATAGCCAACTCATTGGAGAATCGTGTCATGCGGGGAGAAAAAAGACTGAAAATTTATGATCTCACTGTTTGCACATTGTTTGGCATTAATTGACAAAAGCTGCAATCAGACAGTTTTCACCATGTTTACACAGTGGCCATTTTCTCACATTTCGTGCTCAAGGCTGGTTAGCTCAATAGCTGTTATGATGTCATATTTTTTTATTGAAAGTATTTGACATGTAGGAAATCTGATGCCTGTTTCATTTTTTTAGTCCTATAACAAAAATAAGTTAAAATCCAGAGGGTCATCAAGCCAGAGATCATTTAAGTAATGATACATTAGCATTAGCTAACATTATTTTTTTTGGCAGGGTGTCATGATTATAATTAGGAAAATTTGTTAAGCTTAGATTTACAGGGGTAGGAATGACAAAATGCAGTGGGAGTATGCTGTTTTTGCTAAATAGCTTGCATTCACTATCACAAGAGGAGTGGAGAGTGGTGTGTTATGAAACAGAGCCAAGATAAAGGAGATGCCATGAGACTCAGCAGAAGTTTTTTTGATACATCATTATGAACCTTTTCAGCCTGAGTCTAATCACATATGAACCCCCCCAAGGACAGGATAGCTTTGCATTCACTAAGAGGGAGCTTAGGTAGCACTTTCAGGTAACACACACCACGTAGGTAAAGACGCTTTGTTATAGGCTCACTGGCTCTGGATTAAGACTATAGACTAAGCAGCACAACACAGGGTCATTTTGGTTAGGAAAGCCATTAATAAATAGCAAAATATTGACACACATGACTAATGTTCACATAATACTGTGCAATTAAATGGTAATGCTACATATTATTAGCTGTTTACCTAGAGATAAGTTAAGTCAGGAAAAAAAACTCTAAATAAAGCTCTAAATATAATCACAAATCAAAGTACACGGCCATGTTAGTAAGAGATAATGTTTCCATTCTCAAGCCTTAGTGTTAGCTAATTATGGTTTAAGGTTCTTATGGTAGCGGCTGCCTATGTGTTATCACTATGTTGCATGTTTATTTATTTAATGTTTTTTTGTATATGGACAGTACGAAACAAGAGAATGTTGGCGCACACTACAGCATTTATATCTTGAGCTAATTTGCAATGCCCGTCCTTAGCTGGGCCTTTAAAAATTAAAAATTTAATGTTCTTCATTTCACATGCTATTACATTCTACACAGATTACCCTAATTGGTTATAAATAATAATATACACTTTGTATACATTAAGCTACCTACGCATAATGAGACTCCTTAATAATCGAGATATCAGCAATTAACATTATCTAATCACTATGAAGTGGTAATGCTAGTTAGTTGTTGGTTCAATGGTGATATCAGCTGTTGCCTTCCATTAGATAATGTCAAATATTGTCAAGGAACCATTTAGGAAAATGTTTTCTATTTCAGGACATAGATGGTTGAACTCAAAAATTAGCAGTCACAGCTATGTGTACTCAGTGCATCTGCTCAAAATTGCATCTTATTATGTTTCTTCCTTATTTTCACTTTTTATATCCTTTACGTTAGTTTGAAAAAACTGTTGAACAAATCAGTTATGAAATAACGGCGGATACTTTGTACACATTTGTGGAGGTAAAAGACTCCTACAGTTCTGTTACAGGCTCAGACCACTGTAAGTGCTAAAGTAGTATGGTAGTGTTAACTGTCATAGACCAATAGTTAATGTTAAGTCAGAAACACTTAAAAACTGATTTCAAAATACCATCACACATTTATGTACCTACCAGGTTCTCTTCTAATAAGGCATAATGTTTGTTATGTATCTCTCATGCTAAGTGTTGTAGCTAATGTGTTAACAAGTGTGTTGTATGTAATATGTTGACTGTTTAATATGTTATTCATTATTGTCATTAGTGTTATTTGTTTGTTACTATTAAACTAATTAATAAAGATATAACAACATGTAAACTCTGCATATTTACCAATGGAAGTAAAGACTACATGTTTCCTATAATAGGATATCTGACCTCCATGAGGCCATGACACTATGTACTTGTTGGCTGAATTTTAACACTTGCCATTGTGCACTGGTAGCTGGAGTGTTACCCAGTATTTTTCATTCCAGTATGTCTCAAATTTTGTGAATAGGAGCCTATAAGTCATTCCGAAGTTTTGTAGACTTAACTGTGAAGTACGACGCATGTACTGGATGCAACCTATTTGCACTCTGCCAAAATGTCATGCTAACTAGTAGTCAGTGCTATTATCAAATGTGCTATCCCTGTTATTATATCACCCTTTACTTTCACTATCCATTTGTTTTTAAAGTTGGATAAGAAAGCCAAAAACTTTGGACTGTCAGATGTCTGGGGGGCTTGATACCTTGAGAACGTACAAACAGTAATACAACCTTATATCAACATTTCTGGATGTGGTGTAACACAGAAATGGTCGCAGTGTAAATATGCTTAATTTCCTTGTGCTTTTCAGAAACAAATGAGAATAAGCATGAACTATTGGCTTTTCCAATTAATCGTAAAGATAAAAATTATACAGTTAAATAGCTAATAATGTATATTAAACAGATTTTCTCCTCTAAATTATTCCAGTTTTTAATTTTGTCTCTGTAAAAATGGCTGAGTTTCTCACCTTTGGGACTGATCTTGCGGACCTCATCCACGTAGTCCTTGGTGCGGTAGTCGATGGGATGCGTCACTCCACCCTCGGTGATGGTCTCATGCTTGCTTGCTGATGCTGTGCCAAACACGGTCACGTCTTTCACTGTCTTGCACAGCTGAGTGGCAGCAATGCCAACTCCACCTAAGAGAAGACAACACGGGTTATAGCAGTTATTGTGGGAAGGTTTTTGTGTATTGTTCTACAAAGGGAGTCAAGCTTAAGTGAAATTTTTTAAGAGAAAAACTGTGAAATTTGAGCTGAAAAGAATACTTGCTGAAGGCTGCCAAAAATCCCCATACCACACATATTTCCTACAGCAGGTAAATGTGATTTGCATTATTTATTGTCCCTAACAGGCAGTCAATTACATCCAGTCAATGTTTGGCTTCAGGGTATGTAAAGAGCGAATTAAACACAATCACATTACCCAGATTGGCCTCAGGAGAATAGATGTCCACACACGGATCAACAGACACAAAAATCAGATTTTGGAGAAAGTAGCTATTGCAAATCGAATGCCACATCTAATTTTTTGGTTCCCGCACTCAAAACAACCTGCCTTAAATTCCACAGGAAAAACAACAGCAGCAGTGGGATCTGATTTGTTGGGAAAGGAGACATTCTGTCTAAAATGACAAAAACACAACTCCTTGTGACCGCAGCAGCAGAAAACAAAATTTGATACATGGTCCAAGACAAAGTGCCGTGAGACTGTGTGCTTCTGTGGATGCTTCACATTTCTGTGTTTGTGTTCACTGTATTTGAAAGTGTGTACATAGTTGTGGGGAATGCTTTAGCCAATGTTTGCGCAGGCAGCTGGAGCAAGAAGTAATAGGTTACTGATAAGCAGGGGCTTGTTTGAAATGAAGGCTGACTTGAGGACTTGAACTGAAAGGTTTCCATAAAGGTCACCTGAGCCTGACCGAGTAAAGAGCACATTTTATCTGATAGTAGAGAACAAAGAAACACCTGCATTTACATCAATCTGAAATGACACAGCTGCAGTGACGGACCGCATTCAAATAAAATGTATGATAGAAATATATGTATCTAATTCCAAACCTTATCAGAAAAGCTGAGAGGGTTTTTCAAGGAAGGCAGAAGAAAACCTGTGTATCAAGGCTTTGAATAAGAAATCAAACATATTTTTATCTAGTGCATTTCTGATTCTTTTATCTTAAAATCAAGCAGAAACCTGCAGAGTTGAAGAATAAAGCATGTGCAGACTTGAAATATCTAAAGTAAAATAAAGAACTATTTCCACTTGAGATTGTCAACAAAAAACAAGGAATCCCTGTCATGACCCATAGTACAAAGCAGAAATAAACTGGTCAGCAGCCTAGTTAGATAAATAAATTCGATATCAATAACTCATTTAATTTTGGGTACTCCCTCTATAGGGTGTTCATTCTCAACAACCAATCCACCTTTGTTTTGTTGAGCCTTAAACTTGTCACACATTTGAAAAATTTGGGGCATGACTGCATTATATAACAAATGGTTGTGCAGTCTGCCAGAGGGTGGGAGTTCAAGCCCAGCTCCCCCTTTTGCCCATTTCTTAAATGATTTAAAGGTAGGTGTAACTGGCATTTAAAATTTGACAAATGACCATTGTCCCATCTTAGAAATACCTCTTCATTTGATACCATTTTGGTCTTGTCTATTCAAAACAACAGAAAATTTGTTGAAAAAAAAAGGGAAAAAAAAGCTAAGGTTGCTTTCTCACTGACTTTCCATTTTGGAAAGTTCGATTAATCTTTGGTGGTGTGATAGTCCAAGCAAACTCTAGTGCTGACCGCAGAACCAAAAACTCTGGTCTGCCTGAAAGTAGAGAGTCTGGCTTGGCTTCCAAGAATATCAGATTTCGGTTCATGGTGGTTGTGATAGCAATTCATATCAAACAGGGGAAGTAAACCAAAAAGCAATGCATTGTGGTTGAATTTGGCTGAATAGCACAACAGTGAGCAAGCGAACGTCGCCTTTATAAACAATATGAAGCAGAGACTAACGGCATTGCTAGTATCTCCAGCCTCCAGTCTTAACATCTACAAGTCTGAGCCGAATATGATAAGAATTTGCTCCAGTTAATATGGCAGCATAAATACAGCTTAATAAATATTCTATTGTCAAAACACAGCTGACCTGCTGCAAGCTAAAACGTGATTTTCTCAGAGTCCAGTTGTGTATTTCTGGGTCATGATGCAACATTAGGCCGGATGGCAGAAACAAATGGTGCATTCTGTTTATCTCAGAACTCGGATGTGGGAAGTTGGATTATGTCACATCCCAGTTGAACGCATTCCAGTTATGAGCTGGTAATGTCAGGGCACCTGAAGATTGTTAGACCTCCCAATGGAAAATTTCAACCAAAGGGGGCGTTTCTAGTGATGTATCTAATTTACAGTTTGGACAGTCTAACTCCAGAGATCAAATGGAATGAATCGACCCCTGCTACAGTACTGGCCAGTGGTGGGGGGCCATAGTCCATATTTGACAGGCTTTGGTCTCTTTGTCAAGTCAAAGAGCAAAAAGAGAGAAAACTGGACCGAATGAAAAATTGCAACAATGTTGTTACTTTATCCCCAACTATATGTGAAAGTGACCTAACTCTCAAACTGATCTGGCACTCACGCCTGCGAGTGGCTTGTTCACAAATGAAACATCGCTTTCACTTCTCACTTTTTATTTGAGTCAGCAGGTCAGCCTGGTTGTACACTCTACAATCAACTGAAGTTGAGGATTCCAACCCAGACCTGGTTGCCACATATCCTATCCACTTGGGCAAGACACTTAATCCCAATTTGCTCCCACTGTTGCATCAGTGGCGTTTAAATGGTTATGTGAGGGGCCTGGATGTATTAGCTGATACTGATAGTCACCTTACAAAGAAGTAAGATCCATTAGTAAGTGAATGTGTGTATGAATGGGTAGATATAGCCTACAGCAGGGGTGTCCAAACTATGCAGTCCGCTGCCCATTTTGAATTGGCCCCTGAAACAGTTGAATGAATAAAGACATTTCGATTACAGCAGTAAATACAATCAATCACACACATTTTCTGCAGTATTTACTTTGTCACTAGGTCTCATTTACAAAATATATAGCAATATTCATCTTTAAGCATGAACATTCTTGCAGTTTACTCTTGTTTTGTGTCTGACAGTGAAGATAACCTGTCAGTGTCTCCCACCTCTGCCGCTCAGAACGTCATTCTCGCCCTGACTAGGTGAGAATCCAGTGATAGCCTGGGGTTACACGGGCCCCTTGACAGGTGATAACCCACCCCTAAACCATAAAACTTTAACTTTCATACACTAAAAGTGAGGTGGAGCAAGTGGCTCAGTCGTCCATGTATTCCTCTTTATGCGGCCCTCGGTTTTAAAAGTTTGGACACCGCTGGCCTACATTGTTAAGCACCAGACAAATCAGAGAAGCACTTTATAAGATCAAGTCAATTTACCATGTATAATTTCAACCCTCAGATCCCTTTAGTCCAGAGGTGTCAAACTGATCCAGTAAAGGGCCACTGTGGCTGCAGGTTTTCATTCCAACCAAGCAAGAACACACCTGATCCAACAAATCAACTGTGTATAGACAATCTAGTTGATTGAATAATTAGCATCAGCTGTGTTCTTGCTTGGTTGGAATGAAAACCTGCAGCCACAGTGGCCCTTTACTGGATCAGTTTGACACCTGTGCTTTAGTCCCTTTTGAGGGATGCTAATATGTTGCTAATATGCCCCCATTTGTTTGCACTGCCATGACTTTTACTGCACATATCATACAGGAACTCCTCTCCTAAAGGAACAGCGAGGTCGGATGGATGCAGGTAAAACACAGTGAGCCAGAAAACGCATGTTTAATGTATGGGCTGTTGTTTGGATGAGAGGAGAGAGGTGAATTCTGAATGCAGGTTCTCGCTGATGATCTATTGTTCATGCAAACATTTAATAAGTGCAGTCAACTTGGTATCTGAATGCCCATATCAGCTGTTAATTCTAGGTGTTAGGGGATCTTAGCTTGTTCCTCCATCTTTGGTTAGCTCAATAATGTCAGAACTACAAATATTATTTCTCAATATCTTTTGAACAAGCGCAACATGGTGTAACATCAAGGTATCTGTAGTTCTGTCGTCAAGCAATAATCTTTCTAAGCCAAAAATTATCAAATAGTTTAGTTTTCTCTGTGACATCATATATCAGTGCCAGCTAATACCACTCTCTGTTTTAACATCTGAGCAGATTGGCTTGGTTGAGAGTAAAAAGGGTTAATTTTAGAGCTTTTGATTCTTATGAAAAGCTGCTCAGTGTTTTACCAAAGAAAAAAGTCACTTGAAGAAACAGAGCGAGTATAACAATGTGAAGAGACCCCATTCACTTTCAACGATATCAGTAAAAATTCAATGTTTTGAAGCCAGCTCCTATGACGAGAGCACCCTGCATAACTTCAATCCCGCCTGCTGACTCCTCACAGAGCACTGATGAGAGGAAAACAAAATCAAGGCTGCACGCTGCTGCTGGATTTGAGCTTTGTTACAGCTGCGTTATAATGGCTCCATCTCTTCTTGTCCTCTGTGAGAAACCAAGTTTGCGTTGCTAAGGAAACCTGGTCCAAATTGCTGGCAATGACTGAGCAAAGGGAGCCATTTTGTTTCATTGACTGCTCTTCCTTTGGGCATAAAGCGATTCACACAGAAGGGCAGTTTATGTTTGACAGAAGAGGTTGTTGTTTCCTCTTTCAAAGAATACATCATTTTTTTTTACTCTTGAGAGGCAATTTAAAGAGCAGAAGTGCATCCATTTGCCTCCTAAACATACTTTTATCCAAATACATGAGCACCTCTTAATGTGAAATGGACTGAAGATAAAAAAAAAAGGGATATAATGAGTCAGGGTAAAAACCTGCTATTACTTTGTGGCTCTGTTCCGTGTTAGCAGCCTTCACATGTATGTGTGAAAATGTGCCCAGGAGCATCCATTAATCCTGTGTACTAACACCCAGATGCTCATAATTTAATACTTAACTTTGCTGCTGTCAACAGCATTGAGATTTATCTTCTTTCTCTGATTCATAAACTCAGCCAGAGGTACCAAAACTTCAAACTCCTAATTTTTGTATTGTATTCATTGTTATGAAAGGTAAAAAGGAGTGACTTTCTTTTATTTTTGTGCATATTTACTTTAGTTTGTTGGTCAATGATCTCTCTTTGACAAAAATCTCACATCTCAAAGTGTTAATGTGTTAAGACGACTATAGAGAAACTGCTGTAAACATTTGTGTAAACGAGTTGTCCTGTGTTTGACTTACTAGCTTCAATTAACAACATCATACAAAAGCAGAGTGTTCATGAACAGATGCCACATCTGAGGAGGACCCATCAAAGACGTAAGACACTGGAGACAATAAGAGACATAATTGACAATATTAGGCTTTTGGCATACAGCTATGCTATAAGTATGCTACATAGAATAAAACTTTATTGTCCACTTTAGATAGGAATATATGCTACTGGCTCTCCAAATACAAATAGTAGCATTTAATACATTAATGCAGACAAAAAACACAGACAAAAAGAGCATCTAAATGAGACCACTAAAAACAGTTCATGTGGTGGTTTGGTTCT
This sequence comes from Cetoscarus ocellatus, assembly GCA_037902135.1. Taxonomy (NCBI): domain Eukaryota; kingdom Metazoa; phylum Chordata; class Actinopteri; order Labriformes; family Labridae; genus Cetoscarus; species Cetoscarus ocellatus. Next base: position 448,417 of record JBAMNC010000717.1, on the reverse strand, counting down.
CATCAGCTATTCAGTAAGGTTAAGAATGTTTATAGCACTTGGGATGAGTTGCCAGAGAGATGAGAACTATCAAATACTCTTCTCCTTTTTTCCAGTTCTGACAGTAAAAAGTTCAGAAAGAGGTTTTTGTGATTTACCCACTATTTTGCCAACTATTGAAATTATCTCATCTAGTTTGTTTTTCATTCTACAGTTCAAGTGACTGTACCAGGCAGAAGGTGGTATGTTAGGACACTAAACGACAGATCTGTGCACAAGTCCTAATATGTGCTACTGAGGCCTAGGCCACTGAGTTTCCTGAGGAGAATAGGTTTTTGAGCATTTTTAAAAAATATATCCTATGTTTTCAGAGAAGCTAGGCTGGCTGTCCAGGGCTGCTCTCAAGATATTATTCAAAACTTTCACAGTTTCAACAAGTTGGCCACCAAGTGACACTGGCTTTATTTCAAGATCTTTTTTTGCACAGATAATTAATTCATTTGTTTTGGCTACATCTATTTCTGACTAGCTAGAGCAACGTCATGTCTCCAGGGCCTTTGTGTGGGACAAGTAAGTACCTTCACCAGCTAATATGTTTTGTTTTTTTGCAAGAGTACAACAAGAACCATATCATCAGTGTACTAAAACTGAACAACCAAGATCGAACGGGCCAAAGATAACCGCCACCACAGGCCAGTCAGAAAAAAAGCTGGTTGTAGCATGGGCAAAGCTGTATGGCTGTGCGTCCAAAACCACACAAATTCCTCACAAACAGCATAGCTTTGCACTTGTTACGAAAGCTAGGTGACAATTCTATACTATTTGGAACAAGTAAGAACAGTCTTCAGATTACGGGCTAACCAGAGGCAGGTTGCACTCTTTAGCTTGGGTAAGCATAGCAGCACAGCAATTTGTAGGGTCTACATGCCAAGCTTTTGCTATAAAATGGACAATTTAACTGAAAGACTGTTTTTGTACCAGTGCACAAAGGAGAAAATTGATTCTATATTCAAACACAGCATAGAAATACACTTTTTAATGGTTTCACATGAAAATAGAGGGCCAAGACATCTGCCTTTCAGACAATGTGTGCTCAAACAGTATGTTAAAATTTTCAACAAACTATGTCTTTGGGGATATTACACCTCCCCCTAATGGATCCTGCGGAAGGAGCATGTCAACACATGTCTGTGCAGCCAGAGTAAACATAAGAGCACAGTGCTGGAGCCACATCCTCTTCTTGAGAAGGACACAGTCAGTGCAAAGCTCATGAGGATTTACACTAAAGCAGCCTGTTCTGAGTTATAACAGAACTGAGGAGTTTATGGACATGACAAAATATCTGATTAGATTTTCAGACAAGAAACTTTGAGAATATGTTCTGAGAACATCTGTATCCAGTGCAAATTGGACTTGTAACAAAGTCATGTCCACCTCTGCAATGGCAAGTGGCAGTATGTGCTTTGTTTAGCTATGTACCTTCTGCCTGTTGATCTTGTTAACAAGTTTGCAAGCACCTGAGCAATTGTACACTGAAAACGTTAATACATGTACAGTTCTAAAAATTTAAATTTAAATAAAGACAAGGCCTAAACTGCATTAGTTCTATCTAGTAAAATCGGGATGCATCCATCCAAAAGAATATCTATCTCTAATTGCATTATTTTGGCATGTAGTGAATGTTTAATGAATTCAATATTAAGGAAATTTCTGACTGACTAAATGTTAATATGCGACTAAAAAGTACAATTTTTTGAACAAGTACCTTACGATAACTTTTTTTTTACCACATTTGATTTTTGTGGCTATGAACAAAAATGTGAATGTGTATTAGCCATTTGTCACTCTTTTTTTTACGAATAAAATGTTTTTCTAATTATTAAACATTTCTCAAGACCTAAAGAACCCCATCCACTAACCTAAATCTGCCTGATGTGCCAACGAGCTCCACTGCTCACTTGTTGTCATAAATCAGCAATCTTGTAAGTGTGTGTTTAATAAATACTAGACCAATTTAGGAGGATAAAGGACATTTTCCAAATAACACATTTATGTAAAAATTACAGTTTTTTTTGCATCTGCCAAAAATTAGTAATTTTGGAAAAACAGCAAAGATATGTAACTCTTATCAAAGTTTAAGATTCCAACATTAATAATTTGCGACCTAAATCAAACACTAAAGCTTTATTTAGCCAAACTAACATATAATTAAAGCCAATTAACAACTGGTCATCAAAGTACATTTAGTAATGTAAGTAAAATATAAGACCTGTCAAAGAAATCATCGCAACAAATCATGTCTCCTTATTTCTTGTAAATAGCTCTTTAGACTATTGTAAAAATGCTGACATTTTCATATTGTGATGCATTTTCCCTTTGTACACGGTGCTTTATACAGACAAATTCAGCATAAACCAAAGCAGATTGTTATTTTCCTGTTTATAGTTCAGAAATCTGAAATTGACTGGCATTCCACATGTATGATTTTTATTTGTTATTGTGCAATGGCCAGTGGTTGATATGCATATTTTCAGGCCATGAGGGCAGCAGCATGTTAGTAGGCTTTGGGTCAATTTTAGGACATTTAGGGCTTCAAAATAATGAAGCCCTTTATGTGTATTTCTAAGTTCATTTAGACTACGAACCAGGGCATTAAAAACGACAACTGTCTCTGAAAAGGTCAACCTTTCTTTTCTCAAACAAATGATCACTATGTTGATGAGGGGGAGTAATTTCAGTTGAGCTGCTAAAGATTTTCTTTGGTTTATGCTAGTCATTCTCATGTGTGAATATAACCATATTTTCAGTTAAAAACACTGTTTCCCATTGAGGCACATCGTACCTGTTTCTGGATTCCCTCGAGAACAAACTCCTGATCTCACATCACAAGACTGCAGAGCTGTGCCAACAACATCTTACTCTCTTATACACACCTCTACCCCCACACACACATCTATACATCCATACACAGATCACAGAGCAGAGAAGCAGTCCTGAATGGCCGCTAGTATCAACTAATCTTCACAAATATGTACAGAGATTAAAATATTAACCTTTCATTGACCTGCTACTTAGTTTCCTTGGTTTCTTTCTTCATCTCTATACATTTATAAAGAGCAGAACTGGCTTCCTTGGTGGGTGTTGAGGGTGATTTAAAACCATCCACTAACACATATCCATCAAGAAAACAACTTGAGCAAATTCTATCTGCTAATCACATTCACTCAAAAAATTAGGAAACGTCAAAAATCACCACCTTTCCATCTTGTTTTTCTCTCCTCAGCAACAGGACACAAAGAGGGGTTTTGTCTTCCCTTGAATCCTTCTTTACTTGCATTTTGGCACAAATTAGACTTGGCTTTCCTGACATGACTGTGAGGAGCGAAAAGGAATTTTCCCCAAAACACAGCGGATTCCAGACTGACACTGAGGCTGCTGTTACCACTCCACACCCAGAGTTCAACAGCAAGGGTCAGCGAGGACAGGGAAATATAAAACGATGTATACAAGATAACACGTAGTCGGATAATAGATCTGCCTTACCCTGAATGGTGGATCTCAAAATCTGTTTAGGGTAACTCTTAAGGTGAGTGGTGTCGTTTGCTGTGGTCGAAATGAAAAATATGATCTGTATGAGGCTTAACAACTCTGCTTCAGAAGATGATTCACTCAGATTTAATTCTCTAGTGCTGTGATCTGATTCATGGACAATCTATTAAAGATTAACTCAACACATAAAAAAATAGATAGAGGCCTATGTTCAGAGAAATTTATAAGTACTGTTAATAACCCCTCGCCCAATGACAGCTGGGATAGGCTCCAGCCCCCCTGCGACCCTGAAAGGGATAACTGGTATAGAAAATGAATGAATGAATGAATGTTAATAACCCTGTGTCGGTCAGGGCCTTTCTGTGTGGAGTTTGCATGTTCTCCCCACGTGGGTTCTCTCTGGGCACTCCAGCTTTCTCTCACAGACCAAAAACACTCTCATCAGGTCAACTGGTGACTCCAAATTGCTTGTAGGTCTGAATGGATGTACAACAACCCAGTGGTTGTTCAGGGTGTACTTCGCCTCTTGCCCAACGTCAGCTGGGATAGGCTCCAGCCCCTCGCAGCCCCGAAAAGGATAAGAGACATAGATAATGGATAGATGGAAGTTAATTTGGTTAAGATCCTTGACGTTTCATTCCAAAGTATTCAAGTTTACATATTGTTAGAATATGCATAAATATGTGGCTGCAATTGAATTTTACTATTGACTGATCTCTGCAGGCAGGTGTTTGTGGAGCCAGAAATCGTAACTACAAGAACCAGAAGTGACTCCCTGCTTTTTCCATAAACCATTATCTTCAGTCGTATCAGCCCAAAGACTGGTTTCATGGATGACAGCAGGCTTGAACTTGTGTGGGCTTAGAGATCTAATACAGTTTTTAATGTTTTAAACAACAAAGCACTCCCCATATTGGAAAAATCCCTCCTTTCCCTCTGTTGCCATTCTCCTCTTTCAGAAAACGTGAGCTCAAACAGTCTGTTTGAAAATCTTCTCCTTATGATTCATTAGGGGGGTATTCTACCTCCACCAAAGAGGAGACAGCCTACAGACTGCTCCATTGAAATGAAATGAACATGTCTACGTACCATAATTTCTCGATTATAACATGCATTTTTTTGGTCTTAAATAAGGTCTATTTTTTGGGTGCATATTACACAAGAGTACAAGCAAATACTTACCATATTTCGTCTCGCCAACAACGCGATTGCAACACATCTGATAAAAGCTGAAATATTCTCTCTCTGTGAAAACACATGCAAACACAAGGCACTGCCATCTTGTAAGCAAGTGGACTCAAAATAGCCGCACTGTGATTGGTCGAAGACATCTATTCAAAACTTTGAATAAAGGTCATTTTTAAGGTGTCTGAGAGAGAGAGTAAGGTTTGGGCAAAATTTGTGTGTGTGTTACATTGGAGTACAGTGTTTTTCCAGGCAAAACTCGTGATAATATGGGGTGAGTGTTAAAATCAAGAGCGTGATATAATCAAGAAATTATGGTATGTCTCTGCAGCTATAGCAATGATAAGTGCACAGTGCTGGAAAGCTGAAGACACATCCACCTTTAATGCTGACATAGACATATTTACAGGGTACAATATGGTACCTTTCATTAGATACACACCTGTGTCTTATTGGAGTACATACACAATTATTTGTCCATTTACATCCTCTGAAGTAAATACAAGGTAAAAAAAATATAGAAATAATAAGTAATAGCAGGGATTTTCACCAAAATTGATACTAAATTACCCTGCTACCCCCTAGTATTTTCCCATTCACCACCCCTGCATTGACTGACATGTAAACTACAGGGATACTTTTGCTGAGAGGGATAAGTGTCAACAAGAAGGTAAAGTTACCCAGGTATTTCCTAGAAAACTTCAGGGTTATATGTGTGAAAATGGCTGATGTTACTTGAATGAGTTTTGGCCAAGTAAGCCTTTGATAGTACATTCTTGATGGGGTACTGTTTGACAGCGTTAGCATTCTGGTACATGTGTTGCTTTTCCATCTCTTGTCTTTCTGTTGTTCTTACCTGCATCTTTACCAACCATACAGACTAGCAGCCTTTCCATAAGTTTCCCTCTCTTCATATTATTAAGATGACTGGCCACTTGTCTTTAAGCTTCATGTAGTTTTCTTGTATAATTTCTCCAGAATTTATTTCCACATTTCCTCAAGGACTCTCAGAACCTATCATTAGCCTGTGGTCACAGCGGCTGACAAAGAATGAAACACAAATGCAAACCCAAGCATCCCTCCTTCACCCAAACTTCAAATGGCTTTGTTACAACATCAACAAACTAAAATCAAACTGAAAGAATGAAGGCTTCATCACTGCTTTGCCCAGATCTGAGTCCTGTCAAACTGATAGGAGCTGTGGTTTCCAGTTTGAGTATGCGTACTCCTGAAGTATTACTCTGAATTATGTAACCTTGATGTTTTTCTGGGATGACTGTGTGTGTGCTGTGGGCTTGGAGAGCACTTTTATGTGCTCTTTCTGATAGAAAATTTCTCTCCGTGCAGCACAGAGGAAGCCCATTTTTAGTTACTGGGTGAGTGAATTAAAAGAAAAAAAACAGGTCTGCTGGTGGGTGAAGGTGGTCCCTGTGATTTCCTGAGAACAAATTTTTACGCTGCAAACTGACTCAAACACAGCATGCATCAATACATTTTTAGCCTGTGTGCATTTGCAGAATGGTATTTCCTGCATTTCTGGAGGTTCACACATTAACACATGCAGGTGTCTGACATACACCTGTGACTGTTTGTGGTGGGGGGGTGGGGGTGGGGGTTGGTCGGGGTCATTTGTCAACGGCTGCAGCTTCAAGAGCGCGAATGAGTAACATGATTGGCGGGTGAGGGTGGAGGTTGCCCTGGTTTTGCTCTCCTATCAGTGCAGCTGATCTGCCCGCCAGCGATGCCAGGCCTGGGGAACACAGAGGCGGTTCAACGGCGAAGCCCAGACTCCCGCTCGGTGGTCAGACTGAATTAGCATTCTCTAAAGTAGGGTAAGACAGACTGGCGAGGAGGAGAAGACAGGAAACCATTTTAACATGGCTCCTGGGAACAATGGGTCTGGAAAAGTGAGAGATGTAACTACAGTGAAGGGGGTGGGGGGGCTCTATGTAGGCTTATGAAAAATGAATGAGTGTAATAATAATAAAGAGGGAGTCCTCAGAGAAATAAGATGCATAAAAATCTATAGTTCCTTCTTTGGAGCTCACAGGTTTCTTGCAAAATCGAAACTAATAAAAAATGAATTGTTGCCAACTGCAATCAGATAAAAATCCATACCATGATGTGGAAAGTTCAAAACAGGTCAAACTACCTGCTAGATTAATTAACATTTCACAAAGGATGTGCACCCTCTTAAAGTTACTGGCTGTTATTCAAAGAGAATTCAAAAGTCTGAGAGGAGTACCTGGATATACTTCTGATTTTATTGGCTTAGTGCTAACCTCCAATTTCCACATAGTCCGCCTGCTAAGTGTCCCATCCATGCTGCAGCTTTGCGCTGAATGTGTCTTTGCCTATTGGAAGCATAATCAAAGCATTGCACAGTTGAGCATGACCTTAAGGAAACACAAGATCACAAGATCATGGAAGAACTACAACTTCACAAGGCAAAGTAAATGAAAGTAAAAGAGAAAATCAAGAGAAACATGTAAATAACATTTAATATTTGCCTGCCTGACATTGATTTACTGTCAGAAGTTGACTCTATTTCGGACAATCACCAGCAAACTCCTGAGTGCTTGTTTTCCTGTTTTGGGTCAATCTGCTAGGCGGAGATTGATAGTGGCAAGATGGTGGACAACCTTGGAAAGGGGGTTGAAGAGCAGGGGAAGACAGTGGCAGATAGGCCTCAGGTTGGAATCACACCCAGGCTAATGCACAGGATAAGAATATCAGTTTAGGGTAAGTGCGTGTTACAGCCCACTCTGCCTTACTGGCACCCTAAGACTGCCACTCTTGACAAAAAACATATATATGTACAGTACATACTGGTTTTGGTTGCAGCGATGATGAGTTTGGATATTTCTGCATATTTCTGCATATCATACTGAAAAAAATCTAGCTTTGTGAATCCCTAACACGTTATCCATGTAGCTTACATCGACACAAATCAGCACCCTGGTCTGATCATATTTGTGTTCTGTGAGATGAAACTTGAGTAATAAGGCTGCTCAACTATAGCAAAAATCACAATCCAGATTATTTTAATAGATGATGAGATCTTGATTATGAAACACAGTTACTTGCTGATTTTAAAACATGCACCACATGCTTTCATGAATGTATATTCCTTTGACAATATCATATTGAACACTGAACAGACGATATATAACAATACTTGTAAAAATACATATACCTCAAAATAATGTTAACAATAATAATGGAAAAAAAAAGTTTAGCATGTCATGTGGCATAATCATTTAATCGCTGATCCTCTGCTTTCATAATTGTAGATGTCAGTAATTGTAATGGTTTCAAAACTTGATTGATTGCCCAGCTCTTGTGCGTACCAAGAGAGAACCTATACATGCATGAGGAAAAGTTACCTTGACTCAACAACCTTCTTTCTGTGAGGCAACAGTGCTACTCACTGCATCACTGTGCAGCCCTAGTAAATTAACAAAAGTAAGGATGTAAAAACCTGAGATGTTGTGAGAGGCTAAAGAACCATGTGGAATCTGCTATTACCAATATTTGAGAAAATATGATCCCACTGTTTGTAAACTTCTAGCATGTCAAGTATACATATGTGAATTTAACTGTTAGCATGATGTCCATGGCACATACTGTTAGATAACCTGAAGCTGGAAAAGTTTCATTATGCTGCTTTTAGATGACTTAGGGGATTTTATGCCTTTTAAGAAAGGGCGAGACAGTTGGATGAGAGCATGAGGGATACAGTTAGCACTGAAAACAAGAGTTGAAATTGGTACCTCTGCTTCATGATTTGATCTGATCAACTGATACATGGTTATTACATAACCTCAAAAAGACCACAACTAGGCCCAACAAAGCTCTGCTTTATGAACTTCAATATGCCAGAACAAATGACTGAGACTCTGCATAATGAAGTTTCCTAATCTCCCCTCCAATGTGTCACATCTTATTGCCTGAATTCACATTTCTCTGCTTTTCTCTTTGTTTTTTTTTTCCTGTATACAAGCTGAGGTATTTGATTTTTACTCTGTTGGTAGTGCTTCCCCTCAATAAAGTAGCTTTTTGGTCTTTTATGTTGTTCTGCAGCTGAAGTAATACATTTTTCATCTTTTTGATATCCAAAGTAAATCAGGATCCCACCATCCCTTTTCAAAAGGAAATATTTTCCTAGCTTGAGGATGCACAAAAGAAGAGATGGATATCAAAATCTGAATTTGATTTTTTATAATGTAAACACCCTATTGTTTTCCGGAGAGGAAAACAATCCAAAGTAAACTGTTTTCCTCTCTGGTTTACGTTTGGCTTAATGCTATTTCTAACCCTGTATAAACCTGATAAAATGTGAAGCTGCATCAATCTTGGTAACCCCATTACAATAACAGATTTTCTTTACAAATTACTCATGGTAAGAGATGAGAAATGATAGTATTTTAATGATATCAAAAATGCCACTACCGATTCTGCCTATCGATTCTTTTCTTTTCTTTATCAATTTCCTAAGTGATTCCTGAGGATTTATGTGTGAAAAGTCAACCCATACATGATTGCGGCATTAACTACATCAAATCACACCTCTTATAAACCACATTGACACTCGATGTTGTACAGTTAACATCATCATTCAGACTGCTCTTTGTCAAATGGACAAAAGTCTGTCAAATATTGCATAATCTAGCTTCTCGCCACTAATTAGGGCAGTAGCTGCAGTTGACATGTAAACATATTCTGCACAGATTTGTAGAGGTCTACCCATTCAGAAGAATGGAGGCTGGCAGTGCTAGCAATGCTAATGTTAGCCATACGCTGCTTGATATTGTCAGTGAATGCTATGTTAGCTTGCATGCTGTGGTGATGTTTTAAATTCAAGCCACAATTCACACCCTGTTGGTTCATTAGACTTGTTTGGTCCTTGCTATGATACCTTACAGCTGTAGTCGGGAGACCGACTATATATAAGTAAACTTAAAATTCTCAGAGCATTTTTGCTAAAATGTCACAAAGTCCTACTACACATGGAGTAAAATAATGAGCTACATTGATCTCAAAAGATTCTTGTAGCTCCACCTAACTCGTATTATTAATTCCACATCTGCGACACAATGCAGGACACTTAATGCTGGCCCACAGTCACAGGAGGACTCATAAATAAATCTGAAGTGGACGTCATCATTGGACGCAGAAGAGCCCCATATGTATGCAGGAATGTGTGGAGTGGGTGTGGTGGTGGAGGGGGTGCTGGCTCGGGTTCATAAACATTTGGATCAGTTCAGGGAGAGGTCAGAGGAAAGGATGTTGGCTAGGACACAGAGGAAGACCCACGAGATACATCCAAATGTCACCAAAATCTCTCCCCCAACCCTCCACGCCCAAGTCCTCAGGGGAAAACAACCACAAAACATAAGCCTATACATTCCCCAACGTGAGGAGTTGTAAAGGAGGGATGTGGGATGAAGGGAGGTCATCGAAGGCCAGGAGGGGAGGAGGACAAGGAGAATAAGCAGGACGGAGAAGAACGGAGGATGCAGATGTGCAGCGCGGTAGGGAAGGGAGGCACGATGGGAGGAAATACAACAAGCTATTGTTTGGAAAGAGAGGACAGCAGCGGAGCCACGAGAGAGGCAGCTGAGGACTACTCACTTACACACACACACAGAGGCATAATTTAAGCTAAGTACCAGTCAGGTCTGCTGCTTCAGTTGCTGTACATTTTGAGGAAATGATGAAGAGCTCCGACTGATGTATGAGCTTAAAATAAGGCTACATTTAAACGTAATGCTCTTACACTAGAGCTTTATTGCGATGCCCATCAGGTTGTTTTGCATAATGACGACATCATTCTTCACATAACTCCAAAGGAGCAACATTTGGATAATCAACTGGCTGCAAGTGCTTCTTTTTCTTTAGGTTTTGAACAGATAAAGATTTGAGCTAAAAACCAGCGTTGTCACATTAAAATTTGAACCTGACACCAAAAACTTTCATTTAATTTTATCAGTTTTATTTTTAAATGTGTCAGACATACAGAGCTCAAGTCACACCTGCAGTCTTTTGACACATCCACAACATTTCACAAGCACTCCATGGTCACACTTTAAACACAAAACAACATCCTACTTAAAGCTAAGGCAATACTATAGACAGAAACACTATATGTTCAAAGGTTCAGTGCATAAAGAATCATAACTAAGATGTCCACAAAAGTTGGTCACATTTAGGATTAAAGGTCACATTTAGAATTATATGATTATTTTAGTTTGGTCAATTCTAGTACCAAGGGATAGCTTAGCTTAGCTCATTTTCAAAGAAAACAACTGGCTGTTAGAGGCCCTAGTCAGCCATTGAGGCACTTTTTATCACTCTGGTTGACTGGACCTGGGAGAGGTTGAAAATAAGGTGGAGTTATGGTCAGAGATTTTGATGTCATCATTTTTAAGGACCCACTGAAATCAAAACAGTTGAACAAGTCCTCCTTCAAGTACAGGTTTGACAAATTTCACAGCTGTTGTGGTTGTGGAGCTGTCAGTCAAACAGATTCAGCAGTTTTCAAGAGTTTTCACTCATACCTGTGTGGATAACCAGGGCTTTCAAGATAGATTAAGACAATTTAGGTTTTGCATGTTTGGGCCAGGCTTTATAGCAGGAAGAGGAGGGAGCTACGAGTGAGATAACAGCAGGAAGTCACTGCTCATACAGAGATCAGCATAGATGCCAACAGCTCCAGCAGCAGTTTTATCAGTTCTGGATTGCATTTCTTTATTAAATGAGGAACAAACAACACTGAAAGTACTTCTCTATGGAAATGATATATTCTCTACACTTTAGAGACATTTTGTCAATAGTTTGTTCCACATAGTGGCTCATGTTTTGTATTTTACACTGTGGCAGTGGTGCCTGCCTATCTTACTGGCTCAGATGGACCAGTGAAAGATACTGCATGATCCATCTGGTGTGTCAGCATAACTGCTTAATTGGGACCACTGACTGTAGACAGAACTAAGGAAAGTCATGTGATGTCTGTTGTTTGATTATCAAAGGAGTCTTTGGAACATTGTTAATGCACATCTATGGACACTGCCATACTTTACATGTTACCTCAACCGAACTTTAGGTCAATATACACACTGACATAAAGGCCATATGAGGCGGGTCTTAAGGCTGTCTGAAAAAAAAGGGGCTCTGTGTGGATATGCAACCATATCAATTATTTCCCTAATTTCCAAAACCAGAAAACATTGGGGTTTTTTTCTAAAAAAAAAAAAATGTTTTCTGAAAACCACATCAGGTCTGAGCCTGCAAGCTGTTTTCATTTGATGGAGTCCTAAGTCTCCTGCTGTAAGCTAACCTGAAGTTCTTGGGACTATTTTTTTTGGTTGCTCCCAAAGTTTTTTTTGTTTTTTTTTAAATTTTATTCTCTAATGGTTGTTTGTTTTGGAAATGCAGTTGTACTAAGGACTCATCAATAGTTAATGTAAGGGGTACTGGCCAGTTTAGCCCCATTGGAAACCAGTAAGAGCAAAGAAGCTATTCCAGAGGCTACACTGGAACAGTTATAAAGCCATTAAACACTTTTAAAATATACTAAATTGTCTAAGGATAAATGGTTTAACAATTTAATCATACCTGAATCAAAAACTTACCATTTTGGATAAGTTAGAGCCAGTGCTCAAACCCTCTCAACGTCTTTTGCTGCCAAGAAAAGGGCAGCAGTAAACTTTAAATTAGTCATAAAATCACAGCGCAGAGAACCACTGAGAAATTCTTAATAGAAATTTAACCACCTGTTGAAGTTCATTATATTAGATGAGTAACATTAAACTATTGGATGAGTTATCTCTTTAAATAGATATTTCAGGGGACTTGAGGTAAAAGTAATCTAAAAGGTGGAATGTTTTTTTTCTAATATGCTTAAATTAGTGGATTACTATTTATAGTGTAATAAACATTTCAACCAATGATGCTGAGACCCAGCAGCATTTCCTGATGAGGCGCTTTGATTAAAACATTAATAATATGCATCACAGCTACTCAAACGCAGGGACTATTACTGCTACCAAACAATTTGTCCACTGTGCCCTATAATTTAAATTACAATTACACTGGTTTAAATCATGACCGCTTACCCTGTGACTGTCTGTCGTCTGCACCACTGATACTCCCACTCCTGAGATAAAAAAGCTTATTATTTTATCTTCACACAACATAAACTGATTCTGCAGGAATGCAGAGCTGTGTAGGCATGTCTAGCACAAAAAATCTCTTCTCTTTAAAGGGATATGTGACTCTATGCGCAATTAAAGATGTCTGAGCCCTTGTTTCCACACACTAATTCATTCATGTTCACTGGACCTTCAGGGGGGGTGAAACAGTAACAGACTATTTGAAAAATAGTCTTATAAAAACCCAAGGCAAATAGTGTTTAACCTTTTAACTCCCAGCTCAGGGGTTTGGCATTGAATTTAGGAATATTTAATGTTGTTAAAAAAACAGAGCACAACATTGTTATGCAATCAAAACAAAAGAACTGATATTTTATTTTTGTGGGATTTAAAGGTTTTAAAAGCTAAAAGATATAAATATTATTACCATCATTATTATTTTAAAACATAACCTAACAATTTACACACACACATATATATATATATATGTATATATATATATCTTTTTTTTTTGTGCATTTTTATGTCATCACGTAATCAACTGTTAAATTTTTAAACCCTAAAATCCCACACCAAGAACATATCAGGGTTTTGGTTTGTTTGTAGTTTTTTCTGATTCTGTTAATCAAACAGTGATTTTTTTTTTCTTTTTTTTAAAACACTAAATATCCCAGAATTTAAAGATTACCTCTACCAAACAGTTGAGCTGGTAGTTAAAGTTCATTCATTCATTCATTTTCTATACCGACTATCCCTTTCGGGGTTGCGGGGGGCTGGAGCCTATCCCAGCTGTCATTGGGCGAGAGGCGGGGTACACCCTGAACCGGTCGCCAGTCGATTGCAGGGCAACATATAGAGACAGACAACCACTCACGCTCACACCCATACCTAAGGGCAATTTAGAGTGACCAATTAACCTAATGAGCATGTCTTTTGGTCTGTGGGAGGAAGCCGGAGTGCCCGGAGAGAACCCACGCATGCACGGGAAGAACATGCAAACTTCACACAGAAGGGCCCTGCCGGACCCGGGAATCGAACCGGGGACCTTCTTGCTGTGAGGCACGTGCACTACCTGCTGCGCCACCGTGCCGCCCGTAGTTAAAGTTAACTTTAACAAAAAAAAAAAAAAAAAGAAAAAGAAAAAACCTTGGTCACAAATTTTACTCCTTTTCAATAAGTTTACATTGGTAAGAGATTTTCCCAGAACATTTATATTTACTCAGTATATTGCCCAAAATTCTTCTCAGAAATTTGATTTGTGCATGCTTATAAACCCCTGTATTTTAGCCCTGCACAGAACTGGTGGCTTTAGTGTAATCCTTATGAGCTGTGTCTAACAGCACCCTTAAAAAAAAAACAAAACAAAACAGGTGTACCGTTATCTTTCCAGCTGTGTGCTCTAAAGTTTACTGTGGTTGTATAGACCTATCTAGACAAGATCTTGGATGAGGTCATTTGGGGGATGCATTTCAAACAGACCATTTGAATTCACACATACTGAACGATAAAGCTAGCAAAAGAGGGAGAAGGGGCAGTTTTCTCATGCTGTTTGAGGTTTGTATGCAGGCCATGGACAATATGTTGTGCAAAAGTCCTTAAAAGCATAATTTGCATAACAGGTGATCGACACAATTTAAAACAAGTAAACGGAAAATAATTACACTTTAAAGGTCCTAGTACAAGTCTATATTGGGCATCAAAAAGTTCTAAAAATAAAGCTTTTGTTTCTTTATTACCTTAAAGACCTTTAATACCTCGACCAAGGAGGTTATGTTTTTGCCTTCCAACAATTAACAAACCAAATCACAACACAGATTATCATTTATCATTCACCCAGTGTCATGACCAAAGATACTGAACCATTTCTACCTTCTCAACTCAATTAGCTGTCAAATATTTCCCTCCAATGAAAAAAACATACATTCCATGCAGCAGAGTAACTACTGGACTTGTATTCCTGTCAACCATGACCCTAACTGTGCAGAACTGAAAAATCTTCATAAAATAAAACTGGGCAAGATATTTAAAAAATCCTTCCCTGTAAGCTACTGTAAACACATTTCAGTTGAGTTACTGTTCAGACTTTTGTTGTACCAGTTTTTTTCATTTGATTTCTTTTATGGGAAATGAAATGAAAACAGCACTTTTACACCATTTCAGCCAGATGCTATGATCATGCTAATATGCTACCTCTTATATAAAAAGCTTAAGGAGTCTCAGTGGAGCAGCTATTGATAATGATTTACACATGCAGCGAGTGACCGAGTGCAGTGCAGCAGACTGTTGAGCAAATGTTTTTGTCAGAGCCTCAGCAATGTGCTTTTACAATCCTGATGTCCGGACAGCCTGCGAGCCAATACTGGCAGCCCGCCGCCAGAAACCAGAGACGCCGCTTGGACCAAAGCGGTGGGGGGTGGGGGGGGAGTGTCTCTTATACCGCACATCCACAGCATTCCTCCTGAAGCATGCTAAAATCAACATGCGTGATATCAGCTGGGTGACACGACAAACACAAACTTAAACATTTTGGATTCCTCTGCAGACCAACATTTCCACAGCTATGAGAGTGTTAGCTGTTTTTAACTCAGGGGAAGCTGCACATTATCATGCTAATCTTACAAATGGTGCGTTTTCTGCAGCACAGTTTTAGAGCTAAGGGACACATCAACATGGACATGCTGTTTTCCCCGGAGCTTTGTGTCATTTTTTTTCGCTCCCCAGGAGGAAATCAGGCTCAGGTTCCATTATGCTTGTACTTCACTTCCTCCCACATGCTGTCCCAAATGTGAGGGATTCCATTCTGACTCCCTCAGTGCAGAAAGAGTGGGAACGGGAGAAGTGAAAGCTGCACACCGACAGATAGCGAGGGGAAAAATGACGAGAGAGAACAATTTTCTTCTGGCTAATGTACTCCCAGATTCTCTCCAGCTGGCTTGGTTGTGTGAAAACAGCTAAAATCAAATGCATCACACCCAAAAACAGGTGCTTTTTACTCCCTCCATCCGTGGTTTTCTCCCACCCACTCAGGCTGACCTCTGACCCCACAGTGCAGGTGGCAGGTGCAGTGGTAGAAGTGCAGTCCTAGCTGGTGAGAAACTGAGTTGCTCCTCAAAGTAATGAACTAAAGGACCTTCTGCAGTCATAACTCATATAGAAAAGATGTGCATAAACAGGAGGTGAGAAGGAGGACTTTTTGTACTATAAACATTCAGGGGCGTTGCCTCAATGCCAAAAAACAAGCTTTAAATCTTTTTATGTTGAGTGGCTGCAAGGAATTTTAAAATATAGATCTGTTTAGAGGACTGGATGAAATGTCTTGAATTTAATAGTGCTCTTAGCGGTGGTGGAATGAGCAATGAAACTAATTCAATGTGGTTTCCTGCTGAAATATTAGAGTGTACATCTTTATTTTGTTTTTGAGTTCGAACAATTTTAAAGAAACTAGCAAAAATAAAATGAACATTTTCTGGAGAATTCATAAAAAACTTGCAGTATTTGTTGTACATCTGTGGCTGCCCCTCAAGGCAATATAATCTATCTGATCATTGAAATTTGTGCATAAATGCAGTTTTTGTACAATCATTAAGAATATATATTAACGAATACTCAAGATTATGATTTTGCCATAACTGATCAGCTCTACTGCATACAGCATGAACGTTTTTCTAAAGCTTCCCTGACTGAGGGTGGAGCTCTCCCGTGTGAGTGGTAGTGTCCTTCAGGTAACTCTGTTAATGCTGCGATTGATGGACCTGTGATGGTGGTCTGCCCTAGCCCAGCCAATAGTTATTTGTTCATGCCTACAGGGGGCAACGCTATAGTGTGTTGATGTGGCAAAAATCAATCACGCTGACCGAGCCCCTTTATTGTCTCCAGTGTCTGAGGCTTAGTGTCCTCAAGTCCTCATCAGCACTGACCCTGCTTACCACCCCAGCGACCAAATCTACTGCTTAAAGACTCAAAATGAACCCCCTTAACACTACCAACTGATAACAATTGCAGTTAACTCTGTAGTCCTAGTTGGATTCTTGTTGGCAACTGCCTATTGTAAGATAAAAAGGGTCATACAATTTGCAAGAAAGGCACTTTATGTTTCTCAGACACGTGTTTATCACAAATCTTGTTTTGGACATCTAACTGAAAAACCCATTCAAAAAACACCATTGACTTTGAGACAGTGAGACCTAAAGTGCTTAAATGCTAATTAATATCCATATTTAGGACCCATTACTGCAGCTCTCTTGTGTTTTAGTTTGTGAATGAGCCATTAACCAATCTGCAATAAATTCAACATATTTAAGGGTATAACATCAATCCATAACCAAAGACTGCCATAAAATACATCTGTTTAAGTCTCCCAATGCTGTTCATGTATGTAAGCCTTTTAAGTGTCCCTGTTTCTGTTTCTTTTACCTGCAGCAGCGTGGATCAAGACGCTCTGATTGGGTCGCAGGTTGCCGAAGTCAAACAGCATCATGTAGGCGGTGATGTAGTTCACGGGGAGTGCGGCGGCCTCCTCGAAGCCCATGCCCTCTGGGATGAGGAAAGTGTGGCTGGCGGGCACTGCCACCACTTCCTGCCACAGGCCGAAGCGGTACAGCACCATCACCTTATCACCCACCTGGAGGAGGAAAGACATAAAGAATGGATGGTAAAGCACCTGCTTCATTCCCAGTGACAGAAAACAATCTGACATGATTCTGGAGCAGTGGGTCCATCTGTAGAGGGCTAGGACTTAATGGCAATGAGCTTGCTGGTAATTAATTAAAAATTGAGACTAAAATAAAAATTAGAAATAGAGTGAAATGAGAGAAAATAACAGTGATTCAGTTTAGCATTATATGGGTATGCTGATGTCTTGTAAACTCATTTGTATTTATTTTGCCGTACCTTATTTTATTTTTAACCTGTTTGTTTGTCAAGCTGCCTCAGTTTTGTGTTTTGTCTTTACCGTTGTCCTTACTGTTGTATTTGCTGTTGTAAGTGATTCTCATCCCACTGCGTCACTTGCTCATGGGACAGTCACTGTCTATGTAACATACTTACTTTGCACAACAACAATATTAATAAAAAAAGATAAATTAATGATGGGCAAGATTACAGTAGCTAATCCAATTCTGGTTCTGTCAAGTTGAGCTTGTGTTATGTGTTAACATAGATTATACGTATCTAAACCTGCTGCACTAAGCCAAGATCAGTAGTTTTCAAACTTATTTGCTCAAGGATCACGAAATATCACACCATATTCTCAAGAAGCAACTTACTCAGATTCATGAAAAATAGCCTCTTAAGCCATGTCGCAATACATATCAGGCCATTCATGTCTATTTTTTTTATTTACCAATGCCTGAGAAAATTTGACCAACCACGATATTATTCTTGATTTTCTTATTTCATAAAGAAATTGTTTAAACTTTTGATACATTTCAGCAATCCAGCAACACATATTTAACCCTTACATTACACAACTTTTAAATTATAATACCCTTCACTTGCAGTTCTATTACCTGAAAAAAACCTTTAAGTTTTTTGTTTAGTAACAGAGTTTACAGTTTTATCAAGACACTAGAAGTGTTCAGAGAACACGAATCTCTGCCAATGCACTTCTGGCATCATTAGCCAAGTTATTAGTAGATATATAACAAACTCCTCTGTCAGACAAGACAAACAAATCATTTAAAAAATGTGATCCACATCCAGATTCGCTTGTCACCAAATCTAATTATTTTTTCTCTGTACCATAGCCAACATTCCCTGAAAATGTAATCAAAATCCATTTAAGATTTTCTGAGTTATTAGTGAAAATATGTAAACTTCCCTCTCTTGCAATTACACAACGCCTTAAAAAAAATTCCTTAATCTGCATCCAGACTTGGATCACCGCCAGAATCTAACCTAGTTTCCTAAAAATTTCATCAAAATCCATACAAAACTTTTTGAATGATCTTGCTCAAAGATGGATGGACGCATGGACAGATTAAAAAAAAGCCAGCAAGAAAATTACCTCCTTGGTGGAGGTTAATAAAGGAAACAGAAAAATGACAGAAAAAGCCAAACATTCATGCATCAGTTTTTCATATAGTTATGAGTTATGGTCTTTAAATCCCAAAGCACACCTGGACTTGCTCAAGACACACCAGGGTGCCTTAACAGACCAGAATCACTGGTCCAAATTACAGAAAAATCCAACAATTAGCATCGTATCAAGGTAAGTGATATTTTAAGACATTCTCATGATTTTCTCAGCCAACATGATGTATGACAACAGACAGAGAGTCATCGGTGTTGGAAGAAAAAAAATGCTTCATTTAATAAATCATCAAACAGTAACAATAATGACAATGATTGATTATCTTACATAAAGCAGCTGTGAAGATTGTAGAGTTTTGTTTATTTTTGATCAAGATGTAAACCAACTTTTCTCAAAAAAAAAAAAAAAATATTTTTAAGACATACCTGGGCCCAGTTGATCAATAATAATCCAAAATGATCAAAGTTATTAGATAGTCATACATTTCAAAATCAGACTGCTTAATAGAAAAGCAGTTTGACAACACAAGCTGGATTATGACACAAAATGTAAGAAAACCATTACCCTGTCAAAAAATGCAATATTTCTACAAAATATCTTTTAAAAATAATTTACCCATTAATACTGTAATGCCGCAGTGACATTGTAGATGAGCAAGACAACCAGGTTTAAATAATTGATGGATTTCGTTAAATAATTAATTCAGCCACATTAATATCAAACATTAAATGTTTTATTTAAAGTGACTGAAAAGATGCAGTTAGTGTGAATTTTGGCGCCCCTTGTGGACAAAGTGTGTGACATAAGTCCCCCTTGAAGCATCTTTTTTATGTTATTCTTAAAACTCTGCATATGGATCAGGTGAAGACCATCCAGATTGTTCTTAAAACTAAGAGAAAGACAACATAGATAACTTGATCCTGAAAACAAAACTGAAATATTCTTCTCTGAATGAAACTCTTTTACCGATGACGAACCTTGACGACCACAAACTCCATCCACATGACCAGAGAAACTGACATGCTGATTCAAAAAGGTCACTAGGTAGCATAAACTGATTAAGCTCCAGCACATGTACTCTTGAAGACTATATTTTGCCTCTCTTGTTGTTTACTTCTCCTGTCACTTATCAGCCAGAACTTCCTGCTGTGATTGGCTGTGCTCCAATATCTATCCATCTATACTATTTGTGTTACAGGAACGCTCTCGCTCTGACCACCTAACAGCAATAATTTCAGTTTCAACTGCAACATGTACCCTTTCATGGTGCTTATATATATTACTTATTGTATAAATACACTTGAGAATTCTTCACAATATTGCACTTAGACTTTCATTATACATCATCCTCAGTGCATAGCTCTTCTGTGGATGCTTTCTGCATGGCTCAAATGTGATGTAGAACTGTGTGCAAAGGATTGTGGGTCAGATTATCCAAAAAAGGCTGCTTGAACTGGAGAATTGCAGCAGGATGGAGAAGGTGTCCTGCCATTTTTGGCATTTGATGATACAAATATGACTTCACGGTGAGTGTGTTGATATGTAAGTATTGGCAAGTATATCTGACTGTGTGGTAAAACTCTTTACTTACACAAATGATCAGTTTCAGAAAAATGCTATATTCCAAAAGATATAAAAACTGCTTTCTATAAAAACTATGGCTCCCCACAGGGCTGTGTTCTCTAGCCATTGCTTTTTATCTTGTACACCAACGACTGCAGGAACATGCATGGTAACAGGCATTTTGTTAAATTTGCAGACAATACAGTGATCGTGAGTCTCTTGATCATTTTATCACTTGGTGCAAATATTTCCACCTGCAGATTAACGTTTCCAAAACCAAAGATATGATTATTGGTTTTAGAAGGTCACAGCCCAGTGTCAGTTATACTTTCATTAATGATATGGATGTTGAGATTGTCTCTCAATACAAATATCTGGGAACAATTATTGATAATTTACTTTGATTTGAACCCAACACTGATGCTGTTTGTCATATGGTCCAGCAGAGACTTTATTTCTTAAGAAAGATGAACCCGTTTAAGGTGAGTAAGGTTGTAATGTTTCTTTTTTATTCCCTGTTTTATAGAAAGTGCTGTCACGTACTGCATGATGGCTTGGTTCGGTTATCTTGCTTTGTCTAGTAACAACAGACTTGTGAATCTGGTCAAAATAGCGAGCAAGGTGATCGGAGTGCAGCAATCCCAGCTGCAGGATATCTACAGCAGACGTATCATTAGTAGGGCTCAACAAATTCTGAACTGCCCTGATCACCCTCTGTTTGCTGAATTTGATCTCCTCCCTACTGGCCAACGTTACAGAATGCCTAGAACCAAGACACGGCGAGCCAGAACTTTTATTCCGGTTGCCATTGACAACTTTAATTCACTGGCCTGACCAGTTGTCTTGTGTGTACTTTATGCACCTTGTGGATAAGGTCGACTTTTAGACCGTAATCCTTGACTATTTAATGATTATTTATTGATTCTCTTTTTATCTGCTTTACCTCGACTATTCATCATTACTGTGTATTTATCTACTGCATAGCACTTTACTGACTGAATGCACTTTATGGAGCCTTTTCTGATTCTTTAGTTTTTGGCTTTTTGTGATTGGAGTGCTGTCCTTTTCACTTGTGCTCATAATTTTTCCTGATTTTCCTAATGCCTGTATGTTTTATGTTTTATCATGTACTGATGTGCTGATGCCTGCCAAAACAAATTTCCCACGGGATAATAATAAAGTTTAAGTCGAAGTCGAAGTTGAAGTTGAAGTAAGGCATTAAGCATATAAGCAAGGAATCTTTGGTCCAGTAAGAAGATGATACATTTGATCCCATACCAAACCAGACAGCACATTATCTAAATAAAAATAAGGATGAGAATTGATATGATTTTATAGATACCAATACTTATCAATCCGATTCTTTAACAGATCCCATACCAATTCTGGTTCATTTTTTGTGTAAGTAAAAGTTGGCCTACACACTGAGAATATATCAGGAGGTGGTCGCAGGTGTGTGAACTGAACTGTTGCCAGCTATTCAGTTTGTCAAGCTTCCAAAAGCTGGTTTGAGAATGTATGGTGTGTCGTGTTTCAACTTCAAACACTGTCTGCCATGATCATATCTTTGACTTTTTTGTTGTCATTTCTAATGACTGTTTCTGATGAGATCATAATGTCATTGATTCGCAAGGCATGTAAAATAAAATGTAGATTAAAGTGGAAGGTATTAATAAGGGAATTGTTAAGCAGACCAACAAATTAAATTAATTTTTTGAGCTATTTGTTATCTGTTCTTAACTGGAAATGGTTTCCATCACTACACATAAGGCCTCCAGTCTTGGTGTCAGTATGTGTGAATCAAATGGGTAAAATCAAAGCTTACAAAAGTAGAGTGTGGTGTTCCTAAAGGTTCTGTATGCAAACATTTTTTAATTCAAAATCATGACATAATCTAACCTTGCAGTGCAGCTGGATCTGCCTGATTTAGTGTAATCAGGCAGGTCCAATCTACAACGATTGTGCTTGGCCCCTAATGGCTAGGCTCAATCAACGTCCTTTAAAGCAGGAAGAGGTGAGAGTTGCAGCAGAATGTGACTGCTTGTACAGAGATTAGCATAGATGCCAACAGATTCAAGAGTAGTTTTATCAGATCTGGACCACATTGCTTTATTGAATGAAAATCAGATAACAACACTGAGAGCATTTCTCGATAGAAAGGATATTTTCGCTTCACTTACAACATGTTTTGGCGAGAGTTTGCTCTACAAAGTGGCCCACGTTTTCCACTTTACATGGTAGCAGTAGCGCCGGCCTAGTACATTATCTGACTGGCCGGTGATCTGGTACCTACACCGGCAATGATTGTGATTGACAGAACGGTTGTCCTACCACTTTCTGGATATGGTGTTAAAAGGTCCTGCCATTCCAAAGCACTTTCTACGGGCATTTACTCAGATAGACTAGTGAAATATTCTGTATAGCTTGTATTGAACAGTCCATCTTAAGTGTCAGGTTAGCCAAAATCCAATATCTGGAGGGATTTTTCGCAAAAAAACCCAAAAAACCCAAAAACCCCCAAAAAAAAAAAAAAAAAAAAAAAAATATATATATATATATATATATATATATATATATATATATATATATACAGACATATATATATAGATGTAGATATATATATAGATGTAGATATATATGTGTTGGGGGCATCGGAGACTGGGGGTAGCATGAAAAAGAGTAAAATATGATCTGTAAAGCTTCTTTCACATGTGCCTGACCACTCTGTGCCACAAGAGGCTCCAAAGTGGCACAAATATCAGATTTCCAACCAGAGTTCTTCAATGACAGACCTGACAGACAGACTGGAAAAAATGGCCTCATGGCACCAAAAAAAAAAGCGAAGTGGAAAGTGGTGACCAAATGTTTTGCAATCATCCCTTAAAACAGCCCACATTACACAAAAGCTAAAGTTCAAATAAACGGATAAAGGTTGAACATTATTATGTGAGAGATTAGCCTGTCATAAAAGCAACAACAGAATTAAAGCAAAGACGGTCCAATGGGAGTTAAACTATTTTATTGAGTTATAGCTAAGTTCTGGTGTACTGAATTCACTTATTGAGCTCTAACAGGATCCACTGGCAGCATTGTACCCCAGGAGGTTTACCAGACGATCCTTAAGTGTTCTGAAGCTTCCTGCCATCTGCAGCTTGACGGTTTCTTTGGCACGGCTGGAATGATATGAGCTGTGCAGCAGAAGTAGTGAAGATGTGGTTTATTGTTTGCTTACAAAAATGACAGACATGCAAATGTGCTGCAGCCAAATCTGGAAGTTTTCTTTTTAAAAATGTGAGGAAACAAGGACACACAACAGAGCAAGAGAAGAAACTGAGGCTTTGACATGAGGAAGCCACAGACGTCACCCTACGTGCTGCTCACCACATTCTCTCTTCTCATTCCAGTGTGTCCTTATCAAAGCAGGATCCTTCAACTTACGACTGTCTCTATCAAAAGCACCAGCCTCCTTCCAAACTTACCCCATGCTAACCAATCAGAAGAGCCGGCTCGAGGGACACAGGAAACAGAGACGACAGCGGCATTATAACTTTCTTCCTGTTTTCTTCCTCCCTGATCAAAACAGCTCTCCCTTCCCGCCATGTTTCCATTCTTCTCACTTTTTCTCTTCCCCTCTTTCTCTTTCACTTCCTGACTCTTTTTCCTCTGACAAACTTTGGAACATCTTCCTTCCCTCTTCTTCCAGTCTGATCTTTTCTGCACCTTTCCTCCTGGTCTTTTCACTCCTGAAGTCCAGTTCAGGCCAAAGATTTAAATGACAGTGTTTTCAGAATATATCAGGGGTGGTTGCAGGTGTGTGAACTGAACTGTTGCCAGCTATTCAGTTTGTCAGGCTTCCAAAAGCTGGATTGAGAACTTATGGTGTGTCGTGTTTCAACAGCCACAGCCATTCACTGTTCAGCTGGCACATTTGGTGTAGTGGGCAACTGGCGGCCCAGGGACCAAACGCAGCCATCCTCTTCACTCAGCCCACCACTTAGTTTTAAAATTTCCACAGTTACAACCATAAATATGAAAAAAAAACCCTGTCATTAAGTATTTTAGTCTGATTTAGAGAAAAGGCCTGGCCTATTGAACACTTAAATGTATAACAACGTAGAAAATAAAAAATATTTCTGTAGTCCTTTGTTAAATAAATTGTTTTATTCTATTCCTCAAAAAAACTTGCAATTTGCTATTATGGTTTCTGAAAGGTCTTTTATGAAGCATTATCAGTGGTTTTTTGGAGGAAAAAAAGAGGGTCAAATGAAGTTTAGTAACCATCAATGACCAAGATTTTTATCACTGCAGCCTTGGCCAGATTACATTTGGGGAATAATTTTAGTTTCCAAATGAACGCTCTTGTAAAAAATTAAATGTCCATTTATACATTCTGATAAATGTTAAATATTTTGCTTTGTGAAATAACATGTAAATTTAACTCACTTTTTGATAAGAACCTTTGATTTAAAAACTTTTGCTCTCTGAAACTGAAATTGTTTGTGGTGACCAAAGTTACCCATCTCTGGTGCAGACAGTGTTTACACTGCACATTAGAAGTTGCATAAATTCCTCTGTTATCTCCCCCAGAATTTAGCAAATAAACCTAACAAGTTCTCCAAGAGCAAAATCCCCCATCAAGGCATTTCTGACATCGTTAACAGAGTCATTCTCTAAAACGTGGAAAACTGCCGTATCTCACAATGTAAACAAATCCTTTTACAAGTCCTGCATCTGCATCTGGATTTGGATCACTAAAATCAAATCACTAGTCTCTTGTGCTATGACCCACATTCTCTGAAGATGTCATCAAAATCTGCTGAGAACTTTTTGAGTTTTCCTACTCACAGGCTGACATATGGACACACAAACAAAGGCAATAAATGAAAAATGGGTGAACTCCAGGCTCAAGGTCTTGGCATTAAGTGGTGTAAGCCTCCAAAGTAAAGATTTTATTTTTTTCAAGTTTTTCCTTAAGCAATCGCTGTTGTCATTATATGGTATTCTTCTGCATGTGTGCAACTACATGGTTAAAATGTGTGATGAGTGGCAACTGAGGCACAGAGTTTTTGTAACTAAAACTATTAAAAGTACAAAAAATGGCATCTCCTCAAGTGTCAGTTTGATGCTGCAGAAGCACTGGAGGCCACATGTCCCTTTTATAGCACTCATATTATACTTTTTTCAGTTTATATGTCCTTTAGTGTGACTGAAATGTTTTCTCATCATGATAAAAGTACTTCTGCAGCATCAGGACTTCTCCTAATGTTTATGGTGGCAGTAGCTGCGTAAAACGACTCATTCTTTCCCCCAGACCAGACATACCAGTGTGATGTCCTACTATTGTTCTGTCTGTAGCTTAAGCTCATCAGCTCTTGGTGGACCAGTGCAGAGCAGAGACAGCAGAATGAATGCAGAGTAGTTGAAAATATGCCACTGGCCAGCGCTATGTGATTTTGGAATGCCTGTAACCCCCTCTGTTTTAAATGCTTATTTGCTGAGTCTGACAACGCCCCTCTCAGGAAGTGGAAGTTGCTTCAGCTTTCCTGCTCTGTGCTCTAATATTTACTTTGACATCACAGACACTTTCTTTCCTGCTCCGGCTCTAGCAAGTTAAAAACCCCTTGGCCTCTGGGAGGTGGATTAAGAGCGCCAAACAAACAAGTGGTCAGGGAGTGTCTCCCTTCAGGGGAAAGGGCATACCCTCATGACATTAGATGGGATATTTGTTTTAACTGAATGGTGGCGCAGCAGGTAGTGTGTGTGCCTAACAGCAAGAAGGTTGTTGGTTCAAATCTCTTGTCAATCAGGGTCTTTCTGAGTGGAGCTTGCATGTTCTCCCTGTGTATGCATGAGTTCTCTGTGGGCACTCTGGCTTCCTCCCATAGACCAAAAAAAAAGCTTTTAAGGTTAAATGGTGATTCTAGTGTGAATGACTATCTATCTCTCTATGTGGCCCTGTGATTGGTTATCGACCAATCCAGGGTGTGCCCTACCTCTTGCCCAATGTCAGCTGGGACAGGCTCCAACCCCCTGTGGCCCAGAAAGGGACTAGGGGTATAGATGATAGATAGATGTCTGAGCACACTTTTGGGGCTATAATGCCGAGGTGGCCCACATCCTCGACACGTGGGTAACACTGCACTCTTTGCAAGTTTCAACTCATCCCATCACAAATCTTTGGTCTGAAGTGGACTTACTGTCTTACTCTGTCCTCTTTTCCCTCTGAGGAGTATCCCGCATCCCCTCTCCTTCCCAATCATCAGTGAGACAGGACAATGGGGCCCATCTTCTCCCCTGGCCTCTCTTTGCTCATCAGAGACCCTGCCAGATTCTTCCCCATGGCTGAGCATAAGACAAGCTCCCTCTCCTCCTGGGAACAAACCCGCTCCACCCGGGCCTCTCTAATGGTCTGGAGGGAGCCATGCGCCTCGCTGTCTATCCACTCCAATTAGAGAGATCTCCCTCTCTCTCTCTCTCTTTTCATAGCCGCATCTCTCTGTCCGAGGCCTGGTCATTTGGTTTATTTTCAAACTTTCACTTTTCCACCACTTTTCCTCCCTTTGTCCCCGATACTCTCCCCTCCCTCTTTTTTGGGATCTTCAAACTCATCACCCTTGCTGCTGTAATTGGGACTACAGAGTGGCACAAATCGATAGATGGGGGAGTTCAGCAACAGGAAACACACAAATATGACTCACACATATTCAGATGCATCTGCAGCTATTCTTCTGCACCCACGTTCGAGCATGTGAGTTACTGACAATCAGAAAAACACATTCAAGGCCGAGCGAGCGAGCCTTGTGACAGTTCTGTTACAACATCTTCACAGTTTGACACAGAGACATACACACACTCATCTTGCGTTTCCTCTCATGCTGTTGCTGAAAATGTAGTCACAGTCAGGGTCTGGAGTGCAGTAGAGGAGGGGGGCATGCTGAACAAAGGCACTTCCAGTTAGCTGTATTTCAATGGACTTAATCAGATGGTGATTCGATTTTGGGGTATGCCGGACTCAGCTCCTTTGTGGCTTTGACATTTGATGATCTCAGCAAAAAAAAAGATTATCAGAGGGCAAAGAAGAACTTCTGACACAGTATTCCTGGTGAAGGTTAGATGTTGATGCCCACATAAGCTGCATGACTCTGACGAATATGATTAAAAGGGAACATAATATCTTCCTGGTGTGAGTGTGGGTGTTCTTGTGCTTCAATATGGTTTGTATGATGGTTGGTCAAGGCCACACCCAGCTCTTATACATGCTACGTGCTGCTTTTTGCACTTGACTGCACGTGATTATGCAAATGACACCATCAAGCCAACAGAAGTTCATTTTATTACTCCCCTTTTGAAGCTCAAGAAATTATGATATGACTGAGGTTGGATCTGTTTTGGATAAGTCTGTTTTTATTTCTATTTAATTTGGGGATTTGTGTTTTCAATGTTGTTTTGGTTTAAATGCAGGTTTGTTAATTTAATTTTTATTTGGTGAAACTGATTAGTTTTAATACTGTTTCAGTGATTATCAGAGTTAGTTTTTCTGTATTTTTATCCTGTTTCACTAAAAGATCTCATGTAACTTATTAAAAAACATCCCCTAAAATATAGTCCAGGAAGGGGTAGAAGTTGTAATTACTGTTGTCTAAAAGCTCATACAAAACCAAACTGGCATGCCTCACACAAAACTGTAAGAATGAGCCAATTGTCACTCAGTATGCTTCTAACAAAGATAATATCTGGGTCAAAAAAGCACTTAGGACCAATTCGGACCAGTTCCCTGTAGCCTTACAGGTATACGACATGTAAATAAGACATTACTAATACACAATGTGGCAAAGACAGAACAATAATTAAGTCAAACACAAAAATTAGACACCTATCCACTGTGGCCTCCAGATCTAATAGTGGCATGTGCCATGTCACAAGGAAGCACTTGCATTTAATGTGGCATGAACAAAGATGTAAAATAAAATGGACACAAAATTAAGGGACTTTCTACCTCTGGCTTCAAGATCAGACATTGGCATGTGCTATATCACTTCGAAAGTACTGGCAGAAAAAGTGGAATGTGACAGGTAACTTGTAAAGTACTTTCATCTATTGTGGTAAACTAATAAAAACTAACAACCAAAGCATGGTCAAAGATAAAAACTAGGGGCATTTTCCTCATGGCTCTGGGATCATAATATAGCATGTGGTATGTAAGCATGAAACCACTCAAATTAAGATGTTCCTGGGCATGTCTTTATAGCAGCATTTGCCCTCATTGCAGCAAAGAAGAAAATTGAAAAATAAGTCAAAGACAATAAAAAGAAACCTATCCCCTTGAACGCTTAGATCAAAAAGTGTCTTGCCACTAAAGGGAAACGAAATTAGGATTATTGGCAAAGTATAAGACAAAGACAAGTATTTGGGGCCTATTCCTTTAAGCCACTTGATTAAAAAGTGTCACGTGACATAACAGTAGGACAGAATTTGCAAATAATATGACATGTGGCCTTACCCTTAGGAACTACTTGCATAAAATGTGGTAAATGCAAAAACAAAAAAATGAAGCAAGGAACCAAATCTAAGAACACATTCCCTGTAGCCTCGAGTTTAAAAGTGGCTTGTGGTATGTTAATAGAAAAGCAACTTTTTGACCTGTGTATCACAGAGGTCAAAAAGTTGCATATTGCTTTGCACAAGGAGAGCACTTGCATTTAATGTATGGAAAAAAATGCAACTAAAATACACACAAAATGAAGGGTCTTATAACCTATGGCCTCAAGATCAGTCTTGAAAATCACATCCCAGTTGTAAATAAGAACCACCACTGGGAATGCCCCTTGGATCAGAATCACTAACCAGGAAGTTGGACAACCTACAGATACCCTGACTTTAACAGCTTGCTGCTGGAACGTGTTTAACTTGGATGTTATGTAATTCCCAGTTCCAATGTTCAAGCTCCATGGTTAATGAAACACAACAATATAAAACACAAAGTATATGGCATGTTAACAGGAAACTACTCATTCAGAGTTAGGCTTGTGGCATGTCTTTAGAAAAGTTTGTACCAAATGTTACCCATGATTTAAAAACCATGTGGCATCACAAATGTACAATATAAAATGATGGCATCTGCCAGTGGCATGCCATATGTCATATAATACAGTGGTGCTTTCTAATGACATACAACACTTTGCTCTTACTGCAACTTCATTCTTTTTTTGTTTATTTTATTTTAGTCTCTCTTGTAAACACAAAGTACAGCTTTAGTTAGTTATTGTTATTAGTGTAGCCTCATATTTATTTCAGTTTTGGATAACAAAAACACACTTTTTGCTGTTTTAGTTACTTTATTTACTGTAAATAAACCTGGATGCAACTTCTCGCTTTAAATGATTAAATAAAAATCTGAATTAAGAAACAAACAGGGGCCTGATTCTCTGTTTTTGGCATTGTGTGTTGGTAACATAAAGGGAGGGCAACGTGATACAGGCATGCACTGACAGCAGAATGAAGAATCATGAGATTACACAGAAGGAGGGGAAAAAGATAGAGGAAGAGAAAGATAGAGGAAGAAAAGGAGGGATGGAGGAAATACCAGACTGACAATGTGGGCCAGAGGGAGGTAATTGAGAGCATATGGATCAGATTGGACTAAAACTCACAAAGGACGAGAATGAAAATTTCACATATTTTTTTAGTCTTGGTGATGAAAAAAGTGTTTACGTCTGGTGCCAGGGGAGCTTCGGTGTAATATTTCCCATCCTGCCTTGCTTTGCTTACTCACTATTACACTTCTTCACTGCATTCCCTTCTGGGGTCATTTGAGGTGAGGAGCACCCTGTAGCATTCAAATCTATTGCCCCCTTGAGGGATGCTGGTACTGCAGCTGCCATTGAAATACAGCAAAAGGCATGCCAGGATGATAAATACATAAGAAATACAGCAAAACTATTACAAAGAATATAGAGGAGGGGATAAGAGGGCAAAATATGATCAAATTCTACCCTTCGAAACAAAAGAATGGACTGTCGCAGAGGGAACAGGGACATTAAAATGGATAAAGATCACTTAGCTGCTCATGTTTCTGTTGCATTATTTAATCACACGACACGAATGGGTGGGTAGTTTGTGCACACAGTTTTGAAGATAAATCATAAGACACACTTATTGTTATATGGTTGCATGCATTTGTGTGTGTTTTAGGGTGGACAGGCAGTGCTGCCATGCCAAAAAATTCAGTGCCATCAGGGTCAGCACATTCCCTACTCTGCTGCCAAAACATCTCCGACATCTGCATCCATTAGCAAGATTGGCTCTTAATTCTATAAGCTATGGACCGGGAGGGGGTGTGGGAGTGTGTGGCCTTGGTGATAAGGCAGCAGGGCCGGGCAATATACTGAGTTTTTAAGAAATATCAGTTTGTTTTAAAATAGGACAATGGGATTTATTAACATGGTGTGTTTAGATTTTGATTTAAAGAAAAAAGGACGGCAAGCCTAATGCTTGATGTAAAGATACAGTTATTACTAATAACAATATGCTTTTGACCACAAGATAATCTACATGATATGTTTGGTCAAAATGGAGGATTAGAATTTTATCTATTTGTAGAGCATTATGAAAAAAATCTTATTAATACTATCTAGACACCTGATGTGGGGCAATTTTAATGCTTAATTATAAAAAAAGCTGCAGAAAACGTGCAGTTTCTAAACTGCTTATACATTTACAACTCTGGGAAAGATGAATGGACCTTACAAAGAGCTTCAGTTTCTACACTACTTCCATGCACTTTTCCAGATGTTGCCAACATATTTTTGCATTTTGGACTGTGCTCTCACTCTCTTCTTGTAGATGAAAATAAGACTTTGGATCATAAAGTTTCTGTATTATTTGAAACTACTGTTCATCAGAATAATAGAGATTTAATCAGACAACCACATTGCCACAAGTCACATCAAAATTACTTCAAAATAACCAAATCACTAACTCATTCATCACTCATATTTTAATTAAATGCATATTTATCACCCTCTTTTTACATGTTTCCAATCCCCTTCAGTTTTGTAATTTATCATAAAATGTACCCGCCTATGAGTAAGGTATCTTAAAAAGTACTCAATGCATTTTGATGATATTTTCAGGAAATGTTGTTCATGGCACAAGGTAGAAGTGATTCGAATTTGGTGGTGCTCTGATTTCGGAGACATATCCTGAATGTTACTCTAGTTTTTTTTACAGGATTTGTAAACTGTCACCTTCCATGTTGGTGAGTGGGTCCAACAAACTTTTAACCAAGTTGAGGTACAAAATTTCTTATGCGAACAACACGATATTCATTCATTCAGTAGTTGAGCGTTTTGTTTCATTTCGTAAAAAGTAGCAATAAAGATAGGTTTGTGCCCGACAGTGACGATAGGGTAGTGTAGTGTAGTATAGTGTAGTCTAGTGTAGTAAATGCATACTACAGACAGGTTTTACACCCTCTATGATGATGTTGCAGACAAATTCCAAAGCAATTTAAATTACACAAAAACATTAACAATATCACCTTCATTGACATAAAAAATAGGCACTCCGTGTCTTTCAAAATGCTAAAATTTCCATTGTTTTAAAAATAAGTGAAAAGTCAAATAGCACAGAATAATAATGATTTTGGGACATGCTTTTAAACAAGTAAGAGAGAGAAAACACTGTCTTATTTTTACTAATCAAAAGAATTCAGTCACATGACCAGTGCCAAGAGCAAAAAGAGCATCAGCTAGCTTTGACCATTCTGTGGAGCTGGGGCACAGGCTTTTTAACTTAATCTCTACAGAACAACAAATTTAACCCTTCCTCAAAACAGTAGAAAACTGAGACAAGGAACTTTGACCTCTATACAGCACCCTCAACATTGTTAATCTTTTTATCATTTGATACTTTACAATCATCACCAGAACATCACTTTTGTCTCCATATTGGAAAATCCATCGCTGTACACCACCACAAGGGTAAAAATCCACAGACATATGGGCATTTTAAAATCTATTTTCATCAATTTTGCTGGTTCGAAAGTGAAATTACAGGTGAATTACATTGAATTATACTGTGTGTGTGTCCTAACTGCCTGCTAGCAAAGCAGTGCAATGCTGTGCGACGCAGAGCAACATTTTTCCCTCGACGCCCCATTACATGTTCATGGACAAGTAGTGAGGAAAGAGGGATTTTGACAAGGTGCAGTGGAGATTTTCATGGTTTTCTTCAGTGTTTCTCACTCAGCAGGGCTTGTTTATCACTATCACTTTAAGTCAGAGTTGTAGAGCAGTAATTTTATTAAAGGAAGTAATTTTCCAATGAAGTAAACCCAAAGATATGTAATTATCAGTTTATTCAAGCTCCTGTCTCTGTGACTTACAGACACAATGAGGCATCTGTCAGCCTAAATCCAACATTTGCACATCTTTGGGTTTTCTTCCTGGGATTGGGTTCGGATTAAAAGTAAAACTATCTTAAAAAATTAAACCTTTAATCTCACAGTTGGCAAACAAGACTTTCAACTTCTCCATGGTGTAGAGCAGAGGGAACTGTTTCTTGTCTGCCTGGGGAGTTTTCTATGAGTTTATGACGCCAAAGTAACGCTGTCCGTAGGGCTGAAGGGGGCTTTTGTTGGTTTGTTATCAGACAGGTTTCAATGTAGTTATGTTTGTGTTTGAATCATATTACAGTCTCTGAAGCTTAAAAATATTCAGATGTTATTTTCTGTCCATTTTTCCCATCCCTAGTGTGTGTGCCTGACCTTTAAATCCAATCTACACCACTGACAATGTGGAAGGAAGCTATAAAAGTCATTTAGGAAGACAGCCTCCTGTGATGTGTGCCTCTCATGGGCTGACATGTCACCAATCCCACTCCCATTACTCCACATTTTATTCCCCATCCATATGGATTAACGCCCGGCAGACATATGTGTGCCACTCCCAGACAGATGTACCGGCTCTGCTCCTGCATCCCACTTCAGCGTGGTGTTAAGCACACATACTAACAGGAGCTGATGTGAGAGAACATGGTGATGTTACAACAAAATGTGAGTCAGAGCTGCCTGATGTGTAACATTTGCCTTTGTTGTTTAATTGCTCCACAAAAGGCACTGATGCCACAGCCACAGGCAGATGTATAGGCTGTGACTCATCATCCAACTGGAAGCTAGAACATGACAATAATTCTCTTAACCACTTCACACTCTGAGGCTTAACATTAAAGAAAGCTCTTTTAATGGCTTTTTTAATGGCTTTTTGATTAAATGAACTCTAATGGCCGAGTAGTGATGGTTGTTTTTTACTCGGGACACAACAGAAGCAGTGGGTGTTGACAAAGAGGGAGAACGATGATCTGTTTGTCACATCATGCTGTCTGATGCTGCCTCGCCCTTTCTGCTCGGTGAGTCTGTGCGCCACCATCGCTCACTGTAACAAAAGGCGTCAGTTACCAGGAGCCACAGTCAAGGTAGCCATATTTAGGAGGGTGAGATTAAGATTTCCCCTCCAAATTTAAAACCATTTTCATCAGTGCTTTGAGAGATAGGAATGGACTCAGCAATGGAGACATTAACATTCAAAGTGGTCTTTTGATTTTGATCTTATTCTATTTATCATTCATCAAAATTATTTCCATTTTGTTAATTGGAACAGAGTTGGGCAACTGGTGGCCTGGGGCCTAAATGTGGCCCCCGGCTTCCCTCAGAGCAGCCCACGAGTCAGTTTTAAATATCCATGAATTAAGGGAGGAATAGGATTTAATATCAATAAGAGTGTCTGAATTTGCAAACATTTTGTTACAGATACAATATTGGGAATTTCCAAAGAAATGGTGTCTGAATTGACCCTTTGTCAAGCCCCGCCCTTTGCAGGAAGTGAATTTTTATCAAGTTCTGTCCTTCATAGTAGTTGTTACTAGGTTAGACTAAATCTCTTGTTGCCTCGCTCTCATTTGAAACAACTGCAAAAAACTCACTTTTTGACTAACTTTTGTTCATGTTTATTTACGTTGATTCTTTTAGAAATATGGCTTAAGTAAAAAAATAAAAAAAACGTCTAAAAACAAAACAGCAGTAGGGCGTATGAAGGAAATTAAAAGATCTTTGTGAATCTGTTAAAAATCATTAAAAAATAAAACTGATGAATGACCTGAGTGATGTCATCTAACACTGACTGTTCACATAAAGAAAATGCTTTCATTGTACCATCTGAATATTCATTGAACATTAAATATTGTCATTTTTACAATGTCTTCCCTAACCTTGAATGTGGCTTAATTTTTTGTGATTTTCAATGTAGTAGTAAAAAATTGTGAATAAAATTTTTACCACAGTGCACCTAAATAGACTCTGCCAACACAAAAGTGGTCTGACTGGAGTATCCCAGCATCTGCTGCTTTGAAAGGGAGCTCTCTACCTCTCAGTTCTGGTTGGACAGTCAGAGAGCCAACAAAGGGTCAATTGATCGAAAATAAGATTGATTCAATGTAGGGATACACAATATTATCGGCACAATATAGGTATTAGACGATAATAGCTTAAAGATTTAAGGAGTATCAGCAGATTAACATTTCTGACAATATTCACACTAAATATGTCAGCCAAACATATCTGCACTATATATCCCATATATTGGCTGAAATATCAGAAGACTGTATGAATACATTAAAATGATTCATCTTATCACTGAATGTCTTCTGAACTTAACAGCATCAACTGCGACAAAATAAAATTACGTTTTCTTGTTTGATGGTCCTTTCACAAATTAGCCGCCACAGACAGGAACAGGTCAACTGAGTATGCATAGTACCTCAGATATTCCCAACATTTATTAAAGACAGATAAACCATTTAGGCTTGTAACTAAAACGGGATGTGTCTTGATGCAGAAACTTCCAACGACTGAACCATCATAACAGAAACATAAATTTGCTTCTAACTATGGAAACACGGGATGTTACGTCAAAGACTGCTACATAGGGAAGCGGGACATCTACTCAATTCTGCCGTTCTGTCTCTGTATCTCATTCATGTTTTGTGCTGCTTACCAGTATTGAACTGCGATTATACTCTGAAAAGACCTGCTGTCACCTCTGCCCCCCTCCACTGTTAATTTCTCTTTTTGGATTAAAGATTCTATAAAAATGTGTCTTCATAAGGTTAATTTATAAAAACTTGACAACATTCAAATTTTATGGATTCATTGTAAATTACGGGGGAGAAAAGACCTTAGTGAAGTTTTCACTGAAGAGAGTGCTAATTTAAACAAGAAGTATGCAGAGAGGGTGGGTGGAGCTGACAGCATGTCATTCTCTACTTGTCATTTGTTGTGTTTCTTTGGTCTCAGAGCCCTCTGGTTGTGAATTTTGAAGTTTAACTAGCAGTGAGTCTTTTCAGTCTACATCAGACAGATCCACCGAGGATGCCATCTTGCACTACCTTTAGTTGAGAACACTGTTATGCTTAATTACATCAATGAATCTGCTTCATACAGACTTCTTTGCTTGGTGTTATTAATGGACAGTCAACAGGATAGTCGTGGATGATGCTTCCTTCAGCAGTTGGCATTTGTCCTTGAAGGCCACTGAAGCATCTGGATTTTTACCAACAGGAGGGTTGAGCCAGGGGGCTTTTCAGTCCAAAGTCTGACCACGTGATTTGCTTTTTATTCCCATTTCTATGGACTACACCTTTAAAATGTGTTTATGTGATTATTTTACTTTTCCTTGCCAAGAAGTAGATATAACCCACTGTATTGTTTCTGTAAAACTAAAAAAGTATTGAAGTAATTATAACTATATGAGATAAGACAAGATAGGACATGATTATCCTTACTGATCCGCAGAGGGAAAATCTGAGTGTTACAGCAGCACAGAGCAAAGAGTCATGCAGGAGATATTTGTGTGTGTTTCTTCTTTTCTGAAATTTTTATGTAATTTTTTGTCCACTTGATAATAATCCACAATTTGTGAGAATTTTCCTTCTCTTGCATTTAAAACAAAATGTGTGTCCCACTCGGTTACCAAAGTTGCCCTTCCCTGCCTTAGACTAAGAGTAGTCAACTGGGTGCCTGAGAGCCTCACATGACCCCTGTTTGACTTCATGCGCCATTAATGTTCCTATAAAACTCTCTCTCTGTGGTTATTAATCTAATTTTTGAAGCCACAGTGAATCAGTCGCAGTCAACACTTAACACTTTACCCCATTTTGCTCCCACTTCTTCATCAGTGGCATGTAAATGTGTATAAATGTGTGCTAATGTTGAAAGGCTGATGCACTTAACATAGCTACTTCGATCATCAATGTGTGGATGTGGTGTATAGTTGGTAGGTAGGTGTGTATTATGAATAAGCACTTAGAGTAGTTAGAAACAAGGATAGAGCATGCAAGCTTGAGACTACTCAACATTTACTAAATATTTAATTAAAAAAACATAATAAAATTAACAGTAAAGCATACTTTAGTCATTGTATTAAAGAAAGAGCTCAAATTACTCTGAGTCTGTTTTTAGCTCATTAGATTCCCTTGGATGAAATTTTATTGAGCCCATGTACCAGAGCCTAAACTAATCCTTTCTGCAACCACACCTCCATCACTGAAATGTCAGAGCTTTATATAAGAGCACAATGTTTGACCCTGAAAGTGATGATACATAATCACAAGACAAGGTGTGATGTTTCCTCCACATCAGCTGATTGTGCAACCAGTTTCCTATTGACATCTGACATTTTTACACAAGATAATGCACAATTGTCTTGCAGTTCTTGCGCGAAGCAAGTTCTTATAACAAGATTTTTAATTTTTAAGTCCATTGAAACCTTTAAAAATTGTAACAAAATATCAACTCTAATGAATCAACGATATTATTACATTCAAAATTTACAATAATGAGGCTGCCTGGATGTTACCTTCAATGCCCAAGTAAACACAATTGTTATTGTTATGAGCTGTGGAGAACATGTGTTTGTGTCAGTTGGTCTATTTGTGAATAAAATATACTACTTGTCAGCAATTGATCATTAGAATTTACCCTGCAACCAATCAGGGACCATGCTTCATATAAATAACACTGATTGAGAACTTGTTTATGCATACAAGATCGTGTTTTCTTAATCCTTTAAAAAAGTCTTTTCTGTGAAATTTTTTTTTAATGTATTGACCTGTTTTTAGCACCAGTTGTCACTCATGTATCACAATATGCACCTACAACCAAGTATTTGAGCCTCAAAATATGTGGGGCAGTACAGTAAATTCCAATGAAAACATTATATTTTAAGAAATTTTAAAAATCACCCAATTGAAAGCAGTTCAGAATTAATAACAAAGAGCCCATTTGGCAGAAGAATAAGACAAATGAGACCCTTTTGCTGGTAACAAAGATGCCCACCCCTTTCTTAGAGGGCCTGAGAAGGGTGGGGTTAATAACAGCTACTCATTAATTTTAGAAGCTATAAAAAAATAATGCAATTTTGTGATACAGGAAAATAATTCATGGGTGGATGAACTACCCACGCATTTTGTTGCTTATTGTTTCATTAACACCACCCCCCCCACCCCCTCCACACACACACACACACACACACACACACACACACACACACACACACACACACACACACACAGGCTTTAATTTTGAAGGCCGAACACTCCTACTTCCGGTCTTTTTATAGCTAACTTGACGCAGCTCTCTGCGCCTTGGTTGGCACACATGAAAGGGCAGAGCGGCGTAGGTGCTGCAAGAGTGGAAAGGATCCAGGAGATTTAACACGTGTTTGCTCAGTCTTTTTTTTTTTTTTTTTGCATTACAACACCCCAGCATAAACACTGAATGCTCCTCCATTTTGGTAACTATTATTCTGGTAGTTAAAGTGGCTCAACTTGACGTGCGCTAAAACAGTCAAGTGGGGAGACAAGAGGGGCGACGCCTCGATTCTAGTTTCTCACACTTTTTCTGCGTACTTCCCTCATATAAAACAACCTGAATGCAGTGAGGGGCTTCGTTTGTCTGCGCTTTGGCACAACAAGTGATGCGTCTTTTACGCATGACTGAATGAATGGATGGAAACCAAAGACAGCTCAAATTTGTCATTATTTGTCAAAATAATTTCAACATCCTAAACTGCGAACAGTCTTACAAAAGAGCTTGTAATTAATTCATTAAGTCATAAAATTGGCTGTAATTGCACCGGTAATACTCCCAAAGCTGCGAGTACAGCCTGACACGCCCATACCCAGATGTACTCAAAAAACCAAACCAGACAATAATTCATCACTTAGCCTAAACAATGAAAAACACAAAAAGAAGGAAAACATAAGAGGCATTTGTGCTTACTTTTCTGTCCGTCACCTCTTCCCCTACAGCCTCCACCAGTCCGGAGCACTCCATCCCCGGGGTGACCGGCGGGGACGGCATCCGGTCGTAAAGCCCCTGCCGAGCCATCAGGTCCGCGAAGTTTAGCCCGCATGCTTTGACCCGGATCAGCACCTCACCGGCTTTCAGTGCGGGTTTCCCCTTCTTCACTTGCAGCTTGACTTTGTCATAGCCGCCGTGGCCGGTGAGCACCAGGGCGCGGTACGTGAACGTCTCCTCCTCGGGGACCTTCTCGGTGGTCGCCGCGGGGGTGGTGGCGGCCGCTGCCTCCGCGGCTGCAGCGGGAGGGGAGTCCGTCTTTGGAGGATCCGCTTTGGGCTCCTCGGCCGGTTTGGTCTCCTGCTTCTGGTCCACGGCGTTTTGCTGCTGGGCAGGTGCGTCCTCTCCAGACATTGTGCAGGGAGCTTAGAGACAGTGATGAGTCTGAGAAAGAAAGAAAGAAGGAAAGAAAGGACTTTTTTTTGTCTCACTTGTTGTGCTTCTGTCGCCGTACACAGGCTGCGCCGCTTTGTTGCTCTCGCAAATAAAGGAAAAGGAAAGTCAGAGCTTCTTTCTCAGCAGTCTTGCATGGAGACTCAAACTCCGACAGAGTGGGTTGCTCAGTGGCCAGTGGCTGTCAACGCCGCGCTCTGACAGAGAGTGTGAGTGGGACGAGACGCAGGCAGGCTGGAAAACACGGAGAGATGATGAAACTCAGGGACTGGCGTTTGTGATTGGGTGGCTGTGGTTTGGGTAGGGCTTTAAGGTTAACCATATGTTGCATCAAGTGGTGGGGTGATTTTCAAAAAAAAAAAAAAAAAAAAAGCACAGTACTGCAAGAAGGTGAGGGCATTTGAAGCCAGCAGACAGGGGCGTGTCCAGACTTTCTTGGCTAGGGGGCACAACTGGAGCAATCAGTGGGTTTACATGCACTTAGAAAAGTTAAATTTCTGCATTGAGTCTGTAGATATTGACTTGTAAACTGATGTACACAAGCTTGTCCAACGGAAACATAATTCCCAGCAAATTAGTGCACATGCCTCACAGCAAGGAGATTGCTGGTTCAACTGCCTGTGCTGACCAGGGTCCTTCTGTGTGGAGTTTGCATGGTCTCCCCATTCCTGTGTTGGTTCTCCATGAACTCCAGTTTCCTCCCACGGGCCAAAAACATGCTTGTTATGTTAGGTGGTGACTCCAACATGCCCTTATGTGTGGCTGTGTGTAAATTGTTGTCTCTATGTTGCCCTCCCATCAGCTGGCAACTGGTCCAAGAGTGGACCCGCCTCCAACCCAGCTGGGATAGGCTCCAACCCCATGACCCCAAAAGGGATAAGCAGTATAGATAACGGATGGATACTTTTTTGAGGTTAGATTAACACACAAATGCTTCATTTCCACCAAGAAGTCCACTTCAGCTCGGCTTGGTGTGGTAATTGCAGGTCAAATGTTTAGACTTTGCTTAGCCTCGACACTTAACAGTTTTGTCCGTGTCATGAGTAGCTCATGCTTTGACAGGCCTGTAGTGGTGGTGGTGGTGTCTTCAGTCCACTCTGTCCTGATTGCTGGTTGTTCAGGTTAAATGCAGCATAAATCCATACCATAATGATGCTGTGAAAGCCTCGTCACATTAATTCAGCCTCTCGTCTCCAGTGTTTTGCATTTAGGATTGCATGTTCCTAAAATGTTGCATCTGCCCACATGCATGTGCATTCAATGAGCCCAGGTGTAGCCAGGAAAAGCTAATAATTTGAGCACCACACAATCCCAATGTGTTATGCCACTCTCTTCGAGTTCCCTCAAGCCTGCCAACTGTGCCTACACAATGTTAAGTTGTAAATGAAAAATTGCAGGCAAACTCTTGACATAGTCTAAAACATGTGGGCAACATCACAAGAGAAATAATATTTATGAGCTTACCAGCAAATCTTTATGCACTTATTCCTCTTTCATGCAACTGCCAAATGAAAAAGAAGAGCAAAGTCTTTATTTCCAATTTACAGTACTGACTGACTAGTACTGACATCCAAAAGGCTGATCATAGAACAGGCTTAATCTCCAACAAGGCAAATGACCAATCATGAAAAGTGGAGGGGGGGGGGGGGGGCTAACGCCTGCCTTGGACATGCCCCTGCCAACAGCAATATCTGCAGACTACTGCATGCCTGAACAGATACAGCCTCTTTAAATAAAAAAGTAATATTATCAAACAGTGATATTAAAAAACATGTTTCAAAAGAACCTCACTATAAATCTTGGTGATGAAGACTTTAAGTCTTTTTTGCCTTTTTTGCTGTAAATGATCTTTAGTATGACATCCATCCTGCCACAGTAGTGACAAGCATACAAAAAGCATCTTTATAGATATAATAATCTTCTTTTATGTTCTAATCTGCTTCATAGCTCACGGAGCACAGTCAGTTTATATTTCAGCCTGCTTCATATCTACATAAAAACTCAGAAAAGTGCTTTTAGTCAACACAAACTTAAAAATGTGATTGCTTTTTGTGCTGTGTGATATCTTCAGATACAAAGTACTTCTAGGTTCCCCGGGTTGCTTTGAATCAGCTGACACGTTTAATAAATGACCTGTACTTGCTGATCTCCTGCTGTTTACTGCTTTCAATCGAAGTGAGTTTTATGGAGCTGGCAGACTCTGTGTCAGAGGAAACGTCTGTTTATGCTGCCTATTCTACAGCAGGATTTGCAGGAACTTTGGGCCTGCGTACAACTCATTGTTGTTACTTCCCTGCACAGGCAGCTCAGAAAAATATGAGTTTGTGTTGAGGTCAGGCCAGCTCCTAATTAAACGTTACAACCGGCTTTGTGTTACTGAGGGCTAGAAGGGGGAGCAGGATGACCTCTAAATCAAGATCAACAACAATCAGACAGAGGAAATCAGAAAGCTCTAAGAACTACAACTCCCACTAAAGAGGTTCATGCCTCGGCATTTGTGTGAGATTTGAAAGATATTTCATAAATTCATCTTGAGAAATCACATTTACAAGCAAGGGATGATCATGGGGAGAGATGGCCTTTGACCTGCGACTTGGCAAATTTATCTCTAATATATGGCTTGCAATATCTAATAAGTTCATCAGTGAGTCTGAATGGATGTGCAAAGGTTCACACGTAATCCTTGAAG
The DNA here is from genome assembly GCA_037902135.1 of Cetoscarus ocellatus. Classification (NCBI taxonomy): domain Eukaryota; kingdom Metazoa; phylum Chordata; class Actinopteri; order Labriformes; family Labridae; genus Cetoscarus; species Cetoscarus ocellatus. The sequence continues at coordinate 406,463 of JBAMNC010000717.1, read as the reverse complement.
CATTCTTGAAAAAGGACTGACCATGAGGAAAAATGACCTTTAACATTAGACCTCCAATCTAAATCAGTTCATCCAAAAGCTGGAGTGAACACTTGTGCAAAGCTAAATATAATTCTTAAAAGCAACATTTGATTTATGATCTAATTATGATAGAAATTTGTGTCCGTCAAAAAGTGTTCTTCAGGTGTCACATCCACAAGCAAAACATGAACATATGACAAAATATTGGATGGTCACGTGACCTAATTACTTTATTTAAACATATTTTTTGAACTTTTTTGATCTTAATTTTACCGTGAGACTAAGAAAAAGGGAGAGAGAGTAAGGGGAGAAATGTGGCAAATGGGCCTCAGGCAGGAATCTGACCCAGGCTTCATATATATGGTTATTGATTATTGATTATTATATTGATATTGATATCCACTCTGCCAAACCATTACCCCAAGCTAACGACTTCTGACCTCCAAAATCAAACAAGTCAGTCCTCTGATCAGAGTGAACAACTGTGCAAAGTTTGACAGATAATTCTAGAAGCATTCCTGAAATATCACATTCACAAGAAAGGGATGATCATGGAGAACAAATGAACTTTGACTTATGACCAAAATATCTACTCTATACTCCCATAAGTCATTGTGGTTATTTGTGCCAAGTCAGAATGGACCTTTGCGACAAGTTTGACAGAACTCCACCAAACTCCCTTGAGATATTAACTTTACAAGACGGGGATGATCATGAGGTAAGATACCCTTTCCCTATGAGCAGCAGAATCTAATCAGCTCATCCATAAATCAAAGTGGACATTTGTACAATGTTTTGGCAGAAATTCCACAAAGTATCCTTAAGATTTCACATTCACTGGCAAAAGATGAACATGAGTCACAAAAGCCGATGACCTCTAAAATCTAATTGTTTCATCCTTGGGTTAGAGTGGACATAAACACAAAGCCTGACAGAACTCTGTCAAAGTATTCTATAGAAATCAGTAGAATGAAACAAAAGATGATCATGAGACAAAAAACCTATGACCTCCAAAATCTAATCACTTCACCCATGGGTCAAAGTGGACAATAGTTTCAGAATTATAGTTCCTCAAAGCGTTCTCAAGAGATCACATTCACAGTCAAAATATAACCATGACACCCAATGACCTTGTTAACCTGATAAACCAGATGGACCTAAATTTATAAAGCATATCCGGCAGGTGATTCGACAATCATTCCATCAATCAAATTCATTACAAGACAATCAGAAAATGTAAGGACTAAATTAGAGCCACTTTGTAAAACAAACTCGTCAAAACATGTTGAAAGTGGAATAAAAAACTACCCTTCCTATATAGAAGTTTGAAGTGCTGTTGCTTGTTTTTCATATAATAAAGAAATACGGTCTAGTTCTGAAAAAAAAAATGCTACTGAAGCTGTTAGCATCTATGCTAATCTCCATACATACATTCACTTCCTGCTGTCCTCTCACTTGTAGCTCCCGCCTCTTCCTGCTCTAAAGGACGGTGATTGGGCCATGCTGCTTTGGGCCGCTGACAATTTCTGCAGATTGAAGCTTGGCAAGATGGATCAGCCTAAAGACAGACACTGAATCAGGTAGGTAAATCTGCACTGCAAGGTTACGACCTTGGACACTCAAAATAAAAATGAGTTTTTCCGAGTCAGAGTTGACATTTGTGCAATGTCTAAAGAAAATCTTTAAATGTCATTAAGTTGTTCACTCAAAAAAAGACATGAACATGAGGCTCCATTTTTTTTTTTTTTTTTGCTGATGTCGTTCAAAATCTAAAAATGTCCTGCAATGGTCAGAGTAAATGTCATCTATAATTCTCTTTATCTCTCTCAAGTAAGATATATCTGAAAATTACAAGTTCTCTAAGAGCACAAACCTGCACAAAGGCATTTCCAACACTGTCCGGTGAGTTATTCTTCAAAAAAAATGGAAAACTGCCCTATCTGCCAATGTTAAAAAATCCTTCAAAAAAGTCCTGGTTCCTCATCCAGATTTGGATCACCACCAAAACTGTATCACCTATTCTTTGCGCCTTGACTAACATTCCCTAAAAATGTAATCCAAATTCATTGGTAACTTATCGAGTGATTAGCAAAAATGTGTAAAACTTCCCTCTCTGCCAGTGTTAAAAAATCAGTCAACAAATTCCTGGATCTGCATCTGACTTTCGATCACAGCCAAAATCTTATCACTTCTTCCTTGTGCCATGACCAACATTTCCTGACAATGTTCTTGAAATTTGTTCATGACTTTTTGAGTTATCTTGCTAAAAAAAACTGACAAACAGAGAAACGCAAAAACATATCTTCTCTAAAAGACAATCAGGCTGATGGAGGACTGAAGGACAGTCCCACAAATGGAATATGGTTCCTTTAGCCTCATCATAAATGAAAATGTGTCAGGCTGTTAATAGTTAAACTTCTGGGATTTTCCAGCCCATTCACAGAGGTGCTGAATGACCACAGGAGAAGCACTGAGACACCTTGTGGCTGCTCAGTGCTACTCAGCATTCTTGAGGCCAAAGTCAGCAGAGACCTGATCAATATCCCACAGAGGCTTAATGATGTTGAATTCAGACGTTTATTGATTTGGCTTTTGATGGAGGTAAATGTTATAAGACAGGTTGTCTGTTCATTCTGAGAATCCATCAATATGCTGTGTGTGCCCTGAAGAGTGAATTCCTTTTGCATATTTGCTCTGAGAAAGCATGATTAAGCAGCAATAAGGAAAAATCGCTTGGACTACAGTTTAGGGTATAAAGTTGGAGCAAGAAAGAGATAATGATGCAAAAGCTGGCAAAGAGTATTAGGGTAGGAAATGAGTAAGAAAAATGAGACACTGAAGAATGTCTGTCATTATTATAATAAAACAAAAAGTCATACTGTCAAGAAAAATATCAGTCCAAATGTCAATTAAACATATTAAAACCAGTCAGTGTCTCTCCTGTGCACAGGGAGTTGGGTGGTTTTTGGGCCATCACACCCCAACTATATGAACAGAGTACTCCAATAGCAGATTTGGTCCAGTTGATAGAGTAGTGGGAGATTTTGGAAATGTTTTTAAGATGGATCAATGTAAAGGAAATTCAGAATTTTGTGGACAAAGAAGAATGTCATCGGCATTTAGACTGATGGATCAAAAAAGTCTGCAATTCAGTTTTTCTCAACATTTTGACCTATTTCATTGAAACATTTTTTCATCATTTTGATATTGACATATCAGTGTCCCATCCCCATGTGAACGGCAAATGACACTAGTTATTCATTTGGTGTCAATGTTAAATAATTGCATTTGTCCCTGCAGTAAACTACCTACACAGTTTAAGTTATCTCCTTTGCAGTGGAGGGCTAAAACAAAACTTGAAATGTCAGAATTAGATGCCTGCTAATTATTGTACAAGGTGTCAGCAAAGTCAAACTATAGAAACACTGGTTGGGCTAATGCTACAGACAGAGCCGCATAAATTTTCCCCGACTTTCCTGGACTGATTATTGACTGGTCCATGACTGGAACTTGCTGCGACACTGACGTAATGAGATCCCTGCAATGATGTGACACAAGTGGTGACTGACATATTATCTTAGTCACCCCTAAGGTGACTAAGATAATATGGCAGAGTAACTGACATTTGTATTGTGTATGATAAAGTTATTTTGTGTTTTGCTACTTAATTATTGGCCAGAAATGATTGAAGTTTACTGGCAACAGCAGTACTTCCACCATCAACAAGACTTGCTGCTATTTTTATGGTCACATTCATGTAAAATGTGTAAAATATCTTTACCTCTGCCAAGGAGGTTATGCTTTTGCCTGTGTTTGTCTGTTAGTGAGGTAATTTGCAAAGTAATGAACACATTTTTGATGAAATTATAGGGCATGCTGGTCATGACACAAGGGAAAAGTGATTCCATTTTGGTGGTAATCTGAATCCGAATGTGGATCCAGGAATGTTTTCAAGACTATATTAACTCTTTTGTTTTTTGTTTTTTAACAGTAACTCACCTGACAAGGTTGGAAATGCATCGACATAGGTTAATGTTTTTTAAGCATATGTCTAATTCTCAATATTTTCTGTAAGAACATACTTTCTTTTCCACTTTCTTATGTTACAGCGATAATTCTGCAATTCCTCTTTTGTTCACCTGGTAATTGTTGCAAAGTTCTCTAAATCACAAACACTTACCTTTAAAGCAGCTAAATTAACAAGATTACATATCTGTCATTGGTTTATTTCAAATTGCTAAGCTAAAATGAGTGTTACCAGTCTGAAAATGTCAAGAACAATCAGCATTCTTGAGGATAAAGAAGTGATACTGCGGATATGGTTCAGTTGTGCCAAAGGGAGGACCAACATTAAGCCAACAACTGTGACTTTCTTTCAGTCACCGTCCAAATATCTATTTAAAGGTCCTCCCCTCGCCAGATACTTTCCTTTCGTCTCCAAACATTTTCTGTAGACTATTGCTTGACAACCTTACACACCAGATGGATTGTTTGATATATTCCATTCTTTCTGGGCAACAGCCTATAGACAGTGTTTGGGAGTAGGATTAACCTTTAAAGATCATATCCAGTAGGTGATTGGATGATTGTTCTGTCAATCACATTCATTACGGGCCAATTAGATAGCGTAGTCAGTGTCAAATACAAAACATAAGCCACTTCATAAAACAAACTCTCTGTAAAACAGGTTGGAAGTGGAGCAAAATATCATTTTTATCAAGAAATGCTTTCATTGAAATTATTAGTTTTCCATTTAATAAAGAAATGCAGTCAAGATATGATAAATTTGCCACTGATGCTGTTAGCATCTATGCTAATCTCTGTCTTGAGCAGTCACTTCCTGCTGTTGCCTTGCCTGTAGCTTCTACCCCTTCCTGCTCTGAGATTTGCTGATTGGGTCGTGCCGCTTTGGGCCGTGCACAATCATTGTGGAGCTGAGCCTTGCAAGATTCAACTGTTTGATTTACAGACACTGAATCAGGTGGATACAGCTGCAGTGCAAGGTTGGTTGCCTAAATGGACTGGCAAAATACACTGCCTGGCTAAAAAAAAGGCGCCATCAAAAAAACAGGTCAAACACTCTAATATTTAGTTGGACTGCCTTTAGCTTTGATTACAGCATGCATTAGCTGTGGCATTGTTTCAATAAGCTTCTGCACTGTCACAAGATTTATTTCCATCCAGTGTTGCATTACTTTTTCACTAAGATCTTGTATCTTGATGATGGGAGAGTCTGACCACTGCGCAAAGCCTTCTCCAGCACATCCCAACGATTCTCAGTGGGGTTAAGGTCTGGACTCTGTGGTGGGCAATCCATGTGTGAAAATGATGTCTCATGCTCCCTGAACCACTCTTTCACAATTTGAATGCCATGAATCCCGGCATTGTCATCTTGGAATATGCCCATGCCGTTAGGGAAGAAAAAATCCATTGATGGAATAACCTGGTCATTCAGTATATTCAGGTAGTCAGCTGACTACACCCTGTGTAAAAATGTCAATTTTTAACATAGAAATGAAGATGTTCACAATTTAGCTTAAAACTTGTGTCTTTATCGGCACTCATTGTACCGCGGATGATTTTTTCTAGAATTCATTAATTTAATTTAATAAACAATTTGAGCTAACCATAATCAAGGACATGGTTTAAAACCACTGCATGTCTGTGAAATGATGCTGCTTGAAACCTGCTTAAACTTTACCTCTTTGTCTGTTACTAGGTTGATCAAAAGTTACTTTGAGGCAGTATTTTTCTTTCTTTCTTTTTTATCATATGTATTTGGGAGTTTTGTACAGAAACTGCTGAAACAGTTACATTGGCTTCTTGACATCTCCATATGCATGAATAAAAAAAAAAAAAAAAAAATCTCTGTAACAAGTCAAGGAACTTCTTATCCATAATATAAAAATCCAAGTCTATACAATTTCTTAATGCACTGAACTGTACTCCCATTAAAAAGGTTTTTTAATTATTTGCAAAGAACACACACTCACTCTCTCTCTCACACACACACAAAGGTTAAATTACTATATTAAACCTGATAGAAAAGGGGAAAGTTAGAGGAAAAAGCAGCAGAGAGGTAAGAAGAAGAAAGAGTGAAAGAAAGAAAGGAAGGAGTGAATGAGTGAGGGGGGGCTTTATGGGATTAACAGAGGTTTAAAGACTAAACATGGGCCATAAAAGAGTCCCATTTCTCGTGAAAAATATTCATATTACCTCTGACAGAGTATCTGATTCTTTCCAGTTTCGAAAAGGACATCACTTCTCCAAGCCACTGAACACTGGAGGGAGATATCTTGTAGATTTCCATTGTATAAGAAGATGGCGTCTTGCTATAAAGGAAGTAAAAGCCAAAACTCCTTAATTGTCTGTGACTGAATTAAGTATAGTTCTCTGGGACACCAAAGATAGCAACATGGGGAGAAGTATTTTCAGAGATCCAGAGTATTTTTGACATTGAATAAAAATATTTTTTCCAGAAGTTAATCAATCAGGGGCAAGAAAAAAACATGTGGGTTAAATTACAGGAAAAGTAGTGACATTTATCACAGCTATCTGGATATATTTGAGACAGTCTAGCTTTAGAGTAGTAAATTCTAAACAGCACTTGAATTGTATGAGTGAGACGTGCACATGTCAAGCTTGTGTGAAGGATATCGAGGGCAGCGTTCCACCAACCAGCCTCAAATGTCAGGCCAATTCATCCTCCCAAGCCCCCCTTACCCTAGTAAAGTGACTATCATCAGAAGATAGTATACGTCTGTAAATCCTAGAAATTTGTGATTTTTTAAAAGGATCAAGTTGTAAAAGTTCTTACCATATGTGAGTTGGAGGTATTTGTGGAAACACTGGAAATAATATTTTTACACAGTTCCGAATCTGAAAATATTGGAAAATGTGGGAGGATGGGAGGTGAAACCCAGCCAACAACTCGGTAAAACTGCAGAAAACATTATTTTTGTATAAATCTTTAAAAGATTTCAGCCCTTTATCATGCCAGGTAGAGAAGGATGAGTCTGAAAATTAAGGTTTGAATAAGTGATTCCTTGATACATGAGTTAAGATGGACAGAGAGATGAAATTAAAGTGACCAATTAAAGTGATTGGACCACTGGGTTCTGTGTAATGGAGAGGAGTTGGTCGGAGTGGGAGAGGTAAGCAGAGCTTGCAGAGAGGATGTAGTACATGACTGTGATTCTAACTTGCACCAATGCAAATCCGCTGACGTGTACCACGAAGAAACCTTGTGAGCAAGCGTAGCCCAATAATACAATTGAAAATTAGGTAAAGATAATCCGCCATTAAATTTGCATCTCTGGAGTACATCTTTACTAATCCTGGCTGCTTTGCCACACCATAAAAAGCCAGAAATGATTTGGTCGACAGTGCTAAAGAATTTTTTATTTAAAAAAAAAAGGGAGACATTGAAATAAGAATAAAACCTTTGGAAGATTGTTCATTTTAATCATATTAATTCTTGAATTAGTGATGGGGTAAACTTTCTTATCTTTGAAGATCCTCCTTAAGATAAGACAGCAAAGGGAAGAAATTGGCAGAAATGAGAGCAGATATTGTCCTGGTTACCTTTATCCTGAGGTATTTAAAACCAGTAGGGCTGATTTTAAAAGGAATATTGGATTGTTTAAGTCATAGTGCTAACTCATTTACGAGATAGCATTCACTCTTTGAGACATTCACTTTATAGCCTGAGAACGACCCATGTTTTTTAAAAAGGCTTGAATAACAGGAATAGACTTCTCTGAATCGCAAACATACAATAATAAATCATCTACAAAAAGTGTCAATTTAAATTCCATTTTCAACCTTGTTACCCCGGTATATATAGGGGAAGATCTAAAATAAACTGATAAAGGCTAAATTGTGATTGCGAGAGACAGTGTTTTTTTTTTAACATCCATCCAGAATTAGCCTTCACAGCCTCTTTCAATAACCAAATGGCCAGTACCTCCCAGACTTCATCCAATATTTTCAAAGTCTGGTTTCAAATAAGGACATTTTGGAACATGTTACAGTGACAAAATGAGAGTTTAAAAATAGTGTCAGAGATGGCTGGGTTTACAGGAGCACAGACAAAGACTCTTGCTGCCTCGGACACCTGGCTAGGTTTGGAGACCTCCTCTGTTGTCTAAGTAGGTTACTGGATGCATAATGCTGCTTGGCGCTGTAATTTGGCCTGGATAAAGTACTGTGTCACCACTCTGCCAGGCAAATTGACTGAGTCTGCAGGGAGTCTGAGGATCTCTCTGAGGATGTATGATTCTGTAATGCAAGCACACTTGTGTTTCACTTCCTCCTTAACTGTCAAGAAATGCATCAAATCAAGAAAACTGAGTTAAAAAGTTCAGTTTCCTTAAACTGGGGTTACATAAGGGACCTTTCTATATCTAGTCCATCAGCTATAAGAGGTGTCAGAGTCTGGTCTCTTTAGGGAGAGGCTGCAGGGTTGGCAGCTTACTGCAGATGCTGGGTTATACCGTTATGCAGACAGGACCGTTGCAATTTAGTTAATTATTAGTGAGTCAAAGCCAAAAAGCAACGTCAGGGGCACGATGTTGAGGGAGTTCTCATTGCTTTAACTTTCTGTCAGCAAGTCAGTTTGATTTAACACTTCTTTTTGTTTAGCCCATACCACTTCCTCTTCTGAACAATCTCATACGAGTGCAGGAACCTGCTGATACTTTAATATGGGCACATTGCTTTAAACTGACAATGAAGACACTACAGAAGTACAAAAAACTGCTAATGTACTAGAGGCTGACTGCAGAAGCACGGATGTCATGTACACACCCATGTCAAAATTAAAGCTTTTAGAGCAGAAATATAATTCTTTACAGCCTGGTTAAAAATGATTTTACACAGGTTAGTTTGTCTTTGTGGGTAAGATACTTTGTCAGCAAAGCTATTATGATTGCCTTTTGTGTATGTCTGAAATGCTCTTTGATTTTAACTGACCTTTTGGGTTGTTTTGTCCCTTTGTGCTTAAGCTCTTGTGCTTTGCTGTCTGTATGTTCCTGCCTGTTTGTCAAAGCACTTTGTAAATCTCTGTTTTTAAAAGTGCTATCAACATAAAGTTTACTATTGTTATTATTATTATTATTATTATTATTATTATTAAAAATCTGCTGTTTTTTTGTATTTTAGCCCAACTTTAAACAAAACAACTATAAAAGTCAACACTCGGACATGTATTAGTATGATATTTACAGACAATTATGACAGTCATTGGTTTGACAAAATTCTATCAGATTTGTTTTTAACTACAGAGTTTGACAGTCACCATAACTGTTAACATGGAGCTTTAAGGGGGATGGGCCACATAGATGTTATTCACAGCTCTAGGGGGCCACATTGTTACAAAATATAGGATACTGTCAGTAAGATAATTCATTTTATCTGTAATTTAACAAAACAATAAATATCTAGGGTTTATTAAAACAACATTTAATGAGCTAAACATGAAGTTAAAACAATAAAAGGAACTTTTTCCAAGGTAATAAACTAGGACTGTTTTTTTTTTTTTTTTTTATCACATATTAGTTTGACCTTTTTTTTTTTTTTAACAGTAAGTACCATGGGAAAAAATGTTTCAGGGAAGTAACCTGTCAAATACAGCAATCAAAAGTATCTTGGTCGTTAGTGATTATTTAAGGGGCCATCCACACAGAGGCAAGTTAAGGTTTTTTATTGTACAGGCGTTTTGTCCACATGGATATGCATTTTGGGAGACCAAAAAATGCACCTCCTTGCAAACGGGTGCCAGAGTGAATAAATCTCAAGACGCTAAGGACAAAATATGTTTATTTACATTGGACATGTTTTATGCGGTCTGTGTCTTCTTCTGTGGTTTTAGTGTATGTCTGCGGCAGCATTACAGTGCTACTTACAGGCCTGACATATATACTACAGTGTTTTCATGTGGACGGATACATGTCGTGAAAGGATGCCGTGTTTACAGAAATTGTTTTGAAAATGAAAATGTTTTAGACTCTGTGTGGACAGGCCCTGAGTTTGACTTATTTTCGCTTAAAATACTTCTTCAAAAACCTCTACAGGAACTGTTACAGCAAATTATGTTTTTACAAGTAATTAACAAAAACCAATTATTGAAGACCATTGCAGAGACATTTTCAATTTGTAATACCATTTGCCTGTGCACACGGTGCCTTAGCGGCAATCTGGCTAAAAATGTTCGAAATTTTTGTATCTTTGTGGTTGCAATTTTGGAAACTGTATATTAACTGGCGGGTTGCATTGAGTGATGATGAGGGCCACATGTGGCCTTTAAATTGTGTTCACTTTCAGATAGGTGTTTCTGTGTCCATCTTACAGTAATATACAGTCTATGTGGTATACTTCACTGCATTTTGGTTAATATCTACAGTACCTCACCAGACTGTTAAGTTTGTTGGATTGTACCTCCTGCGTGGGACAGTATGTTCTTATTGCCATGAGAAATCAGTAAATGGGAACATCTGGTGCATCTAAAAATGCTTACTTCATTATATTTGTTTAACATTTCATGTCTACGAAAGTTGAACTGTAATTGAGATGAGGAAAATCTACATTAGGTCTCAGGCTTGCCAAAGCTCATACACATCACATATGCTTTAGTCATTTGCAGCTGCTGAATTAAAATACCTATCTTGGAAGGGCATTTGTCCCTTTCACAGTAAGGCGAAACTAGGGGTCAGTTTTTCCTGGCAGGCTCACAGAAACTCAGAGCTGCACACTGGCTAATACCCAATTCAGTATCTGGGTAATTATGTGTACATGTTTATGTTTTACATTTCTCATTCATCCTTCTGCTGAGAGATCTGGTCAGGCTTCTGTTTGGTTCATTTGCACAGAAGCAGCTCAAATGTACACAGCTAATGGGAACGCAGAACACTACACCCACCTGCTGGCAGATACAGTGGACTGTTGGTTAGTCATGTCATCCACCCACCCTCACTCTCAGTGTTGGTGCATTAATATATGCACTACTGAATATGTTGGCAACATCTTGTCCTTTGAATTTGATGGAATCTCTGGTGGTGCAATTGACCACGGGCATGAGCTGAAGCAATTAAAAGTTCTTGTTAACCTTAAGAGGATATAATAACATTATAATCACACAGTTTGACTTTTAAAGAAGTAAATCAGGAGCTTAAGCTGTTTCTCAGAGCTCACTTCTAAAGGGATAAAAACATTTCTATCTGCTATTGAGAACTCATATTTTAAGTTGATACTGCCATCTGCTGTTTCAAAAAGTACTTAAACAGGACAGTCCAGATAAATAACAAACACACTTGCAAAAGTGAAGACTTTCAAATGTTCATATAGAAAGAAATGTACAGCAACAACTTCTTCAAAACAAGAATAACACAGAGCACATGTTTCAAACTTTTTTTTCTAAAACTGAAAAACGTATTGTTACCTAATCAGCGAACAAATGGGAAAATAGTCAAATGATTATCATTCTTGGGTCTTTAGGCAAAACACACAGTCTTGGAAATTGTTCTTAAATAAAAAAACATGAACTTGTAGAACTTCAGCCTTTCAGTTCAAGTACATTAAAAACTACAATGTAAAAAAACAAAAAAAACAAAAAAACTACAATGTATGTAAATGCAATTTTAAAAGATATTTTGCTGTTGTTTTACCCTTGTACAGAAGCGTATTTGCTGTCACCGTAAAAATAAAAGTCAGGATCAGTTTGATGTCACAACATGACAAATTCTTACTTTTAGTCCCTTTGTCTCTGCATGGATGGATCTCTGGATGTATGTATATGCATATATATGTATTGTGCGTGTGTGTGTATATATATATGTATTATATTATATTATATATATATATATATATATATACATATATATATATATATATACATATATATATATATATATATATACACACACATATATATATACATATATATATACACATATATATATATACACGTATATATATACGTATATATATATATATATACACATATATATATACACATATATATATATACACACATATATATATATATATATATATATATATATATATATATATATATATACACATATATATATACACACATATATATATATATATATATATATATATATATATATATACGTGTGTACATATATATACGTATATATATATACGTGTATATATATATACGTGTATATATATATATATATATATATATATATATATATATATATATATATATTTATATATATATATATATATATATATATATATATATATATATATATATATATATATATATATATATATATATATATATATATATATATATATATATATATATATATATATATATATATATATATACATATATATATATATATATGCATAGATAGATAGATAGATAGATATTCGGACAGACATGCAGAAAGACAGACAGACAGACAGATATATGTACTTTATCAATCCCAAGCTGGGAAATTGTGGAATATACAGTATGTGTATACATCAATAATGTTTTTATATCATATTCTAGATAGTTGAAATTATACAAAATGCTCAAGGGGAAACACAATAATGCTTTAATTTTTATTTTCGTAATCTGTTATAATTGTTCAATGTTGTTATTAAATCATTACATGTATAGTTTGTTAACAGCCTGATATGTTTAGGGTTTAATTCAACCTAATATGCTTATGCCATGTTTTTGGTAACGGTCATGTTTTTCTTAACGTCCCCAGGGTTGAATTTTTTTAAATTATTTTTAACATCTTAAAGTTCTTTGAATTGCTGTTCATGGACGGTGCCCAAATAACCACCATACCTTGCATTTGCTGTTTCCGTTTGTTAGTTTGTGTCATTTTAGTGAATTACCATCCTTTATCTATTTATGCTTGATTATTTTTGTCAGCACTTCTTTTCTTTATCTATATAGCTGTTGCCTGTCTCGGCCAGAAGACTTAGAAGAAGATTATTGATTTCAACACAGTTTCAATCTCCTCTGACGATGTAACATAGTCCCACTAACTGTCATGTAGGAGCGGTTTTTCTCCAGAAGGTGGCAGTGTCACCCTGAGGGGAAAAAAACAAAACATGACTCAACAGAGGTGCACGTGCTGCCGCGTCATTTAACGATCTCTTTCACAAAAACCAATAACTCCTCAGGGGGGGACATCCAGGGAATATTAACGAAATGTGAAGCAATTTGTCCCTTAAAGACTAACCCAGTCAGCCCCGGCTGTTTAAGTTGATGGACTATTTTATCAGTGTAGGCTGATTTTATTGTATCCCCATTAAGAGGTCAGCCTGACACTAAATCTGGTGAGTAATGTGCTGAAAATGTATGCTGATCTCACAGCAGTAATGGGGAAAGTAGGCCTGAAATTAGTAGTTATCCAATGACAATGAAACACGACTATTACCAAATGAATATGCAAAAAGACATATTGACCTCTGTGCAGTAAACAACTCTTGATTTCCTTAAACATCAGATATAGTCAGAAAACTGTCAAAAGAGCCACATTTTTGTGAAAATGTATTATGCTCTGAGAGATTTCAGCCGACTTAGAAGTAAAGTCACAATATGAGCAAGGAATCTTTTAGTCAAGCAGAAATTATTTTTTTTAACCTGCCGGAGGACAATACTGTTTTTTCGTCATAAGTACTCCATACAGATAAAAAAAAACAAAGATGCAAACAGTGCTGACAGTTTGAGGCAACATATTGTTTCATAAGACATGACTTAAAAACATATAGGCCCATTGCAAATGATAATTAGTCCCAACATTATCTCTATCTCTGCTATATCTCAAAGTATGGAAGCCCAGAGAGGACATTGATTCTTGTTAGATTATTCAGTTTTCCTGTGACAAAAAAGAAAACTTTGGCTTTTTTTTCCAAGACATTCTTTAAATTATCTGAGGATAACAACCTCATTTTTACTAAAGTAATCACTTTGATTTTGCTTGTAATAGGAATTTGGTGTCTTCTTCTTGACCTAAGTCATTTGGCTTAGCTTATCAATAGAAACAGACTGTTTTGGCTTCTAGAAGGTTTTTCATCTTCTTCAAACTGTATTAAAACAGTAACATTTTCCTAGTTTTAACCTATGATTGATATAGTATTATCACAACTTCTGCGTCTGTTTGTTTTATTTAATATCTCATGCTAATTTAGGGCTGACACAGTGTGCTAGTATGGACAATTACTATGTATTGCTGGCATGAGGCAGTATCATGGAAGTTACTGGATAGGGAGCGATTGTGATTGTTTTTGACAGTTTCCACCTTTCATAAAACAACCATGGAAAAAAAGGTGTGTCTTTCATTATAAAGAATGGATATCTCTGGACACGGTAGATGCAGTTTTTCCAGGTAGCAACCCAGGAGGCCAAAAATGGAGGCCCATGCAGAAGTACCAAAAGCTGTAGTTCCTTGAGTGTCCATTTGAGGCTGTCTGCAGGAATCGTTGAGATGATGGGATAATGTGTGCGGGACACAAAATTTGTAATGGCCTAAATACACGTTTACAGCCTGGTTAAAATAATTGCTTTGGTCTTAATACATAATATATCTATGTGCTCTTACAGTGAGGAAGGGGGTGATTTTTTTATAGCACTTGTTTTTATTTCATTGAGGATTTCTGGTTTTGTAAATAGGAACATGATTGACATGGCTGCTTTTGGTCAGAAAACCTCAAGTCCCACCTCAACAAAGCCTCTACATCTGTGAGTAGTTTGAGCTAAAGTTTAGTTGAAATGTGCTGCAGTGTCCATTACAAAGCATCCACAGCATTCCAAAGACTACTATGATCATCAAACAGCTGATGCCTCGTGACTTTGCCCAATTCTTATTACAGTCTATGAGTTTTCCCTATAAATCACGATAGTATTTGTATTATTATGTTTCTTGAAGGGTAATTGTGAAGTGAAAATCTGATATCCAGACAGCCCCACTTCATATAGTGTAGTCTACTCAAGTAAAAAGATATCGTAAATTTATCTGTCATGTGCTAACGGTCCTGCTCCATTGACGTTAACACTCACTAACACTTACACAAACATTCAGACATTAGTTCGACTTGACTGGATGCAAGATTTTCATTTCTACTTTCCACTTGAAACATGCACAAAAACAGAAGCATTAGCCTAACCTAATCAGAAGCTAGCTCTCTGACTGTCTCTTCAAGTTAGCATACAGACAAACAAACTGTTAGCCAACATTAGCTTTACTAGTTTAGAAGCTAACCATACAAATTGTCCAGTCAATCATATTGCCAATGACATTAGCAGGCATGGGACGCTGATCTGGTACTTAGTAGTTCCTTGAGTGTCCATTTGAGGCTGTCCTAGCTTGTTCATGAAGGACTTAATTTTAGCTGGCAAAATGAGAGGAGTTCAAATTTTGGTGTGGGATAATTTCATCAACAGCAAAGATAATTACTCTCTGGATAAATGGATGGAGTTAAATCCTTGAAAATTCACTTTCAGTGGAAGAGAGCTGGAGTTTCAAAAAGTGTTATATTGTTACACTGCAGCATGTTTAACTCTGAACTCTGAACCTGGATGTGGCACTTCTAGTTTCAGCCAACCCCCCTCACTGAACATGAAACAAAAGATGTAACATTCCTCTGCACTCTGTGCACTGACTTTCTGGATTTAGCTGCACAATGCCTGGAAAGAAATGAAAGGATTTTCTGCAAAGATTACACTTTTGCTAATTGCTAAAACTTGGCAGCAAAGACCATGGCCGTGATTACTGATTTATAAAATAAACAACGTTCCAAAGCTAAATTGGCTAACTTCAACATCAGGCTAATTGAAGTGGTGCTTCATTTTGAATTGTTTGTGTCCAAGAGTGCATTGCCTATATTGTTGTGTGGTAAACATGGCAGTATGATATTAGCTTTTTGCATTAGACTTGCAATGGTTTTCTTAATCTAAACATAAACAATCACAAAAACACTTTGCATTGTTAATATGAAGGTTACACTTTAAGAGTTGAAAAAAACTCAGAGACTACTTTTCTCACAGTCACACTGTTGAGTCCAAAAAGAGTCAATAATTACTCTTTTTTTTGTTCCTGCACAAACTCTTCAAAGATACTGAAATCAACACTCTGTGGTGTGGACCATATAAACACTTTAGAAAGGTTACTGTAACTATGGTTGTTTGACCTTGCAAATTTTGCTTCATTAATTATTTACAAGAAATCTTAAGAAAATGTTTATTAGCATTTTTTAAAATTAAATTATAATTTTTTTTACAGTATTCATTAAGGCTTATTTTTTCCATCTCAAAATCTCATGTTGCTGTACAGCTTTAAATCACTGACATATACTCTGAATTATTTTGTCAAGGATTTTTATTTGTAAATCCAACAATGTGTATTTATTACCTCCGCCAAGGAGGTTATGTTTTTGCCGGTGTTTGTTTGTCTGTTTGTCTGTTTGTTTGTGTTCAAAAATAACTTGAAAAGTTATGGACGGATTTGGATAAAATTTTCAGGAAATGTGTGGAATGGGATAAGGAACAAATGATTAGATTTTGGGACTGATCCGGATCACCATCTGGATCCAGGAATTTTTTAAAGAATTCTTTAACATTGCGAGATAGGACCATTTTCGGCATTTGTGCATATAGCTCCACAAAAAACCTACCTTGGCGGAGGGTTGCGCTCTCCGAGTGCTTTCTAGTTGAGAATGAAATAGAAAACATATCAAGCAAAAACACATGATATTAATAGTCCACCATGCTAAACGTCAGCCTATTGCAGGTATGGGCAACTTAAGTAATGAAGTGAGCTACATAAATCCTATTCTCGATGCCTGAGGGACAAATTGTTCAAAGTTGCGAAACAAACTCAACAAGACTTTCAAAACTGTATGAAGTTTAACAAAAAAAAGGGAAAGAATAAAGAACTGTTTCAGGACACAATATATCAAAATTTGTAAGCTAGGTTTAAACCTTAAATACAACAAGCTAAACACTGGAATACAACCTGTTTAATTTCAGTTTTAATTGCCATAAACAAATCATTTGCTAGGTATTGACTGTGATTTACAGTTACATTTATTTTTTTTAAATACTTAAATTAATTCGTTATAAAACAGTGTAACAGAAACCAATCCAGGCAATCATATTCATATTTTTGCTAGAAAAATTCAAAACAAGAATTTAAGATTGTTGTTAATAGAATTTCTGGTAGAAAATTTTAGAAATGCAGAAAAACTTTGATTTAGCATGCTTTGATTAACACTGAGTCCTAAGCATCAGATGTCAGCATTGTAAGCTCCTCACTGTATCCATTAAAGATGTTACACTATGCCCTACATTTCCTCTTGTAAACAATGCATCAAGTGCTTTTACTGTACAAATGGAGAAACATGTGTGAAGTGCTTTGTAATGATGCAGCATGTTCTCAAAGGCTGCAAATACACAGCTCTGTAAGTGCCAAAGCTTCTCTACTGGAGCTGAAGGTGAAAGTAAATCATTTCACTCACTGAACTAGATGAACACTCTGCTCTCTTCGCTTTGTCAAACAGATAAACAAGTTCTGCTGAGCGTGGAAAGTCATGAAAACAAAGAAAATTCCTCCAACACCACCTCTGTCATCTGCTTTGGCATGGTGATGAATTCCTGAAATGTTTGATTGCAAGTTCCTGCATATGTTTTCTTCATGTTTACTTCCTAAAATATCATTTAAAGTGACACTGGGGCCACAGGAAGCCCCCAGGTCACACTTGCAGATCTCTGGCCTATTGTGACATTTTTCTTACTAGGCCATAGATATGTTTGTTTTTTTTTCCTACAGTTAACCTTAATATCAAGAGCTGTATCGATGTGTTATTGAGGTGCCTGTATGCTCAAAACTCTCGTATATCTGTTGAAAAGAGAAACATGTGAGGTCATGTGATGTAAGAGCACATGCAGTGAGTGTTGAATCACTGTCTCTTTATTTCCCCCGTGAGCAGCCGGTTACAGCTGAGTGATGGGACTCAGACATGAATATGAGGAGGGCGTGGTCTGTAATCACAGTCTCACGCAGGGCTCGCGCTTCAGTCAGTCAGCGGGACCTGAGAGCCGGGCGTGCAGCACCGGAACAGCTGGATGAGACGCACGGGCTCGGCGCATGTTTACGCTCATTATTACTGACGTTTCTCTCTGATTCTTCTGCGGGTCTCACCGGAGCCTTGATGCGATCCGTACCCGCATCAAGAGCACACCTCTGACGGACGAACCATGGACAGTCTGGGCAGCCGCTGCAAGATCGTGGTGGTCGGGGACACGCAGTGTGGGAAAACGGCGCTTCTGCATGTTTTTGCGAAGGACTGCTACCCAGAGGTGAGTCTGTTCAACTCTGAAGTTTGGTCCTCTGGATCGAAATGAAGGTCTGGAGTTAATGGGAGAGAGGAAGCGCTGGCGTTAAAATGGATTAGTTGGAACTTCAGGACTTGTTCAGCAGGTCGATCCACATGCTGTAAGACAGAAACGATGCCAAAACCTGCCAGTCAGAATTTAATGTAATTTATGTAAAATTACTGAAAAAGTCTTGCAGACACTTAATTTGATACAATATGATTCAAAGCACCTTACTTCCAGTATCATCGTCCCAAAGCAGTGGTTCTCAACTGTTGGTTTGGGATCTAAAAGTGGGCCACAGGACTGTTTTCAGAGGACTTTAATGTGTGTCAGGGATAAATATGTGGCTAAAATGGGCAATGTACAGAAATTACAAACGGACATACATCCATATTTTTTTTTTTACCCTATTTTGCCATAAATAGGATAGAGCTTACTTTATTTTCTCAAAAGCTTGACATATATATTTTGATATTGTTGAGGAGAAAGTTGACAATATGCTCATTTTCTTGAGGATGATTGAAACAACCAAAATATATGTTAGATTAAAATAAAACATGTATGTCAGCGGTGGCACACGGATTATTTGACTAGTCAATTCAAGGGTTTTATGCAACTATTAACTCAACCTAATGTATACAAACACCTTGTTGCATTTGAGAACTGACGTCAAGTGGAGACATATTTTACAGACATACTGTTTCCAAACCACATTTAATTCACAAAATAAGAAGACAGTGGAATTACTATGCCTGAGAAGCAACTTTTGGCAATATAAATGAAGCCAACACAAAATTATAAAATTGCAGTCACATCCACTCTCCATTTTAAAATGTTGATTTAACAGCACAAATAAACATGTTTACAGCCTGGTTTACTAAAAAGTTTTGGTCTCAATAGATCATGTCTTTATAAGAACACTGAACAGGGGATGATATTTTCTATACCTTATATCTGTTAATGTTATAAAGGACATGAATAATTCATTGTTAAGTGCCCAGCTGATACAACTGAGGCCTGACGCGGTGTTGTTGTTTGTCAGGAGGCTTAAGACCCACCCTACACACCGACCCTAATGTGTTTAGCTTTGCCAAAAGGTGGTTTAAGGCAGCCTTTTAAATGTGGAAGCCAATGTGAACTGGACTCCAAAGCCTCCCTCAGTAACCATAAAACACCATACTCAAGCTTGCAGCATTAAAAACTGCAGAGATGCTAAGAAACTTATTAAGCCTCCCTTACCTTATGAAATAATCTATTTCACATATCCCTATAAAGTAAAAATTACACCCATCAGTCAGCCTTTCCAAAATCCTCCAGGCCCACCAAAATCAGTGTCATCACTTGAGTCTTGTGGTATTTACATCCATATTTCTATTTGATAAACAAAGAATCCCAGTGTGCCATAGTAACAATTCAAACAACAGTGCAAAAAATGCACAGTAAAGGCTTTACCTAGAGTTCAAAACATGACTGTGTGGTGTAACAGAAGTGTAGATGTCCTGGCCTTAAATATCTGAGTGGTTACTCATTCATAAAAGAAGTATTCAACTGATACTAACCAAGAGAACTTAAAACGTGACAATTATTATGTTAGGACACGCCTGTTTAATTATGTCAAGGCTACAATATGATGAAATAACTGTATTATGAATCACTGCCACATTCATAGGCAACAATGCAATGTTCCATTTGAGACATTTAACAGTATCTACACACATTAAGGCAAAGTTAATGTCAGTGCATTGTTATTAAAAAATCTTTAAAACTGTATATTGAATACTATGTTTTTTATTTATTATAGATGACCTCACATGGCCCACCTCTAGCACCCTTTTTGGGGAGGTACTGAATTAAATACTTAATTTAGCTTAATGCTGTTTGTAAATTAAACGGTACAGCTTGAGTAAGCACAACCAAATCACTCGTAAAATTATCCTGTTTTTGGCAGTTTCCATTATGCATTAGCATGACACAGACCATGTAAAATGTACCTGGTTCTTCTCTGGATTATGGTGCCACTCATGTGGGAAACAGAGGTTCTACAACGCTATCTGTTAAGTTATTAAGTCGGTCTTGTAAAATAAATGTCACATCAATATATCACAATATTTTTCAGCACAATATATAAATAATGTTGATAAATGTTTCAGGAACTACACTGAAATGGTAAATGAACTTGAGCTAATATAGTGCTGTTCTAGTTGTTTGACTACTCAAAGTGCTTTTACACTGCAGGTCACATCTACCCATTTGCTCTCACATTCAGTGATGGTCCAGAGCTTGTAGTCCATTAGTATAATCTAACAAATCCACAGCCTTTCAAACCCATTGACATGCCACTGACGCAGAACTGGGGACAACCTGGGGTTAAGCGTCTTGCCCAAGGACACATCGCCATGTGAGGGGCAAAACTGAGCTCAAACCCACAACCTTCCAGTTACTGACAGAGCACACTATCAGACTTAGCCACTGACACCCCTATCATGTCACTGATTTTAACCTCTGCTTTCATGTATACAATATTATGGGTTCCTATCTTTCTAAAAAAGTTTATTAAAAAAAGACATTTTAGTTAAAAAAAAAAGTTGTGATTATCGCTCTGTTTATAGTATTGTGGTATATTGTGATATATCATATCATCACCCATGTATTGAGCAGTGGTGGACAAAGTACACAACTTCATTACTTCAGTCAAAGTACAGATACTCCTGGTCAAATATTACTCTAATACAGGTGAAAGTTGTTGAGTCAATTTTTTACTTAAGTTAAAGCTCTGGAGTATCTGCTTTTGAAAATACTTAAGTATTAAAGCACATTTTCATTTTAATGTCAACACGTTATTGTGTTGTTGCCACAGTGAATTTACAGAACCTAATGACTGAAACAACCCACTGAATGCATTAACATGCCGAAAAAATAAAGAGCATGCAAAATATGCGACAAAGCCTATAGAAATGTCCATTGAAACGGGATTAAATTAAAAAAAAGGACAACCACTGCTGCATTTAAAATGACAGGAATCAGTCTTCATTTTGAAAATCTCAAACATGGACTATGGCCATGGGTGCTCTGGTGTGGAATCGTCATTTGTATCTGCTGTAGCCATCATTACTGCCAAGACGAACAGTTATCTGAGCAACTTTAGCTCAAAGTTTACATGCCCGATTGGAGGTACACCGGCATCACCACCTGAACAAATCACACGCAGATCGCATTTTAGAGGAGAAAACAAATTTCATCCGCTGACTTCAGAGCTATACTTAAAAGTAACGAGTAACTAGACCCTTCATAGAAATGTAGTGGAGCTATAAGTACAATATTTGTCTTTCAAATGCAGTGGAGTAAAAGTCATAAGTTTCCATGAAAGATAATGCTCAAGTAAAGTACAGATGCTCAAAAAATGTACTTAAGTACGGTACTCAAGTAAATAAGAGATATGAATTATAATGCCAGATTCATGTCAGTACACACACCTGGTCTGCATTTGTCACAGAGATCACTGTTTATTTGCAAATGAAACATGAAGAGGTGGCCCAAATGATCTGGAGCCAGTCATTATTGGAAGAGAATAATAATAAAAAAATGTCAGAATCAAGGCCTTTAGTTACAGAAATGTGGATATAATATGCAATGCAGAGATTGCCCTGAGCCAGTGGCTCAAGGAAACAAGGGCAGGATCCCTGAAACTATATTTTCAGTCACATAAGTCAAAATATGAATACAGTGTTGAAATCTGAGTAGGATAAAAGCTAGTAAGCTAAATAAAGGAGCTGTAAAAGGCACTTAGTCATGTGTGTAAGGTCCATCAGAGATATTATGGTGCGTTTATGTTGTCTCAGTACAATGGCTATGAGACCAAGGTCAGCACATGATGTGTTTAGATGTCATTTTAAAAATAGGAAAATTGGGTTTTGGCTTGAAAAATAATACTGTCCGGAGGCAAAACAGCACAGCGCGTAAATATTATGGCTTGACACATCAGCATGAACGGGGCTCATGAGTCATCAAAAATGAGTAATGAAGTTGTCCTTTCTGTGGATACTTACAGGACTGATCCTTGGGAGATTTTGATGTATTGTTCTGTCAAGCACACACTTAACAAGATGTTAAAAGAAAACACACTAAAAAACACGATTGGTACTGGTACCAGTACCAAAATTTCATTTAAAGAGGATTAGTGATTGTTCATAGATTATTGATAGCAAAAACCTAATTAGGGTATCCCTGGAAGCAAGGTAAAGGAGCAGGGCATGGGGATGATCACTCAAACTTTATTTAAATGATTTCCAGTAACTTTTACATGAAAGCTTTGCTCAAAATCATTATCTCTGCTGCACACATGCCCTCCCAGGGCCGCTGTATTAATGTGTTTTTGAACATTTTGTCTCTTCTGTCCCTTTGTTCAATCACATTTTGTTCCATCAAAGGTCAGAGCTGCAACACTTTTCACAAAATACTTTTCAGGTTAAAATTTTTCTGGCATTTGAGTTGCAGCCTCTCATTAAAGGGGTGGTGATGGGTCCTTAGGCTAGACCATCCGAGAACCACTGTCCCTAAGTATCCCCATCAGGCTTTTCATTAGACAAGTCATTTTATTAGCCTGCTGCGTCACTCCAAGTCTGATGTGCCCATTAGTCTACTCCTCTGAAGCCACTGTCTGTTCAAACACCAGCTTATGTTGTACCTTTTAATTAAAATAAATCCTTTTAATTCCAGAATTATGTGCCCACGGTGTTTGAGAACTACACAGCCAGCTTTGAAATCGAGAAACATCGGATTGAGCTGAACATGTGGGACACGTCAGGTAAGACAATTTCATGCTTCAGCTTCTGATATAAACTCCATCCAGTCCAAGCCTGTCACGTGCCCTTCTCTGCGACAGTGGGACGACTGCCTCTGACTTTTCCAGCTCTCATCTCTCAGACAAATCATTCTGACCTTGCCAACTCCACGTCATAATTCCTCAGTTTTATTTTAAGCTAAGCACTTCTGCTATTTATGATTGTTGTCTTTTCTAGAAGTCTCGGTGCCAGTCAAGTCTCTGGGTGCCTTGCGTTTGCATTCCTCCCTGGGCCTGTCTCTGTGTGTGGCTGCCTCTTCCCAGGCTCCGGCCGGGGTCGGGTGGCTCTTTTGGGGGGAGAGGGAGAGAGAGGGGGAGTGAGGGGGGGGGAGAGGGTGTGGATAATGGAGACAGGATGCGCCTGAAGGCACCAGTAATTGTAATTACTGTTGGAGTGTTTCATCAGAGTCTGACAGATGCTGTGCCCTGCTGTCTAATATTACATCAGAGATTTGACAGATTGTCAAGTTGCTTAAAAGTTGTTTCTTCTTTTTCTCATTTTTAGATGTGAGGTCAAGCCTGATAAAAGTTTAACTTTTCACGTTTTGGTACGAGGAATTTTTACCTGATTTTGACACAGTATAAGGTCAACACAGATGTATTATTGTGACATTGGAAAACAAACAATACCTCCATCATGAGAATAAAATACTTATATGCATCTTTCTTTACGTTTCATTGACTGCTGCTGTGGTGTAGGCATCAGATAAAGCAACAATCAATCCACTACTGAAACAACCATCTAGAGAGGTTTCTACATTTGACTGTTTATGAATCAGAAAGAGATTTTTGTGATAATAACGACCTTACATGAATATTAGGCTCTCATTCATGTTATGAAATGCTTCATAATACTAGGTTCACAATACAATGTTATTTTCTACAATTCAAAAAAAAAAATCTATGTATTTTTATTAACTTCATATCTCTCATCTTAAATTCAAAAGGACTGTTACTGCGTCCAACCTCAGCAGCGATGTCGCATTGTGAGAGGCGTTGCTTATGCAGCTCCACAATCCTTCCACGTTCAAAGACAGAAAGCTTCTCAGCCTTTGGCATCAGGAGGTCATGACTGTGAATACCTGACAGAAGACAGCATGGAATCCAAATTTTTGCACAGGTTTTGGCTTTTAAAGGCTGTGGTCTTAAACTTTTGACCAGCTGACAAAAGCATGTTTGAGTTGAAATGCAGTTTTCAACTAGAAAGCAAGAGCGCAAACCTCTGCCAAGGTAGCTCACATATTGCCGTTACATCTCTAATCAATAGTTCCATGATAAAGTTACCATCATAATATGACTCACTGACCCTGAAAACCCTCACCTAGCAATCAGAATCATGTTGATATCATTATTAGTTAGACAGTTATTGAGCAAAAATGATCGTTTGCTAATGGCGGTTATCTGGATCACCACCAAAGTGTAATCATTTTTAAGTTGGGACATTACCAACATGTCCAAATCAAAATACGTCCAGTAGTTTTTGTGCAATATTGCTAACAAACAAACAAACATACGCCAGCAAAAACACAACCTCCTTGGCGGATGCAATAAATCACCTGCTCAAATTTTTTAGTCTCTCACTCCCATTTTTTCTCTTTGCATTTTGAAGCTCCACTTAAACCTTCTTAAGATCCAGCAGTGCAAAATACAAGTTCTTTAAATTTTTTAAACTGGTCTTAATGTTTTATATATTGGGAGTATATTGTTTTAAATTATGCCTTCAGTAATCAACAACCTCAAATTGAACTTGCTGAGTTGCCTAAAATAGCAACTACTGATGATATCATCCACAAAAATGGCTGTTGCACTTAGAAGACTTCATGTGAGTGGTGTTATGGCACTGTTGGACTTTACACAACATTTTCTGTCTGGTCAAAAACTCATGACATGACTCAGTGTGTAGAAGCAGCTTGACCATCAAGCAGCACACTAGTGCACTGAGAGCCTCTCTTCAATCACATCCCAGTTTAGTCATCATGGACGGATTTACTCTGAGCTATTCTCAGATCTGCATCCCATCAGCTCAGGCCAGAGGCTCCTGCTGCTATCAGACCAGTGACATGTCCCCCTCCTCTATATGAAATCTGCCCAGAAGGGGATTCCATCTTTTAACCTAAACATTCCCAAACCTAAAAGTGTCGCTGTGGGAGAGAAGAGGAGAGATTTTTTAATGTAACATGGCCAGTCTCAGTGAGAATGTTGTTTTTTCATGAACTGCATCGTGACCCTCAGAGTAAATCTGCTTCAGCCTGTCAGTCAGGGGTCAGGGTCCTCTGGGCCCCGGGCATGACTTAGCAGAGTTCCTTATCTGTGGGCTGTAATGATGTGGTGGGAATTCTGAAGAAGCTTCTTGGATGAGAAGTGAAACGTCTTCCCAACAAACTCTACACAGTCCAGTTGCCTTGCTTTTGAATCTTCAGAATGACCATGACCTGGATGAATGGGAATCTACACAGACATGTGGTGGGAATGTTACGCTTGTGGCCATCTTTAAAACCCTGAACCACCTTTGGCAGTCTTTAATCCTCAGCCAGGAGCCGCCTACCCCACAACAACCATGACGTCACCCAACCCACGGGGCAAGTGTGTGTTTATGTGTGTGTGTGTGTCTCAGAGGTCCTTGTTGTGTGCCATTATTCACTGATTCACAGCAAACACAGATGTTCATATTTTCTCACAACAAGAAAATAATTGGCTCATACTAGGATGAAAAGGGGCTTTCATCTATAAAGAAAAACATCACGTCTGCCTTTATTCCTCTTTTTCGCCTTTTATTGCTTCACCCCCCTCCTGCCTCTCTCTGCTCCCACTTCTCCACCTCTGTTTGGGTCTTAATTTCTCTCATGTTCGCTCTGAGCAGCTACAGGAGCTCTGGATCAGCACTAAGGCTGTCACGCATGGTCTCCCTGTCGCTTATGGGAGCAAAATTTCAGAATAAAATCAATTTAGTTCAATGCAATCTCTGTGATCAGCTGATTTACACGCAGGGGTGAAGCAAATGTGCAATGTCCTTTGGTGTAAAGTGATGTAACTTATATGAACTCTCAGGGCTGTGGAGCTGGGAAACACATGTAGTTTTAGACATATTGATATTTTTCAAATGAGATAGAGTAAGGTAAAATCATTTGAATTGATTTGTTAATGTTACAGGGATAGTTCAGGGTTTTATAAAGTGGGGATGTATGGTATTAGCTTGAACATTAGACACAGTGACGGATATGGATGGGAATTGATGAGATTTTATTGATACACATGCCATTAAAAATTCTGCTAACCAATCAAATTCTGTCACAATTCCTTTATCGATTCATGATGATCTGCTGTGTTGAAAAAAGTTGGCCAACATAGGCTGTCAGTGGCAACGATGTCAAACACGGGACCCTCCTGATATTCAGTGCTGTGCTGCATAGACAGATGCTTCTGCTAGTTCCTGGTGTTTCCACTGAAAGTTGTGCAGAATGCAACTTCTTGGGAAAAATCAAGACCCAGTTTTGACCACTTCTGTCCACTGTCTGCCATGGTTTTTTACGTCTGTTATCAGTTCAGCTGACTGACTCTGACAAGACCAAAACGGCTTTGATTTGCAAGGCATGCAGAACAAAGTGGACAAATGATATTAATTCCTTGAGGGAGATGTTATCGATTCTCAATCAGAATTGGGTGTTGATTTCCACCCCTGGTGATAGAGATCACCTCTGTATCTGTACAGAAATAGTCGGCGCGAAAGCTACAGCTATAAATTGCTGCATACAGACCCACCAATTTATAGAATTATGCGTTAAAATTGGGCAGTGTAGTGGTTACATGCTTTATGCAACAACTCACTTTTCCACTACTAAGCTGTGTTATTGAGGCACTTCAGAACACACTCAGCCAATGTTTCCTTCTACCAGCAGAGTACTGATCAAAATATGAGCTCAGGATTTACAGCAGTTTTTTTCCGATTTTCTGTATGTACTTAAGCTATTGCACTCATATACCCCACTAAATAGTCCAAATTGTCCATTTTTATATATTTATAATATTAAATATTGTTAACTTGATTCATTTAGCTTAGCAGAAATATGTACGTAAGCTCAGGTGAGTTGTAACAATTGCCTGACAAGACGTTGGCACAGCTGCTACAGCTGCCTGTGGCTGGTGATATAATGGCTCATGTGGAGGAGAGATTGTAATACACTGACCATGATGCATTTTCTTTGTTTACACAGTGTTGTGTGATAAACACATCATCATGTGAATTTTGCCTTCTTGACTGTACAACATGTCTTTACTGCAGGAGCTGCCATTATGTTTTTAATGGTGTTTAGTCAAACTTTACATTGCTGTGGTCCCCCATTATCCCTCTCTTAAATTTTGTCTGTGACCTACATAACAAATAATGTAATGCTACGGTAACACAGCAGGTGCTCAACCAAACATAAATGTTTTGAGGACTGCAGCATCATCACTGAAGTTTAATCATTAAAAACACTTTATGCCCTTGTTACAAACCAAACAGTGGAACTGAAACTCACCTTATCCAATCCACATTTTTTGAAAACTTGGAACCAGTTGCAAACTGGAGGCAGGTTTTTGGTACTCAAGCTGACTAAATGAGGATTTGCCATTTCCTAACTTCAGGGGCATTTTTTATTACTCACTAAAATCGAAATAGAATTGATACCTGTCTAATAGCAAAGCAACAAATACAGGAGTCCTAAAATCCAATGGAGCTTTGCCTGCAGTTATCAAAACTGCCCATTAGCACCTTAACTCTTTGCTTTGAACAAAACTCCACCAGCAGCACTTATGCAAAAACATCTCTGAACATGCTGTGCCTGCTACTTCTGTTCTTCACCACTTTTTACATTCACCACTTTCAATTCAGTGTGATATTTGCATCACTCAGAGCTCAACTTTGTCCCTTCAAAACTCCCTGACCCCCCTCAGACGCACAGCTGCTGTTTATTCTTGACACCCCTCTCCACATAAAGTATTTTCTACCCTTTTAATTGCTGCTGAAGTCTGCCTGCTGTGGTCTGTCTCTGCTCACAAAGCGTTATTGATCCCTATCTGAGGTGAGGCTATTTAAACTGCCAGTGTCTCGCCTGCCTCTCATTTCTTTAGGCACGATTAGGTGTGTTTTGCCATTAAAAACACTCCCGGCATCCGTTTGTGGCATCCTGGAAGTCAAGCATTGATTCGCTTGGTCTCATTAAAATCTGGTTCCTTTGGAAGGTCTAGTCCTCGCAGGGTGGGTAAGCAGAGGGACGAGGCGTTTATCTAACAGTGTGAATCTGCGTGTATGTGGGCTCTAAATGAAAGGGTATTTTAAGAAGCAGAACCAAAGAGCTCTTTTGCCTCTGGGAACCTGAGGACAACTTTTAGCTATGTTTGTATTCTGCCCTGCACTCTGCCCCAGACTATCTGGAGAATTAAATCAATTAGGAGGTGATTGAGGGGAATTCAAATGAGGGAAACATTGCAGTTATGCTACATGAGTGATAGATGGAGTCGTCTGTTTCTTTGTGGCTTGTTTTTGTGTCATAATTGAGTTTTCAAGCAACCCAAGCTGTTAAGCAGTCAAAATGTCAGCGTGACTTGGTGATAACTAATCTGAGAGCCATTAGTGATTACTGTCGACGCTCTCAGGGCATGTTGGTCCTCAGCCAGGCGGAGATTTTCACAGGGCCTGAGGCACTCAAGCACTCTTCCTGATATGGAGAGGATGCCTGGCAAACAGTCCCTCCAGCCTCAGTCACACTAAAGCTGCATTCACACGACAGGCCTGGTAGACACTCTGGATTCTTGCTAGATCTAGTTTTTGTATGTGTTTACATTTCCGGAAGCAACGCCTTCCAACTGGGGATGGGAATCGAGAGCCAGTTCTAGTTTGAGGCATTGACATAATTACCTCCACCAAGGAGGTTATGTTTTTGCCGGCGTTGGTTTGTTTGTCTGTCTGTGTTCAAGATAACTTGAAAAGGTATGGACGGATTTGGATGAAATTTTCAGGAAATGTGTGGAATGGGATAAGGAACAAATGACTCGACTTTGGGACTGATCCAGATCACCATCCGGATCCAGGAATTTTTTAAAGGATTCTTTAACATTGCAAGATAGGACCATTTTCAGCATTTGTGCATATAACCACAAAAAAACCTACCTTGGTGGAGGTTTGTGCTCTCCGAGTGCTTTCTAGTTTACTTTTGTTATGACCTTTATGATTAACCTTTTCTTTGTCAATGTCTCACACTTATGTCATATTTCTTTCAAAACAATGATTTTGCGTTCTACAAGAGGCAGTCAGCACAAGATGCGCCATGTGTCTACGGCTAAGATTTCAGTGATACTGATACCATTACTTATTCTCTTATTTCCTGGGGATTCTCTGTGCAAAAAAGGTGTGCCTTCACAAGATTTTGAGGTCAACAATGTCAAACACATTGCAGTCCTGATTTTTAATGCTGTTCAGTGCAGACAAACGCTTCAGCAAGTTCATGATTTTTCCACTCTTCCTCAAAATTACACTGACAGACACTGGATGTTGTCCAGATGGCTTAATTCTGTGTAAAATTAAACAACCATTTTGACTGCTGCTGTCTCCTGTCTGTCATATCTACCTCTTTAACTTCTTTTTTGTCAATTATACTGACTGCCTTCAATGAAAGTATGACATCCTTGATCTGTAAGGTACTCAAAACTGGGTGAGAGGAACTGATAAAAGGAACTGTTTGGCAAAGAGACTACTCATATCGATTCCTCTATTTGTAATGAAATTGGTTTTCAATTCCCATCTCTACATGTGTCTGACATTGTTGACACAGGAATCCAGTGTAGGCCTACTTTTAGTCCACACAATAAAATCCCAAGAACTAAAAAAAGGAACCAATAAGGAAAGGTTTTGAGGAATAGAATTGATAATGACAGTTGTGTTAATAAAGTTCAATCAGCACATGCACTTCTCATCCAACATTTCCTCTAAACATTTTTTTTATGTTTAATTTTTTTTTTAACTTAATGTGGTTTTTACATCTGTACAATTGGCCATCCCAGCTGACAATGGGCGAGAGCTCGGGTACACCCTTGGTCACTAGCAGACCTCAGGTCCACACAGAGACACAGAGGTTCACACACACACTTACTCCTAAGGGCAATTTAGAGTCACCAGTTAACCTAATGAGCCTGTTTTTGGCCTGTGGGAGGCAACCAGAGTACCCAAAGTAAACCCACACAGAATGTTCAATCTCCAAAAAAAAAAAGCCTAAATAAACTCAGGGAGTTGAACCAGCAAACTTCTACCTGCTCACTGTGTAGCTCATTATGGGGTTTTCCTCTGTCAAAGTTAACACTGACTGGCTGCTAGTTTGGGAGAAGGATTCACTGATTGACAGTAAAGAGGAACCTATTGTGAAATTCAGGGTTGATGTAGATACTGATATTTAAAATAATAATCTAAGCCGATATTGAGGCTGATTCTGATGTTTTTCTAATTACCTCTTTTGGCATAATTCGCCTACAATGACAATATTTTTCTCCTGTTTGATCATGAAAACAGGTCAAAGTTTGTCCTAGAGGTCATTTCTCTGTATCATAAGTTTAGTGTGCCAGATTTTGGGTTTAAATTGGTCTGAAATCACAGATAAACATCTGAGACTGATATCTATTCAACCCCAAATTCATTTGATGATAGATGATTTTGGGAAAAAAAAGGTCAATATCTATCAATACCAATATTTAACAGATATGAAGTTAATTAGGGCTGCAGATGTATATCCCTTATTGCATCCTTAACAAAGACAAACACCGTTCTTTGTTTCTAAGAATTTATGACAACATCAGGACACTTCTTGTGTGTGGATTCATTGGAAATGTCGAATGTTTCCCTTCAATCATATTTGTAGTTACAGAGATTTCAACTTTAATCATAGTTCAACACAATATTCGCAAATGTATACATACTTTTATTCTATTTCAAATGTGTTTCACTGAACCTGAAAAAAGTGTCTTGGACATCATAAAAAGAGTTTATGTGCAATAAGAAGTATTTAGAAAATGACACATCCACGTGCAGATTTTGTAAAAGCCATAAAAAAAGACCTGTATCAATAAAATATTGTGAAAAATATATTTTATTTACTTTGAGCGCATTTTTCTATCGCTCTGTCTATCCATGCGTGCATCCATCCATCCATCCAAGCTTGTCAGGTTAATGAGATGAGATATCTCTTTTTTCAAGGGACACCTGACTATAAATAGCATCTGCAACATTTCAGCATGGACTAATACAGTACACACAAACATACAGAGTTTCATTCTGTGGACAGAAAAGTCAAAGATGTCCAGGAATGACCCACAACTTCACCTTTGACATGCAGGTGAGAACACAGATGTACGTTTGTTTGCATCATGGCAACTGTGTGTTACACTAATAGGAACAAATGCATCTTCTTTTGACTTGATTTAACATTTTTTTCAGTTGAATACATTCCCCTATGTATTGTAAAGCACTATCACATATAATACAATCACAGACCCTGGGTTTCACTTGCCAAAGCCAACGTAAGCCCACAACATTCAATCCAAAAACGACAACTACCTGCTATGTATTAAATGTTTGAGAATAGACTTTGAGCTTCTCAGCATTAGAATGTTGTGTTTTTGCTGGTGTTTGTTAATTTGTTAGTTTGTTTGCTTTTTAGATTGTTAACAGGATAACTCAAAAACATATGAATGGAATTTGATAACATTTTCATCCAGATGCAGATCCAGGGACTTTTTAAATGATTGTGAACATTGCTGCATGAGGCTGTTTAATAACTCAGTAAATTCTCAATGAATTTGAATGACATTTGCAGGGAATGCAGGTCAAAGCACAAGGTAAAACTGATAACAAGTACAGGGTAGTTTTTCAACATTTTTGACACTGACCATCGCCCGACAATGTTGAAAATGCCTTGGCGGTGGTTAGTGCTCTCGGAGCACCTGTAGTTATTATTTCATTTGAAATATATATAGGAGAAATAAGCCATAAAAGTGTTTTTTTCCACGCCAGAGTCTTAACAAAGCCCTGAAGTGACAGTTTTTTTGTATTAGACATATTAAAGGCAAACTTTACAGCTTTATTATCATTAGTGTGGACCCTTAACCAGTTTGAACCATCAGAACTGCAGCAAAAATATGTTACCAACTGTCAGAAGTATAATGCATGATGACGTGATTAATTTATTATTGATTTCTGGTTTAATATGCATGAAAAGTGATAGTATAGACATAGTTTTTGCATAAGTTCCTATCCTATCAGATTTGAAAGGGTAAGATGTCAGTGTGTCTTGTGCTGTTCACACTGTCTGAAAAATCAGATCTTACATTAAAAAATCAGTCTCGGCTCACTTTCCCCTGCAGTGTGGATGCAGTCTAATACTCCCCTCAGGGGGAGCCTACTGTTTTCATCTCAGTCCAAGTGAGGACAGGCCGGCTTCCCCAAACATCTTAGTGCACTCATGTCTCGCTCTGTTTCTCTTCTTTGTGGCCTCTCTGATTCCTGACCTGATTCTCACATTCTGCTCAGTCATGCTGGAGTTAGGTTTTCAAGTGGCAATCCACAAGAATCTTGTTTTTCTTTTGGCTTTAGCAAACATCTTTGCTACTAAACGCTCAGACTGTGGTTGTTATTTTTCCCCCATGATCACTTGTCATTCAAACCATGCATGCCTCACTCCCGTTACTGAGGAGCTCTGACAATAATTTGAGTTACTTTCCTAATTATTTATGTTTGTCATGCCACCCTTTTGCAACCACAATGTCCCCTCAATATTTATTCCCCTGAAAAAATCTTTCTGCTTGTGCTGGGAGCATAAAACACAGGACCTGCTGTGCAGTGGAGGATTTTTTTTCCTGACGTGGGGAGTTCACAACAACAAAAATAAAAGCTTTTCTGAACTGGCTGCAGTTTGAGGCTCTATTGTGCTGCACAGTCAGCGAAAGAAAGAAGAAAAACATCTATTCAACTGGAAATGTCACAGACTTTTACCCCAAGAGATTCACAAATTCATCAAATTCAGCAAATAAAGCTTAGGGTAACAAAGTATTCTTGAGTTTTTTTTGTTAGAAAAAAAGTCAATTGTCCATTTCTTAGTTTCTCACTTGGTTTCTTATGAAAGAAAAGGATGATTAGGGAGTCCACCGGACAGAAGTAGATAGATAGGTAAACAGATAGATGGATGGAATGCACAATATTATAGGTGGGATATCGGTTGTACATAAAAATACCAGTCCAGTGGTAAACCATGAGCCTAACCCTGGTATCACTTATCTGGTAACCCTGTAAACATCACTTTGCACACATTGCTGTCAAGGAAACAAGATAGAAGAGCTTTTGTCTGCTAATTATTGAATTGGAGACTGGAGATATGCTCCCTTTAGGCTCGGTGAACAAAGAAGGCTTTATCAAGCTAATGGCATTTGTCAAACCAGAACAAAAGCCACTATCATGGCAAACAACAGCTAAAGACTGGAATAGATGTATGAGGAAAAGGCAGCTGTATTCAGGACTGATTTCACATTGTTGACAAAATGACTGTAACTACACAGTACACACTTGTGTATAATTCTGTACTGTAAATCTGAGTATATCTCTGATTAACAGTGTGTTATCAGAGGGGCAACATTTTTAAGGGCAAAACGGTGGTGGTGGTGGTGGTGGGGACTATCAAAAACTAAATCAAACTCTTACTTACCTAAAAAAACAAAAAAAAAACCAAGAAAAACAAAGAAACAAACAAAAAAACTGTTTATTTTAGAATTAATTATAATATTTTATTGTTTGTTTTTAAATCTTTAAATGGATTTGCACCTTGTTAAACAGTTGACCTCTTAAAAGTCTACACCCCCTCAAGATCTTTGAGGTCTGCAGAGCAACTTCCTCCTGGTCCCTCTAAGACCAGCCTAAAAACTCGAGGTGATCAAACCTTTTCTGTTGTGGGCTCTAAATTATGGAACCCCCTCAAAAGTCAGGATGTCCCCCACTTTACAGACTTTTAGATCATGTCATAAAACTCTTATTTTTTGACTCAGCACGTATTGTGTGGTTACCGTTTTTATGTAGTCTCTGTCTTAATGTTTTTTTTTTCTTCTTTAATTTTTGCTCATTTTTATGTATTTAAGTGTTTTATATGTGTTTTGTAGAAGTTATTTTTTGGTCTTATCTGTGCATTATTTTGTTTTATTTCACTTTATTTCTGATTGTAGTCACTGTGCAGTACTTTGGTAAACTTCATTGTTTTCAAAATTGTGGATTGGATTGGATTTCTTTTTTTGCCGTTTTCTACCAAATTTGGGAAATAACAAAAACCAAACAAAATAGCTCTTAAATATTTTTTTAGGTATTGGTTTAAAACAAACATGAAAAAAGCATTTTTTGTTTTTGTTGAATACATGCTTATTTATTGTTTGCTAAACTGAGTTCCAATATGTAATTGTACTGCGGTATTTGACCATGAATCCCAAAGCTTTTCGAGCCAGTTCTCTTTCCTAATTCTTTCCGTTTTACCAAAATTTAATGATGTCTGAACAATGCTTGCTCCAGTGAAAGGCATTCTGTGTTTTAACATTCAGACATGTGATTGTTTATGACTCACGACACAATAGCATGACAATAAAAAGTGTGCTACACCACTCCTAGCACCGCAGTCACACTCCTTCCTGTTGTTACAACTTCCCAACATTCCTGGTGTCTTTGTGTTGTTAAACTTCACATTCTCGACTCACTGGATCAGTGTGTGGCATCCAGAGGCCTGTAAAAACAAGCGTAGGTCTGCTGGCTTTCTATTTCCCGACACTTTCCACTTGATTAATCTTTAATAGAGAATAAGTGAGGTACAAGAGCAGTGCCGAGCAGAAATAAAACCAACAGACCCCCCCCCGCACTTAAACGTACAGCTGCCAGGAGCCAGAGGATGTGAAAGTGCTGTCAGACCTGAGGAGGGAGCTTGATAATCAGAGGTTGTGTTGCCAGATCCTGTGAGAGAACTATGCAATCAGGCCTAACAAATCCT
Organism: Cetoscarus ocellatus; assembly: GCA_037902135.1. Classification (NCBI taxonomy): domain Eukaryota; kingdom Metazoa; phylum Chordata; class Actinopteri; order Labriformes; family Labridae; genus Cetoscarus; species Cetoscarus ocellatus. The sequence goes on along the minus strand of JBAMNC010000717.1, from coordinate 371,212 downwards.
TAAAGGTTGTGCTATTTTTATCAGTTTAAAACAAGTAACTGTTGCCAGTGTAACAGGTATAAACTGAAGATGTCACTGGGTCTTAGAATGTATGAAGCAGGTTTTGAAAAGGTCACAAAAAGTATTGAAATTAGCCATCAGGTTTCCTGGATATATTGTTTACACGGAGGCAACCTAGCTCTTCAATCAATACGAACACAAAATCCCAAACCAGCAAAATTACCTACCACAATGTTTTAGCACGAGGTGACTTAATGACAGAATACATATAAGATTTATTTTTTACTGCATTAACAACAATTAGTAAGAAACTGTTACTTGAAATCATGCATTTCTGTTATTTATTTACATGCAGAAAAAAATTCAACACTTTTTGCGTTTGCACCATTTAGCATGTCAAAGAATCTGTAATTACAATACAGAATTTACAAAGTTCTAAAAAAGTTTACTGGGCCCTAGATGTGATACCGGGCTCTACAAATGTAGCCTTGCAGTGTAGATGGATCAGCTAGATTCAATGTCTGTAATCAGTCGGATCCATCTCGCCAAATTCCAGTCCACAACGACATCCCAAAGCGGAGCAGCCCAATCAACGTCCTTTGGAGCAGGACGAGGTGGGAGCTACAAGCAAGATGACAGCAGGAAGTGACTACTCATTCAGAGGCTAGCATAGATGCTAACAGCTTCAGTTGCAGCTTTATCAGATCTTGACCACATTCTTTACGAAATGAAAAACAAATAAAAACACGACAAACTTCTCTATGGAAAGGATATTTTCACTACACTTTGACACGTATTGGACAGTTTTTTTTCCAACAAAAATTTGCTCCCGTTTTGTGATTTGCACCATGGCAATAGGGGCCGCCTACTGCATTATCCAGTTGACCCATAATGAATGTGACTGAAGGAACAATCGTCCAATTACTTGCAAATAAATGCTTTTGAAGGGTTCTGTCTATTCCCAAACACTTTTATGGGCTCTTCCCCAGATAGACTAGCGAAAAACATTGAATGGTCCACGTTGTGTCAGGTTACTACAGGTGTGTAAGGGACTGATTTTATTTACCTGGTTTGACTAACAGAGACTGCAGATTACACATCTGTGTTTTCTGTCGGTCTTCAACAGCTCCTGAAATCCTAAAAAAATACAATTCGACCAGCTAAGAGTCACAAGTTGTCATGGCCTCTCATTACACTGTAACACCAGAGCATTACGTCAGTGCATGGGGGAAAATTGATTGAGCTTTTACTTTGAAAAGGAATACAATAAATCCTTCCTTATTAGGCCTGGAACGTCCTGACAAATGAAGTGGGACCCACAGAAGCCTACACACAATCTATGCACCATTTTGCCTCAGTAGTCAAGGGTTGAGTTTTTTGTGACAAGACTTGATTCGTAAACTCCCTGCCTCTATCACAGCTGTGGTTTCTGAAATAGTAAGGCCTGAGATAAACTCGCTGTTTAACCATGTGTATTCACACTCCCCTATCAGTATCACAATTTGTGGTCGTAAATGTATTTGACGATGTGTGTTGTGTGTTGTGTGTTTGTGGAAGATACAACCAGTACATGAGGGAGCTCAGACTGTATACAATTACCTGTTGTGCAAACTGCACTCCGAGAAATTCAAAGAACACAATCAATATAATAACAATCAGTAGTCAACAGTAACATCAGATCAGTTTTGACAGATGACCAGTGGACAGAATACCATCATTGTATGCACGCAATTATTAAAAAAACAGTTTCTATCATGCTCTGATGTAACATGTTAGTGTTATGGTGGAATGTAATGAGTGACCATGTTAACTGGTGCTCAGTTTTTATCCTATGGTTTGTCAGTAAAACATTTTCAGACAGTAAACTGTTCCATGTCGGAAAATATGTTGTGGATCACTGTATCATAGAGAAAGCTCAGAGTGAAAAAGTGTGGTTCATACAGGGAGCAAGGCGAGCCTGAATAAGTACCTTCACTCTGGATACAATCCCAAAGAAAATACAACCGTAGCTGACAATATCTGTGACTTGACAGAAAAACAAGCACAAAGTCGCTTATGATCAGTAGACTTGGCAACATTGATCACAGAGGATTAAACCATCTGACTATTATAATGTCAAGAGTCCCCATTTTCTTCTTTTCTCTGTGAGAATTTTCAGTTCCAGACTGAGATGTTGCTAACGGGGTCGGAAGAGGCTGGAAAGGCAGCTGCATACAAAACGACAGAAAATAAATACACCTTTTGTTTATTTTTGTCAGCATCCTGAAGGGAGAATGACGACATCCTTTCATATTTTGTTCAGAAGCCCAAATGTATGTATGCACCGAGCCTAAGGTGCTCAAAGTGGCTTCTGCTCTCTGCCTAACCCGCCCAGGGCAATAACTGCCTGAACCAAACCTGTTTTGATGATGCAGAACAGGCTTGGAGGCACTCCCCTGCACTGAGGGGAGGGGTGGGGGGGTTAACGCCTGCATGACAGTTTCGGGTAATGAGTAAACAGAAGATAGTGTAAGAGTGTTGAAATCCTGTTGCCTAAAATAAATATTTTTGACCTCGTACTTAGCAAACACAAACAGAGACAGAGTCTGGAAAGTCTCTCCTCAGACAGGAAGTTTGTCTTTATCTAATATGGTGGACCATGTTTCATGGTTCTCTATGGTGGTATAACTTTTTTTTATTTCTTAGAGCTCAAGGGGAATCTTTTGTTATGTTGCTTTTGTTATTTGAACAACTTCAAAATGATAATTTTTCGTTGGACCACTGGACCAAACCATTGGCATCATGATGAGCTTTTGGATTCTACAGGAACATAGACTGTAGTTTTACACCCAATTAGGTCATGTTAAGTCTACCTGAATGGTTTTGCACGTGTTGGTGTTTGGGAAGTACAGACCTAAAGCTACCCCCTTCTTCTAGTTCATGAGAGTATTTAATTCAAAAGTAATTTCAATCAAACTAACACTCTTTAGGATTTAATTATGTAACACCATTCAACATTATCAGTAATTTAAAGATTATGACCTAAAGTGGTAGAAAAGCTGTTAAAAGGGACCATACCGCCACCTGTTAGATTAGATTATATAGTACTTTATTAATCCCTTTGGAAAACTCCTCAGGGAAATTAGAATTGTGTTATATACATTACAATACATGTTGCTATGCATTCCAGCATGCTTCCAGCATTGAGATAAACACTTGCAATAAACAGCGATCATGAACATATTTATCAGGCATTAAGTCCCGTGATTGTAACCCCTGCTTTAAGACATGTCCCATCTTAATTTTAATCTCAAATAACAGAGTTTTGATATGTGTCTGTACTAAATTGAGTACTTCCAATCAGTCACTCCTCTTCTGCATTCTGCCTAATACAATATATCACATTGCAGATATAGACAAGTATTTATACATGTTGCATGGTATTTTTATACCTGTATTTTTAGACAGGCACCATTTGTTGACGAGGAAGAATAGCCCTTTACCCTAACCCTGTATGGTACATGCACACAAAATAACTTTAATGGTAAGCTGACACTTTCTCTTGTGCTGTCACCAGCTTGATATCAGTACTTAGCTCACTAAGCTGTACCTGAGTGAATCCTCATAGCCACAACAAAAGCCGCAGACTCTGAGTCATGGCGCATTAATACACGTATCAGGACATAACCCAGTACAAAGGAGAATCAAAACTGCTCCTGTCTGATGAAACCTGTGGACAGTCTTCTTTTTTTTATTGTCTGGGAAAATGAGGCTATTTCTATAGTTCTGATCACAGCCACGCAAAGTGTGTTTAATCCATGGATCTATTTAAGCCGCTTTATGTATTTATTACAAGTGTTGCTGTTTATTTAAGTCAGTATATGATGTCCTTAATGGTTGTACAGTGCAAAACACTGAATCTGTTTTGTCAGATAAAAAATAAATGCATAAAATACTGTATGGAGGAAAATTTATGGAGAAATGTCTTATTCTCAATCCAGTTACTGATTGTCTTGAAATTATTAGTTGTGTTGTTTTGAATTATTTTGCATGCACAACCCACAATTTCCACTAAGTCTTCCTGTGTGGCAAACCATCCCCTTCCTCATCAATCATTCGCTTTCCATATGCTGCACCTTGGTCCGTCTCCAGTGCGTGCCGGCAGTATCATTATGTTTCGGTTTTCTGGAGATATGCAATAAGTCTATTTTCATTTCATTTTCATTGGGAGCTGCTTAAACCCTGCACCAACCTTTCCCAAGCAGATTGACCCAAACAGGAAAAGAAGCATTCAGATTTTCCAGGTGATCTTAAAATAGGGCACCATTCGAAAATAGCATTGATGCAGACAGCAAATCAACAGACAACAAGCGATATAACCTGTTTTTTATGTCGCTATTCCTTTATGCTCAGTTGTTTGAGGTAAAGCTCTAGCGTGGACTGGAGGCCCGCTGGCAGACTATAGGGAAGTTATTTGAATGAATATCAGACGGATAAACACAACTGCACGTAGACGTAGAGGTCAGTCAGTGTTTCATATTTCACATTTCATAAGACCATCGTGTTCATGTATGGCTAGAATAGTATGACTCAGACTCGCTACATGGTAATTATATCTAAAAGTTACTATTGTTCATGCAAAATTTCTTGAAAATTAACACTAGCCTCTTAGTCTAGTGAAGTAGCATTGAGTTTGTTAGGTTACAGTTATATGGTGTCTCTTAAATCTACAGCAAAAGTTCAGTTCTTCCAACGTACTTGAGGCATATTCCAGAAGAAAACATCACAGGGGAGGAGTTTTGCATGCACTTCGAGTATCACGGACAGTCCCATAGAAATGACTGGACTTAACTGTGTGAAACTGTGAATGACAACCTTTACCACAAAGAGTGATGTTTTGTTGTGAAGAACTGCAGAAATTAAACTAAAGTCTACATTTGGCAGTTGTAATGAAAGCGCAAGAATTTCAGCATAGTTCATAATGGTTATTGATTTGGGACAGCTATGTTTTTAAAGGTTAGAGACAACCATGGGCCCTTTTTTTGTACCAAGTCGTCAATTTCCCTCCTGACAGTAACTGAATGCCACAGAGGATATATCCGGACACAGAAGGGTACCACTCTGTCCCCCGGGGGCCTCATGACCCTGTCAGCAGAATAACAGAGAGTATATTTTGACACCGTCTTGACTTGTATCTCCCTGGTGTTTGGGATGAGTCGGATGCCTTTCTGGCAGGCCTCACATCATGATCAGAGGGAGAACAGTTAATGATGAGCACACAAAGAGAAGATGCAAGCACAAATTCAAACTGAAAAGCTGTGTGTGGTTAGGGGCTGCTTAAAACTGTATAATGGGAGCACAGTTTACAGCCATGATGTTTCAGAAATGATTCATAACAGTCAATCAGGTGTCATTTACAAAGTTGAACTAAAGCAAAACTGTAAAATGTTCAAAAAGTGTGAAAATTAGATTATTATGATAACAATAATTCACTTTTTAAATGAGAATCAGTTCATTTTTAATTTGTAAATTACAGCATTTGGTCCATAAAGCAGCTGGTGAGAGCTTCAATGCTCATGTTAGTCATTAAGCCATGTCTAGTATGTATTTTGCTGCACATCATCTGTAATTGCTGCATAATTACTATCATACATGAGTGTATAAAAGTCAATTTGAAGAGCATGCGTCATGTTTCAAATAACTATGATTATTTCAGCTTTGCAAGGATAAATCCCCCCTGTGGTCTGTCCTTTCTTCCTCTTCAGCTCTAAATGTCTAGAATAATGATGCCTTTATGCACAACGCTGCACTTCACTGAACCCTGAGAGGGATTGTTAGACATTATAGAAAGTCTGGATGACTGACTGTGGTCTTAGCTGCTGGCCTGGATCTTTCCTAGTGGCAGCCAGCCATGCTTCATCCATGGAGATTTGCACTTTGTGAAAGTATTGCACAAAGAGTCGACAAGTTTGAGGGGACATTATACAAACAAGTCAAAGTCCAAGACATTACATACGGGCATTTCTCTATTTGTTGAACAAAAACTGCAGAGAATTTCCACAAACTGTCTAAATTGTGCAACATTAGTAACATCAGTGGTACCAAAATTGCACAATCTTTATGTTCATCACTCATATTTTTTACCAAAGAAGGAGAAAATTGTCTGCAATGCACAGTTACATTGGCAACCATACAAAAAGTAGGTGGAACATTTCATCAAATATTGCCAACATAACTGTGCAATGAAGATTGTGTTCAGGGGCTTGAATGCAATTTTGGTTATTAAAAACAAATAAACTACCCAACCTTGGGCAGTCTATCAACACCAGCAGAAAAAAAAACAAGTTAGTCTACTAAAAAAGGGAAATAAGATTACATTATGTACTATAGGGCAATGGGTTAAATGTCCATTTATAAAGTGACTACCAGGTTAGGATGGTAAAATGAGCTTCAATGACCCTTTGTAAAATTACTATTGGGCAATGTCTCAAAGGAGCAGTGTGTAGAAATTGGCATTTTAGCGACATCTAGCGTTCAGATTTGGAATGAGCCTGTCCGTTACTAAAACATCACATCACTAAGCGACGAGAACCGGTGAAGACCAAAAAGGATCGTGAACAGGGCATCATTTACAACAGTTACAAACACAGCGCCATCTTCTTCTCTTGTAATCCCCGCGCTCTCTCTTCTTCTTCTTGCCATGCCATCCAGGTAGATTTCAGGACCAGCGGCCAAACTCATATTCAAAAATCACGTTTCACTCTTTTTATCCCCAAAACCCACCAGTAGACAACAATCGTTATGTCAGCCTCCACAAAGGGGAGACCTGCGGTACATAAATATAAAAAGCTTTTTCTAACTTAATAAAAAGAAAACTAAAGTTTTATGGGGTGATTGTTCACCTATTTCGACGGACTTAACATACAAATAGAAACATTATATCCTATATTCACCGTTTCTGTTCAGCGAAATGCTGCCAACTTCTACACACTACACCTTTAAATGGCCCCTCAGTAAAATGACTAAATGACTATTAAGGTAAACATTTAAATATCCTTTGTAAGTTTACATAAGAAGATGTACTTAAGGATCCCTTGGAACAATGGCCATTATGCAATGGACTTTGTTTAAATGACAGTTATAAAAAGACTAGAAGGCGATATGTTTAACGGCCCCTTGACAAAAATCACTTTTAGTTAATAACATCAAACATGTCATGGAGGGTGTTAGATACCAAAAAGGGGGTCAAAACTTGCCATTTATAAAACAAGATAAAACTCATAATTACTGCAAATTAAACATTTTACTCATTAATTCATTTCTGTAAAAATATTTACTTTTATGACTACAGTTTACATCAGCCATAGTCATCAGAAACAAAGCCATGTATAAATATAATCTCTTAAATGTAAGTATGCATGTTGTTGTGCTAGCAATGCTTTATTATTTGGGGGTTCTTGGGTTGAAAAAGTTTGGGAACCCCTTGGTTGAATGTCCCTCGGCACATTAAAATCTCTACAAGGCAATACTTCATAGAGCCTCTCAGTACAATGACTATTTCGCATAAAGGTCCCTCTGTTATATGACCATAAGGCATTGCATTGTAAGATTACTTTTAGGCAATGCATTAAATATCCCTTAATGAAATAAGTTTGAAGCCGTAGACTTAAGGTAACCCTGTAGTGCATCTGGATTCGCGTGATTCAATGTCAGGCAGATCCATCTTGCCAAGATTTTGCATGGCCCAAAGTGACACAGCCCACTTTCTACAGGCTGTTTCCCTGGTGAAGAAGTGAACTGTGTTGAACAGTCCATCTGGTGTGTCAGGTCACACGTCAGGGCCCCTTTGTAGAAATGACTGTAATGTGATGGGCTGAAGAACCTCTCAGTAAATGGACTCCTTTGCAAAACATTTTGTTTTACCTCGTTAAAAAAAAACTACGAGGTGATGAGTTTAATGTCCCTCAGTAAAATGATAATTAGGCGTCGTGTTAAATGCTCCTTGGTAAAATGATTATAAGGCAATGTTAACCGCCATTTGATAAAGTCACTGTTAGGCTTTGTGGTGAATGTCCGGGGATAAAATGATTATGAGATGATCGATCAAGGACCTCTCAATAGAAAGACTATTAGAGGTTGTGGGAAATGTCCTTGGGTAAAATGAGAGAGCTGTGCATTTAAGAGGCCTTTGGTAAATTACTTTTAGGATATGAATTTAATGTCCAGTGGTACAATAGCTAATCGGTAAAGTGTTAGAAGTCCAATAATGTCAGCTGATCTCATTTAAAAGTGATTGATGACTAATGCTGAAAGCAAAAAAACAGATCAAGGTAACCCTATCATAAACTATGTTTAAGTTAATGATATCCCCTTACATTTTATCTTGTTTGAAGATGTATGGATATGTCTTCAGATCTGAATAATTTGTCCATCACTTAAGTAACTATAGGTGGAAGTGAAGAATTGCTGGTGCTTCAGACAGCATGACATAATTTCTCTGAAGGTAATCGTTCTCTCTCTCTGTTATTCATCCCTCCCTCTTTCTTCTCCTTCATAGATGTTGTAGCCCATTAGTCTCGGCAGCGGCTGAGGCTCTGCACCGAGGTCACCAGCAGTCAGGGGGCCGTGTTAAGCAGGGGGGTGTGCTGAAGCACTGCATGGCGGGCAGCCAGCCACGCTGACAGGAACACACAGGCTGTAATTACCACACCAAGTATCTGCTCTCCTTGGTGACAGAGAGAGGCACACACACACACACACACACCTATACAGAGGCATGTAACCATTTTCACACACACACAAAATGGTCCGAGCCTCCCACCTGCCCATAAACAATAAAACAAGCCGGAGGATGCAGCGTCCCAGCCCTCGTGATGTCTTATCTCTGTCCAAGGAGCCTGTAAATGTGACTGTGGGTGCACATTTAACAGTCCAAAGCCTCCACACATTCCCCCAGCCCCCTGTGCACCGTCAGCTTTCTGCTGAGTACCCGGCAAAAGTGTATAATCTGCTTAAAGAGCATGTCTGCTGAATGTTACTGCACATCGCTGATAGGCTGTGTAAGGCTTTTACTTAGTTAATGTGCCTATGGAATAATCAAAGTGATCAGTTATTAGGGAGAGAGCATTAACTAGGCTGCACTAAGACGAGCCTTGGAGTAGGCTGTGAAGAAAAAGAGCTTGTAAGGTCTCTGATGAGCTCACAGTCACTCAGATTACAAGCCCTGGGTCTAATCCTCCCTGTGTTAGCTTCAGGAAGAGCAGAATGACGTTATTGTTATGAGTGACGTGGAATAAATGGAGATATAAAAGTAGTTTGTTGGCTTTCTGTCAGTTTAAAATGGAAAGTTGTGGACCAACAGGACACATTATCCACTTATCTCAATAGTTTGACCGTAGTTGTCTGACTGGGACAAAGATTTCCTTAGCAATACTCTGAGTCTGGGATTTAACCAAAATGGCCAAAAACACATTGGTCAGACACAATGTTGACAAACAAAAGGCATACAAATAATTCTACATCTATAGTGTTGTCATCAGCCCCCAAATATGATGATAACATGTCAGAGATGACCCACTGAATGTTTGAATATGACACTTTTTTTTTACAAAGTTCTTAGCTTTATATTTTAGCAAGCAAAACACATGTTCGTTGATGATTTAATGTCATGAGACAGATTAAAAGTTCATCCCCTTCGTAATAAATGGCTGAAATACCAAGAAGTGAGTAATGCAAAAGAAAGTTCTTTTTGGTTAAATAGTGTGCATTTCGAGGCCTTTTAACTCGATTAGCAAACTTGGTCTGACTGTCTTTAGATTGTCTGAAAAGCTCAAAAACATGGTTTCTGTTGACATTAAGTCAATCACTTAAGTTGACAGTCTTTCATGATTTTTTTTATTTACCTGCATCATGGCTGGTAGATTAAGCAAATTTACCAGACATTGGGCAAAAACACCCATATTTGGCTGGTACTGGGTGCCAGTTTTCACCTCTGGTAATGGACTGTCCTGTCTCATTAAAAGTCAACCTGCCTGTGCTCTCCCTTCCCTCTCTCTCACCCCTTCCACAATACAAAATAAGTAATAATTCTTAATTCCAACAAAACAGGGATTTTCTTTAACCAAATTAAATATCAATGTTCAAGTGATTCATGGATCATTACTATCCATAGCACAAGGTCACTAGGGTAATGCTTTTGCCTCTGGCAATGATATACTCACATCAATTTTTCGCTGAATACAGGCTCATGACTCCTCAGGAGTAGTCCATGAGTAATCAAGTATATAGCATATAATATGGTTCCTTATAACAGGGTTCCTTAACTTTAAGCCTGTTACCTTTAAAATAACTGGGCCACATTGGGTATTGCTCTGTCCCTGGAGCTGTTTTCCTCAATTATATGGTTAACACCGTTACTTGCATAACACTGTAAAAAATGAGATATTTTTGGGAATCTTCCAAAAATTCACACTTAGGGTTGAATGTCTTTTAACAGTTTCACTGATTGTTAAAAAAAAATAGAAAATGAGGATTGAAAAAATGTCTCGCTTTTGCTTTTACTTGAATGCTGCTGCCTGCATTAATAATTCATTGACAGGAAATATTTTTTTAATTATCATGACATCATCATTGCAATTAGGGATAGGAAATTGATTACAACTGCCTCAAGAAATCAGTATCAATAGTCTTTATGTGTCATGATTCCCTTATCAATAACTAACTCTTTTTTCTAATTGCCTTGAAAATCAAAGATGCTTCTTCCTCATCAGAAGCAGTAAGTAGAAACAACAACAAAGAAGGAGGAGGAAGAAAGAAAACAAGAATAAGAAGATGAGACCTTTTTTCTGCAGTTGATCTAAAAATTTAGAATTAATAAAACAAGTTCATATATATCTGACTGCTTGAGGTTTTTATCTAAAATTAGCCTGGTGCAGTAAAATGGAAAATCAAGGATACTACTCACTGCAACATGATGCATCGTGATATCAAATCAAGTTGAATCATTAACTTAATATTCCTAATTGGATCCAATTGTGAGACTAGTGAAGATGCATCTGCCATATTGCCCACCCCATTACATACTACCGAGCTAGCAATAAGGGCATTCTCAGGCATGACCTATCACAAACGAGTTGAAAACAACTACATACTCATGGCTAACTGCACATGCATGTCTTTGTTAGAATTATTTTTTGTTAAAACAATAAACTAGAGCTCTTTGACCATTCACAGAGTAATGGTGATTAACAATATCCCGTAAAAATGGCTCCAACTGCAGTGGAAGTTGGAAAAAATAATGTGTGGAAGCAATTAACTGGAACATAAAACTGTGCTCCATAAAGTTGAATTGATCTGTTGGTTTGGTGTTAATGAAACCACTGACAAACTGAGTTCACTTTTTTTTTTTTAGATTAGTCGTTAAGAGGAAATATAGACTTATATTGAGGTTTCTGATACTTACTGATCAAATGTATTAAATAGTTTGTAAAATGTTTAAAAGGGTGATAACTAGACAAGTATGCGAGACTGATGGATGTGTGTGAATGCTTGTTTACATGAGTGCAGGCATGTGTGTAACCCACTGTGTCCGTGTTTGAAAATTCCAACAGCTCTGACCTCTGACCTCTCCTATTGTTTCTCAGCTGACCAGAGGCATAATGGGGGGCTGATAAAAGGGCGCTTGGATGGGAGCTGGTGCACAATGAAACCAGAGAGCATGGCACAGCTGCTTTGTCCAATAGGATAACAGATTGGGGGAGTGAGGGGTGAGGATGTAGGCGTGGGGGGGGGGGGGGGGGGGGGGGGGGGGGGGTGCTGCCCCCTGAGCATGTTGTAAGTGCAGCAAGTGTTCATGAGATTGAAAAAAAGTTGGAGAGGGGACAGAAGGGGAAGTGTACATCTGTGCTTTTCCCACCCCCCACCCTCCATCACCCACCCCTCCACCCTTCAAGGCTTTTTGTTGCGTGTAAGATATGTCAGAGGCACCCATGGGACCTGACCCACTGAGGTCCATGGGGGATGCAGGCACACAAACGCCAACTGTGTGGCACTTTCAAACTAGCGCTGTGCTCCTGTTACATGTTAAACAGTGAGCTACATATGGCACTATCAACTTAATGCAGTGCTTTTGTCTATTGTTCTGGACATGAAGGAGGCAGCATTTAATCGTTTGACCTCTGTCTTCATTGACCTGAAGTAACACAATCTACCACACCATGCAAAGCCCATTCACACAGGAGGAAGTTATTGATCTAAACGGACAAACTTCAAGGGCACATGGACTTGACCAATGGAAGTGGGAGCTTTGGTTGCTTACATTTTTCAGTATTTTGTTCCAAAATAGGAAAAAAACATTATGTCAGCTGTTTAAAACTCAAATACTTTTTGGTCAAGAGCTTAAAAAGGCCAGTTTTTTATATCATAATGTGCAGTGTGTCTCTTTTTATCTTCCTGTGCAAAATTACAGCCAAAATACCCCCTGCAATTTGGAGCTGGCACACTGCCCTGTTGCAAGACATAGGTGGACTAACGCAGGCTAGTTGACGCTTAGATTACCCAAACCCACCACTTCCAACCAACACTCACATTCAACTTACAGACGAGACGTCACAGATGGTTCACATTTGTAAAGTCCAAGATAGAACTGATTCTTGTGGAGCAGATACTTGGGATCATGGGGATTTCAACAATGATGTCATTATTTGTTTTTAATTTTCTCAGGCATTTCCTCCTCTATTCTCCCAGTCCAGTTTAGAGCCCAGCTAGGTGCTGCATTTATTAACAAAGCTGTCTGTCATGATGCTACATCTGCCCCTTTTTGCATAAAATAACTATATGACCCATTACAGCTCTTTTCTTGTCTGAAATGGTCCACATGGGAAAGATGTGTGAAAAGCAACTGTCACATTGCAGTATGAGCAGCGTGGTTCACATGACCCTTCTATGTTGTCCAGTGAGAGCCAATACAACATCTTTTTTGTTTTTATGGTTTATAATCAATAAAAGTCTGTCTGATATTAACCTTAGTAGTCAGAGAACTGACCACTCTACAGACAGTCTGAGTATATACCAGTGCAGGCAGCAGGTTACGCTGCTCAGGTTGCAAATATACAGAAAAAAAGTTGGAGGTAAACGCTCAATAAAATCAGGCAGATCTTAAGTGTGTGTTTTCCTGCTATCAGCACCACTCTGTCCTGTTATTTGTCAATGCTCTGACCAAAAAACAGTCTGTTAATGCTGCTGTTTATTTATTTGACAGCTGTAAGGGAGCGCAGGAGTGTGAGAATCACAGGCAGCTCAACACTGAGCTTTCATTTTATTTCAAGGTTGTTAATAAAATGTTACTTATTTTACAATATCAAAAGTGGCTGTTGATTTTAAAGAGATATACTAACATGCAGCACATTTGTTAGGATGTGTCACTATAAAAAGTGTGTAGGTTTTTTAATCACTTTTCTAGTCTTAAGGCCCCTACACACCAAATGCAGTTTGCGCGGCGGCCACCACGCGGAACTGCGCAGAGCGTGCGCAGAGCGAGCGCAGACTAGGGCGGCGGCGCAGCGCGTCAAGCACCAGTTGCTAAGCGACAGAGCAGGAAGTGTACTCCTTGGCGCACTTGGTTCAACGAGTAGTGCATGATGCTCTCAACGACGCAGCAAAAATCTTTAGCTGTAATCCTCCTGAGGAGGAGGAGACGAGCAGCAGCAGCAGCAGCAGCGGGGAGGAGAAGGATGTGGGTCCACCCGATCCTGATGGCAAGGCAGGAATTGGGGGAGTACAGTCTCGTCTGGGAGCTGCATTTTCACACAGACTGCTTCCAAATGTACTTCAGGCTGACCAAGGAGCAGTTTGAGAGCCTGTTGTCCCGAGTTGGTCCAAGTCAGGTGAGAATGCAGATACCAAATGTATCAGCCTGTCCTCCATGGTTGGAATGTGTGGCGCTGTTGAGCTCCGTATCTGCGGCCACTTTTTTTTCTGAACTGGCCTCTCCTATTGGATGCGCTAAGATGTTGTCACAACATGCTGCGCCCGAATTGAAAATTTTTCAATTTGGGTGCGGGTGAGCTCTGCGCACTGCGGAGCCGCACTTGCACTTGGTAGCACATACACAATGAATGGGTTTGCCGCCGACCGCCTGCGCTTGCCGTGTTCGGTGTGTAGGGGCCTTCACTCTGCATGTGTGTCTGTTTCTGTCAGATGCACCCAGTGCGTAATCAGTAATAATATCAATACAGCAATATATTGTCACTAACTCCTTGTGGATACATGTATCACTAGCGATTTTTACATGACTGATGTGCAGTTTGTAAAATAAAACTTTGGTAATATCACATATGGTGCAGTTCAGGGGGTAGAAGAGATATACAAAACATATTGTGGTCTCTGTATCAGAATAAGTATTGTGGGATTGTGGAAAATACCAAGCCCTAGTGTGTAATAATGAAAGTAGGAGGGCATTAAGGTTTGAAATTAAAAAAAAAGACTTGAAGACCCTCCCAGGAAAAAGTAGGATTGTATATTAGAAAAAAATAGTAAATTTATGTAGAAAAGTACTACATTTGTCTTATGTTGTCGCCTTAATGTAACAAGAATCAAAACTTATTTGCAAAGGAAAATTTGTCACAATGTCATGTTCTCTAGTTCTGTCCAGCCAAAGCTAACCTGACACACCAGATGGTCTGTTGAATATATTTCACTTGTCCATCAGGAGAACAGCCCATAGAAAGTGTCTGGGAATGGGCAGAGCTTTTCAAAAGCATATCCAGCAGGTGATTGGATGATCATTTCATCAATCACTTACAGTGCAGGTCAATCAGAAAATGTAGTAGGTGAGCGTAAAATCATTAAAAATAAAATTTAATAATCAATAAAATAAATTTTTTATCAAGAAATGCTTTCAGTGTTAATTGTTTTTCATTTAATAAAGAAAATAAAATAAAACTGCCACTGAAGCTGTTAGCATCCATGCTAATCTCTGTACAAACAGTCAGGATTGCTTGTTCGTAGCTCCCACCTCTTCCTGCTCTAAAGGGTGCTGATTGGCCCGTGCCGCTTTGGGCCCAGTACAGTTGCTGCAGACTGGAACTTAGCAAGATGGATCTTCCTGATTACAGACATTGGCTCAGGCAGATCCATTTGCTGCACAAGGTTAGACCCAACACATCATGGGTGTTAGACCCAAGCACCCATGACTGTATCAAATCAGCACTCCTCATTTGTTTGGTTAAGTTTTACAACAGAGGAGTCACAGAGTAAAGCATCCCAGCACCAAACCAGCTCTGTGCTCCTGTTCAGCAGCAGCAGGGAACGTCTCAGTCACCTGCTCAGTCAGGAAACCCACCCAGGGAACTGTGTCTCTGTATGTTTTCTCCCCATCCACTCCCTCCGCTGAGCGCACCAGAACCCGCTGCAGCACCAGCTTTGATCAGCCCACTTCAAACACACACTCTGACTGGTTCTGCTGCTCCAACCCTTCCCCACCCCCCCATCCCTCCACCTCCCCCCTTCAAACCTCCAGGGGAGCGAAACCCCTCTCAGCATCCGTCTGCGGCCCATCCGAGCGTAAGGAGATACAGGGAGAAGAGGCCATCTTTCACCTCCACCCGTCTACCCCCCACCTGCACCTTCACTCACACACACTGACACATCCCATCATTTATGGATGACTTTATTTATAAACAAGATCCAATGTGCTCACTCTCTCTCTGGCTGCTGCTTTTGTGGAGGTGAAATTGCTGTTGAAGTGGTGCCATGTCTCGATGGTGGCCTCCCCGGGGGGCTGCAGAGTGGCTGCGGAGATGGATAGCTCAGAGATATAGGGGCACGTTTTGATGGTTTCACGCTGGAGGAAGTGGAGTCGATGGAGCAGAGGATGTCCTTTTCCACTCACAAGTTTTCCTTTCATGAGCCCCACGTAGCTGAATATTCTCACTTTTTCTCTCACATCAGGCAGACAGCTCTGGAAGGAGGAACTGCAACTGTAGATATTACAAGTTTTAATGAAAAATCTTCGAGCGGCAGAACAAGTTTCCAAAAGAGGGGATGAGATTGAAAGATGTGTAGGAGTGGAGATAAAGGAAGATGACATATGCTCTTCTGTACGAGAACAGGAGTAAAAAGAATGCGAGGACTGTTTGTGCACATGTGAGCGGATGGTCGTCTTTAAAAGAAGGCTGGGTGCTTTGTGAGGAATAAAGCAGTGCGGCGAGAAAATCACCAATACTTAGTCAAGAATTAGAGTGGATTTCTTACACTGGCAGGAACCTTTTTGGCTAAGACTGCTGAAAGTTGGACTGTAAAACAAATACCATTCTTGGAGCAGCTTGAGGTTTTTGCAATTATTGGTATCCTTTCCAAATGGAGGTGCTGTTAATAAGCTGCAGTCCTAAAAAGCCACAGTCATTACAGTCATAGAGGCACATTTTCACACCACAAGTTTTATACCTCATTAGGAGTGGAACTGTGGGCAGGAAACTTTTGTTGGTTTTGGATGGTATTTTGGTGGACTGCAATGCTAACCCAGGTGAAACTATGTGTTATGATCTGCAAGGCATGTCAACATCGTTTCACTGGATAATCCAGATGACCCTGTGTTTCTGATGCCCAATAAGTTAAACTCAGTCTCTAAAACCACTGGCAATCATTGGCTGTCGTGCCTGATCTGTACCATGCCCAAGTATGTTTAGGTCTGACTCTTTTGACTAGTAATTGTGCTCCATATGGTGCACTCCCTTTGCACTGAAATGCATGGGTGCTGGGACGTAAACCAGTGTTTAAACCATCACCAGAAATTTTGTGCCACAAAATGAATTTTTGCAACATAATCACTGTCGATTCAGAAACACAGTAATTAGCCTGTTGGCTTGCAATAACAAACCCATTGCAGAGGGTAGACATAGAATGAATGCAGAGTTGTTGACAAGGCACACAGCAGTGCTGAACTGACCATGGGACCAATTACTCTGTATGTGTGTGGGAGGGTAGCCTTTATTACACAGTGGAAAGTGAGACAGTGGGAGACAGTGGATAGGCTTGTGCAAGAGGGTGAAAGACAGTAGGGAGGACACTCGACACATGGGCCTCAGGTGGAACCGAACCCAGGCCGGCCAAAGTATGGGATGTGTCTGGTTGCTTACCTATCTGCAAAACCAGCAACCCCACCAAAATTATCTTTAGGATGGAGATTTAATGATTTTAAAGCATACTATACTTAATTCAAGTATCAAGATTTTCAACAACTGTAATGCAGACTGCAGCAACCATATGTTGGATGAAATGGTCCACTGCTCCAGGTGCACTGATGTGCTGCTAAACTCGATATTTTACTTTCGAATATTTATTTACTTTTCAGTTACGGATATTTATCCCCATGTTCGGATGGTTATTCGAATATCAAATATAAGGTGACAGCCCTACTATGCATGATTCAAATCAATACTTTAAATACAGTATGTTAGAACAGAACTCCTCCTGGGGCCATGGCGATCAGCTTTTAAGCAGTTTTTTTTTTCTTTAAAAGATATTTTTATATCTGCTCCTGCATGTTTGAGTTGAGCCATCAGACAAACAGGAATGAAGCCATGAACCATGGAGACTTGCAGCCTGTGTTGTTAAGTCCAGCTTTGTGTAAACACTTGATGGCTTGAGTAGAGGAAGACGTTATACAAAGTAAAAACAATCATTTAGTCACAGATGCTGTTTTCTAACCAACTTCCCATTTTCATTTTAATAACACACTTTTAAAGATCTTGTCCAGGCAGACTCAGCTTAACAGTTCTTTGTGTAGAGCAGAAATGTCTAAAAAAAGTTCTGCATATGCATCAGCAGCATTTGTCTGCAGCTCCTCGACATCCTTGCACAAACAAAAGCCGAGCCGTGTTTGTGTTGCGACATCATCAGACATGAGTGTCTCAGTGGAGTCAAGAGTGTCACGGAGTGGGTGCAGTGCCACACGCTGCCTCAACAAATCTGAGGCCCTGTCTTAAATAGTTTGGAGGGAAACACCAAAGTTAAGACGTGATCGGTGTTTTTCTTTGAAACACGACAGGGAATAAATAGATCACCAGAGGAAGTCAGCGACAAGAGACGCGTTGTGATGTTTAAAAGCAGAGTGTAGCATGAATCAGAGCCGCAGACAGACGTGGAGATCAAACGACAAGAGATGAAATGTGTCGCTGTTTCTCTGTGTGTGCGATTATGAAAGAGGAGCTGGGGGTGAGAAGGCACTGAAAGCGGACTTCTCCATCCCCCCCGGGCCGGGATGAGACAGACAGTAATGCTACTCTGTACGCTGCCTGTGTTGTCGGCAGAACAGCCAGCTACAGCTTTACAGCTTGTGATTGGACAGTGGACTCGGGCATTAGTTTCTCACCAGTGTGGCTCAGAGCAGATCACTGGAAGGTGCTCATCGCTCTTCAAAGGCTGCACTTCCTCCAGAGGGAACACGCAGGGGCTTTGATCAATATCTCCCCACGTGAAGGCTGCAGACATGGAGGGTTAATGGCCATTTAACCTGGTGTCACCTCCACTGTCCCAGCTGTGTGCTAATGCCTTTGAAAACTTGACAGAGCCGTCTCTATTACAGATCAACAGCTCTTCATGTGTGTGCGGTATTGTGAGTGTGTTTTAAGGTACTTCAGATCCTAAAGGTTAAGCCACATGAACAAACTGAGACTCAAGAAGACGTCATTTCATGAATTTAGATGTTTCTCACATATATATTCACTGTCTTAAGCTCCTTTATGGAAGACTGTGAAAGACTGCTTGTACAGTGCATGAAAGCTGTAGATGCTGTGTTGAATGATGTTGTATTTTACACAAAATCTGGCCAGTATTCATATAAATGTCGAGGCTGCACATTTAATTTTTAATCAAGCTTTCTCGTGATCAAAGAAACAGCTCAAAATGACCACTGATGTTTAAGCAGACATGACAACAAAAAGCAGGAGACTTTTGAGTTGTTTTGCACACATTTGGGAATCCAACGTCCACAGTAATGCAAAAATGAAAAAAAAATAAAGCAAATCAAGGTCTTGATTTGGGGTCTACCTTCGTTTAAAAACATGTCATCTGTTCTTCTGTGCTAAACAAATGATCAGTGCAGCTAACCTCATTTTTCCATAAAAAAATCACATATATGCACAAATCCTGCAAATTTGATTTATGCTTGTAATGACTGACTGTCATATATTTTACAGACTGTCATGACTAACTATGTAACCTGTTAGACCCAGACAGAGTAGATATCAGGAGTAAGCATTGTAATTGTCTTCCTGGCAGTTTTTCTGTGGTAGATGTGGTTTTGCATGACTCTGGGCCACATGCTCTATTAATCTGACGGACCAAACAATCTCAGTTTTCTAAATGAAAGTACCTTCAAACAGCTACAATGTGATACTTTCCTTTGACAGCACTAGTTTACATCTGGGCAGTAGAGCAGGGAGATAAGGGCTACAGCTCTTGCTACCTGTTAGCATATCTATCCGCTGTGTTTTTCTCAGAGTTAAACCCTCTTGTGTGAGGAAGATGCAGTCAAACTCATGTACTCCAGTTGTGTTTTTTTTGGACTTGCCTTAAGTAAGGGGTCCATTGATGTATTTTTTGTTTATGGTCCTAAGAGCACCAGCCTCCATCTATGGAGTGCAAGAGCACAAGAGGCTCCTATCTAACTTTCAAGAAATATAAATTAACTCAACCAAATCTAATACAGGCTAATAAGATCTTCAGTATTTTATTTTTTCAATAGCAAGTTGTGCATTCTCTCTAGTGAAGCATTTAACCTCCACTTAGCTAACAAGACTGTTTAATATGACGACCTTGGAACAAATTTAATTCAGAAACATCAACAAACAAAATGTTGCCACACTTAACAGTAAAATCCACCATTTCCATCATATTGTACAGCACTATCAAACAAATGTTATTGTGAACTACTGCTGAATGCTGACATGAGCGAAATGTCCTCCCGTGAAGCCTTTATTTCTCTCATTTTTTGTGCATATTGCCCTGTGAGCACCTATTGCATACATAAGAACAGGGCCACTGAAAAAAATAAACAAAAAATAAGGGTTTGACTTTTTTATGTCTGTGAAAAAAGTCAGAATTCTGACATTAATCTTGGAATTCTGACTTAACTGTCAGAATTTTGACCTATTTTTTCAGAAATCAGAAAATATACAAAGAATTCTGACTTCACTGACTCAATCAGCAGAATTTTGACTTCATTCTCAGAATTTCAATTTTATTCTCAGAATTCTAAAAGTTAAATAAGGAATTCTGATATTGAAATTACAAATCCTAAGAATTCGGAGAATAATGTCAGAAGTCCAACTTTATCCTCAGAATTATGACTTTAATGTCAAAATCACGGCTTTAATCTCAGAATTATGCCTTTTTTTCAGAATTATGAGTTCTTTGTCTCAGAATTCTCTTTTTACAGACTACAGGCTTATGTGTTGAAATGTTCTAACCAGGTCTGTAACCTAAAACTCAGTGGTACAACAATATTAAACTCCCCAACAAGCATGGGTGACTGCATAAAAATGGCCGCCATTTGAAAATGGTGTATAATAAAAATTGTGCATTTAACCCAGAAAATTCTTTAAGAAATCTCATTTTAGGCCATCTAGCACTCAGTGCTTTAATCTTTCTCATCACAGCATTAATTTTCTCTGTTTGTTGTATTCCTTTTAAAATTCAGCAAATATGCTAACTCTTCCAAGAGAGAGAATCGTCTTCACCTCGAGGCTCTCGTGTGTACATGTACATATGGCAGCAAGACAATGGCATCTAACAGCCTCATTAGTTGTTTCAGAGTCTGGAAAAAACAGAGCTGCAGACAAGCAAAGAAAAGAAACAAGGTGCCAGACACCTGAAATGTCAGAAAAGGAACAAAAAAAAGGCAGCGAGGCTGAGTTAACTGCAACCTCAGAAACACATCACATCCCGGCCAGCATACACTGTGTCTTTTTCTTCCCATGCAGCTGTTTTCCTCTTGAAACCTACCTTCAAAGGAAAGGCAAAACATTTCAAGTCGGAATGGCTGAGTATCGTAGCAACCTGGAGGGATGCAAATGGTTTCATTGTGCGGCCCTGAAAGGAAGCAAGGAGGAAAGAGAGCAGGAGAGCGAGGGGATCGTGGAGGCTAATGACTGCGGTGCATTGATGGTTAGAGGTGACGAACAAGAGAAGAAGAGGGTTAGCGCTCCATCCTTTAAGAGGGCGAGCAGACTTTTCATTGCTGATGGTCGCTTCTGTGCTGTGAACTGTTATGGTTTCTCCTAAATCAGAGTTCCTCTCACACAAACAGAGGTAAACAGAGTTAGAGGCCAAGATTCTCTTTGAGAAGATGGTGCAGTTATTTTGACCCAGTGTTCCTCTCTGCTGTACCAGACAGCGTGTGTTTTATTATGAGAGTATAAACCTGTTAGAGAGGCTTTATTCTACAGTCCCACATCCAGGATCTAATGCCAAGTAATGCACATGGACCCCATGACCTCGTTACTAGACAGACATTTTGAACTCGAACTTTAGGAGGAAAATTCAAAGTAAAGAGAAGTCTTCAGACTTATATTATACTTGTTGTTGATAATGGTGATTCAAGATTATTAACCCTTGTCCAGTCTCAACAGTCTGTAAAAAGTGCCCTAAAATGTAATAGCTAGATTAAACTTTAGATACAGATCTGTTTTGCATGAGGATACAGT
The DNA here is from genome assembly GCA_037902135.1 of Cetoscarus ocellatus. Classification (NCBI taxonomy): domain Eukaryota; kingdom Metazoa; phylum Chordata; class Actinopteri; order Labriformes; family Labridae; genus Cetoscarus; species Cetoscarus ocellatus. The sequence goes on along the minus strand of JBAMNC010000717.1, from coordinate 349,529 downwards.
CACATGTTGAGCACAGCTTTGGTTTGTGTCAGGGTTTCCACCCTCAGAGGGTTATCATCAGTATCTTTGTCTGTTTGCTGTAGTCACTTAATGGATTTAGGGAGGTTTTTTTGTAAAAAAGTAATTGTAAATTGGGATGGTATCATTGGGATTTTATAAATACTAATATCAATAATAAGGATGTATTATGTTGGATTTTTTGTTGATATTTGATTAGCTGATATTTGAAAGCTTATTTTATCTGATGTTGACATTGGTATTGATTTACAGAACTAAATTAAAGTAGCTTTTTATGGATTACACTTTCATTTATTGCAAAATACCTTTAATAACAGTGACAGTAAATCAGCTGCACTGTTAGAGCTCTTGGTTTGAAATCTAAAATCAATAAAAAAAAAAATCTACATACATAATGGTAGGATGTGAAGTCAAAATATTGGTCGTGAGTATTGGCAGAAAATCTTATATCTGACAGTACTGATGTTTATCTTTTGAAGTAGTTATCTGATGATACTGGTATTATGCTGATAATATTGTGCATCCATGGTCAATACTGATACCACTTATCAATAGAATGCTTGCTTTTATTGATAATATTCCCAGTATTTAATGCCAAAAACACGAAAGACATTAAAAAGATCTCAATGTATGTATATCTGTTTACTGCTTTACCACCTGAAGGGCTCCATGAGCACAAACCTCCATCAAGGCATTTCTGACACTATTTGCCCGATCTCACAATGAAAAGAAATCCTTGAAAAAATTCCTGGATCAGCATCCCGAATCAGGTCACGGCATCTTAATTTGGATCAACACCAAAATCTTATGACTTCCTCCTTGTGCCATGACCAACAGTCCCTAAAAATGTCATGAAAATCTGTTGAGAACTTATTGTGTAATCAGTAATGAGTAACTGCCCTGTCTCACAGTGGTACCAAGTCCTTAAAAAAAATATTGGATCAACATCCAGATTCAATCACCACCAAAATCTTATTACTTCCTCCTTGTGCAATACCCAATATTCCCTGAAAATTTCATCAAAATCCACTGATAAGCTTTCAAGTTGTCTTGTCAACAGTAAAACTAACAAACACCAGCAAAAACATAACCTCCTTGGTAGATGTAAAGACCCTGACTGAGGAGTAAAAGGTGAATGAGTTTGTGCTTGTATTGCTCTTTTCTAGTCTTTCTGACTACATAAAGCACTTTAACACTATATTCACACATATAGTACCTATTTACACCCATTCACTCTCACAGTCACTCATTGATGGTTTAAGTTTCTGTGTTAGTTAGCCACTAGCGTTGGCCAACACATCCTGACCCTTTCATCCCATTTACACGCCATTGACGCAGTAATTGGAGCAATGTGGGGTTAAGGCCACATCAACATGTAATGGACAGAGCTGGGCTCAAACCCTCAACCTTGCGACTGATGGTGGAGCGAACTACAATATAAAGCCACCAATGCCTCGAAATCAATCATGACAATGTAGAGCTCAAGGTACATATAAATCCACTTGGATGCCCATGTCTTTAACACCCACACTTGGAGCAAGTTGAATCTCGACAACCTAGGTCAGGGGTCCCCAAAGTGGAGCCCATGGCAGCAAAGCTAGATACAAAGGATTGAAGACTGCTGATTAGAACTGTTTTGCAACTTTTATAAGAGGACTTTCAGATGCAAATGGTGCATCGACAGCAGGTGGAAAACATGAGGAGTCAAATGTTGCACTCAACCTCACTATTATGATAATCTCATTGACTATTACATTCTGTAATTTTTGAATTCTCATACATATGGCAGTATCTCTTTAATCTACTGAAACTTTTAAAGGATGCTGGTTTGTATTGTTTTCCTGGAAATGTTTAAAGGTTATATCTACAAATGTAGGAATTTGTTGCATTGTTTTTAGGGTATATTAAGATTTTCTAATGTTATTATGTGTAGGGTGATAGATGGGTGGGGCTCAATGGTAAGTTTATCTGCCACAGGAGGTGCAGGCAGCAATAGTTTGGGAACCATTGATCAAGGTTATTTCATTAGACTAAATAACAGAATAATAGATGCTGTTGGTAATTATTTCACTTGTCCTCTTTCAAGACTGACAGGCAGCACTGTAACCTGTAATCCTACATACCAATTAGAGCCCTGTTTGTTTGGAGGCCTAAGGATACTTTGAATACCAACCAATCACGTATTGGTATCAAAAGAACAGGTTGTTGATGCCATTTTTATAACCATCATATCCCTCCATATTGTGTGTAAACAATAACACTAAAAGAAGATAATAACAAAAGCAACATTAAGATTTGTATGGCAGTTTTTTAAATCTCAGTCACAAGAGTTCAGTTGTTAATTATTTTGGATGTCATCCTATGAAGTTGTCAAAATTACTTCTTTATCTAACTTTCAGCTTTGTTTAGTGTCGCACATTATCACAACTTCATTTGAGCTTTCCCCCCAGGCATCAAGTCAGAAGAAATTGGCCCCTGTCTCAATATGGTCCATTGTTTGTTCTCATTAAACAAAACTCTCAGAGCAGAGGGTTTAAATTAGCAGATAGAGAGCTGTCATGTTTCAAACAGATTATCCCTGTGGGATAGTCGAAGTGTCGGGGGACACAAGGCCCAAATGAAGTCATACCACAAACTCTCAAGCCTTATTACTGTATATTAGCGCTCTGCTAAGTTCCCAGCCGCCTCAACATCCTCTGGGATATTTCTAGCTCTTGATGAAGCTCGACTGACAGCTTCTGAGGACCACTTTCCTCCTACTTCTGTCACCTCTGTTCACGTCGAGCTGCAGTTGGCTTAGCGCTAATTAGCCCTGCGGTAATAAAGAAAGAAATCCACTTTTCACTGTTGAGAGATAACCAGTGCTAAATCAGGCTAATGCTAATGCTCAAGGAGGCGGAGGGTCTGAGAGGGGTGTTTTATGTGATCCCTGCTTTGGCACGGCGTGGCAGGGTATCGTTCCTTGCCAGGTGTGATGGTTTTTAGAGGTTGCTGCCAGTGTCGTGCTCCCATCCATCTTATCCGGCCCCCGTCTGAAATTCAATTGACCTTTTGTTCCACCTCACAGTGAATGGGCACAGGCCACCTCCACCCATAGCCAACCCGGAGATCTCATACTTCTTTATTTGATCTGTCCTGCCGAGTCCAGTGCTTTCATTACAAACCCAAACACACAGCATTCCCCCTCAGCTTTTCTCCACGGCTACAGCCTCTTTTATCTCTTCTCGTGCCTCTTTGCTAGAGGGGAGGGTCGCTGCATTTCAGGAGGTAGAGGTGATTTATTTTACAGTCTTTTTGTTCTCACTTTTCATGGTCTTGATCATGCAGTTTTGTTTCTTATTATTGCCCGTTTTGCTTCTTTTAAATGTAGAACTTTTCTTTATTTTCTCTCCCTCTGAGGACTCTTTATGTCTCAACAATAACCGAGGCCAGGGGATTATGTTTTGATTGGCTGAGTGTACATCCATTTATTATTCTGTCCAATTCTTGTAATTGCCAGATCTCAAGAATGTTTACAATGATTTTTTTTCTCTCTTTACATAAGCGGGGACAGGATAATCTTATTAGATTTTGGAGGTCTTAGGTCAAAGGTCAAGATCATAGAGCCTAATGTGTATGCTGTGCTTCTGAAAACTATCTCCCATTCCACCACTCTTACCTATGGCACCAACAAAGCATTTTTGCCTTGAGAGCTGATGGCAGTGATGCTGGTAACGCGTTTCCCACTCTAATATGACCACTTTTTTTCCGTAGAGTAATCTAACACGTTGCTATTTCCAAACCAGTAATCAGATTACAGTTACTTTTTCAAGTCACTGTGTGTTACTATTTTTGTCATTTTCCTTAGTAAAAAGACACATTTGTTTTCTTCTTGCATAACAATTTTGAGTTTGTGCCAGCTAAAGATGACAATATTAAGGTTCGCTGTACACTGTGTGCTTTTGACAAAGTATTGTCGAGCTTCAAAAAGACTATGTCAAATTTGAAGAAACATTTGGTGTCGCAGCACGACACAGCCAAACTTCCAGAGAAAGTCCCACCAGGTGGAGCGAAGCAGAGAGCTGGGAACTAATGTAGAAGGTCCCCCACTGCCAAAACAACAAAAGTTAGACTTCGGTGCAAAACCAGTAAATGGGGGAAAGTTGAAGAAGTTGGTCGGGCAGTATGTTGTAGAGGACATGCTGCCCTTAAACACGGTTGACCACTTTACAATAAAGCAGACTGTAGCAATACTCTTTGTTTTATAGATACACATATATAAAGAAATACATATAATAAATATATACGTATATACAAATGCATACATCCAGAGATATATCCATCCAGACAAAGGGACTAAAATCACATTTGTCTCTGCTGAACATAGACTTAATCGACCAATCTTGATCTATACAGCACCATATTTGTTGAATATACAGTAAAAGTATGAAAGGTAAGCCCCTTGAGATGTGGCATCTCATTTTCAAGAGGGTCCTCATGTCTATGTGGTTGTACAGTAGGTACTATGGATGTATAATCAATACAACCATGAACAGAGAGATCAATCTAATGTTGACATCAACAACTACAATCCACAGTTCATCCACTGCTACAGAAAAAAACCATCTTAGAAACCTTTGGGGGATTTCTATCAAACTTGTTTAAGGTTTTACTTTAACTAAATGATGGACTGAAGACTTTGGAGGTCAATGGACACAAGTCATAGACCCCCATGTTCATCACATGCTTGCAGGCATGACATCCCATAAATTTAAGTTGGTATTTTCTTCAAGCTTTTTCCATCAGCCTTTTCAGAATTTGAGATAACATTATTAGATTTTGGGGGTTGTTGGTCAGAGGTCAAGGTCATGTAGCTTCAAGTTTATCCCCTGATTCTGAACACAATATCTCAAGAACTTTCTTGAAAGATTTTCCTCGAACTTTGTGTAATTGTCCTTTTTTACATAAGGATGAACTGTCAAAGATCAAGGTATTTCATGTTTTCAGTAGAATTCAAAAACCTCACCAGGCCCTCTCCCTGACCCCTCACTATACTTTTACTGTTTGAAACTTGTTTATATCACAGAGGCATCAAGCGTCTCAGCTTAAGTTCTAGTTCTTCCTGACTTTGCAGAAGTGCTGAGCAAGCTCCCCCCGTCGCTCAGGGCAGGAGAGCTTTGAATTGCTGCGCTGGGACAAGACCTGCTGTGACCATGACTTGTCAATCATTCTGATCTCTAGGATTGACAAATTGATCCCAAAGGTCCCGTCCCAGCGTCTGATCACATCTAAAGTCAAGCATGCAGAGACGTCTGAACTTTCCTCAAGCTGACATCGCCTCCCCCTTCATCTGGATTTGGATTTTAATTCCCTGCTTCGTCTCTCCTGATATCACTCGCTGCTGCACCTTGCCCGTACCTCTGCGTCAAAGTCATTAAATCTCTTCTGTCCCCCCTGCACCTCGACATGCTCGCTCTCTCTTTCTTGTCCTGCTCTAACTTCAGTCCAGGTCTGAAGTGCTGTGATACATACTAAAAACCAACTTCAGCAGCTACAGCACCTCATGTGTGACCGCAGCCAATCAGGGCTCGCAGTCGGACAATGTGTGCTTTGCTGACTGTGGGACTTTGTGCGATTGGGCTTTTTGAGAGTGTGTTTGTGAGTGTAGTCAGCCCTGCTTCTTCAGCAGTAGAGCAGAACAGCATATGGACATTTTAAGAAATAAAAATGTATTTTCAAGCACTGTTTAGGCAGTATTGTTGACCCCTCTAAGATATTTTTTGAAATGTTTAATCAAAATAAGGAAATACTTTTTATGTTGTTTTTGAAGTTCCATGGGAAATCTATGCAGAGTTTAAATGCACCACCTTGTAAAACTCTCTAACCACTCAACATGCGGGGACTGTCATTTTGTTGATTTCACATGAGCCAAGCCCTCAGATGCAGTGCCAGACCAAGCAGTAACTCTTCAGTGGTTTCTCAGGTTAGAAATGCAAGTCATGTGTTTTTTTTTTATATATATAATCCCAGAGACACTTTTTCCCACATTGAAGCATTGCAAATGGATCTGCTGTGGATTCAGTGAAGAAGGGAATTGCATGATCACATTCTGTGTAGCAAACTAAAAAGAACTTTTGCCTCATGACTGGAAAATGACGTAATGAATGTCTTTGAAAAAACTGTCAGAAGATAGCATGAAGTTTTGGTACTGGCACCAAAAACTATCTGCCTTCAGTCATGCCGAAAATGAGAATTAAGGGCAATGTCACGAACAGAAATTAATTTAGAGAATAAAAACAGTTGTTTGCCAATGATTTTGTGGGACTTTGATAGTGTTTTTAATGGCTTGGAGCACTTCAGACTGGTTTTGTAAAAATCAAACATTGTACAGTGCAGTTTTAGAAATTGTTTTGGTTCTGAAAATTTGCCATTGTTCAGTGCATTGTTGATAGTGTTTCTAATAGCTAAAATGTGTTCAATGATTTTGCAGTATTTCTGCTCTGAAATTTTACTGATGCTCACAAACAATTAAGACAAGGGTAGTGATAAAATGTTTTTGACACTTTATGTTAGTTTGTGAACAGGATATCTCAAAAACTAATGAACAGATTTGGATGATATTTTGGGAAATGTTGATCATTGCACTAAGGAAAAATTGATTTGATGTTGGTGGTGACCTAAGCCCAGACACTGATCAAGGATTTTTTAAGTGTTTGTTAGCATTTTATGATAGGGAAGTTTTTCACATTTTTACCAACTCAAAAAGTTTGTAATGGATTTTGATTACTTTTTCAGAGAATGCTGGTCACGACACAAGAAAGAGGTGATTCGATTTTGTTGGTGATCCTAATCAAGATGCAGATCCAGATTTTTTTAGGGATTTGTTAACACTGCCAGAAAGGACAATTTTCCACATTTTTTTTAGAGATTATTTTTTGGGGGGCATTTTGTTCTTTTATTGACAGGAGGGAGAGAGACAGTGGACAGGTCAATGAAAGGGGACGAGAGAGAGTAGAGGGATGAAACTCCAAATTACAACCCAGGCTGGCAGAAGCATACAAGAGTCGTGCCTGGTTGCTTATCACTCTGCCAAACCAGCACCCCAATTTTCCACAGTTTTAACAAATAACTTGCTTACCCCAGTTCTTATTGTGCTTGGGTTATTAACACTGGTGGTTATTTTTTTTTGCAGAGTTTGTTCTCTGCATACATTTGTGCTTCTTGTCATTGGATTGCTTTGTAGTGCCTTGGCTGTTTTGATTTGTTTCCTAAATTCCTCTGTCTGCTGTCAAAGCACTTTGTAAAACTCTGTTTCTCTAAAATGCTATAAAAATAGAGTTATTGTTATTATTATGTGAGTTTAATTTGTGGGAAATTGTCTGCACATCAGTTGGGTTTCACATCCTTGTAGATTTTGATAGTCTTTTTTTAGGCAAGTGAGCCCTATAAAGAACTTTACATTGAATCAGACTGTTCATAATGCTTATTGAAGAGCTGTATTGTTTGATCACACAATCCCATGTTTTATGAGGACACTTTTTGGGGGCAATTTCCAGGATTTTTTCATTAGCTCCACGTCTGTGACATTTTTGGGGTCTACCACTTTACTTTTTTGTTCCGTATCCCTCAAGATTTGTTAGAAAGTTCAAAATGACTGTCTTACTGCGTCCAACCTCAGCAGCAGTGGCTTGTTGTCAGAGGCCTTGCTTATGCAGCTCAGACAAAGAGTTTTTCTGCCTTTGCCATCAGGAGGTCATGACAGTGTGAATACCTGACAGAAGACAACATGGAATCCATTTTTTTGTCCAGGTTTTGGCTTTTAAAGGCTGTGGTCTTAAACTTTCGATCAGCTGACAAAAGCATGTTTGAGTTTAAAAGCAGTTTTCAATAAAAAATCTTTTGTCTCTCACTGCCATTTCAACTTTTTTTGCATTTTGAAGCTCTACTTAGAACCTTCTCAAGATCCAGCACTGCAAAATGAAAATTCTTACAATTTTTCAACTGGTCTTAGGATTTTGATTGGAAGTGTATGTCAAAATCAGTCAAGACAGTCCAGCTGCAGACCTCCACTCTAAGCCGACTGTCTTGGAGACTCTACACCTCCAACATCAGAAGGAAGTGATGTCATGATACTACAAAATAAGAGGCTCCAAGGCTCCACTCATCCAGTGTCAGAAGGAAATGGTGTCATGATATCGAAGTAAAATACTACAGTCCTATCACAACCTCTGTGTTTACAGTCACTGCTTTTTTACCGTAAAACGGAGATAAATGCAGCATCAATTCAAGGTTTTATTAGTTAAGCCCCCCTTCACACCCTTCTCAACATTTGTAAGGCAGTTTTCCTGCAATTTTGCTAATAACTCAAAAACATTTTTTAACCAATTTTGATGACATTTCAGGGAATGTGGCATGACACAGAGGAACAAATGATTTGATTTTATTTGTGATCCAAATCCGGATGTGGATTAAGGATTTTTTTTTCATGGATTTGTAAGCATTGCGAAGTAGGGCAGTTTTCCTTGTTTTTGACAATAACTACCCAACAATGCTGGAAATACCTTGGCAGAGGTTTGTGCTCTCTGAGCACGTTCAGTGTACCACATAATTTCTTTGGGATGAGTCATGCTTTGTAGAAAGCAATGCTAAAAAATAAAATGTCTGCAATCATGGCTTTCCTGTCATAAGTTAGTATTTTGATCCTTCTGTAAATATATAAATAGTCATTATCAGCATTATGCTCTCTGTATGTCTCGGTATTACAATTGATATTGGAAAGTAAACACGGTAAAACAACTCATCTTATTTTTGACTTCAACAGTAAATGCATTTTGGAAAGAAAAACCTAAACTAAACTTTGTTACTCTCTCACAGGCTCAAAAAGCATCAATCTTCAGCTCTCAGTCTGTGATCCTGTGACAGGGAGCCTGTTGCATTGTCCTTAGAAGGGAGGGGGCAGGTCACTGTGGGACATCCAGCTGAATAACGAGGGGCTGGGGGCCGCATGCAGCTATTGTGGTCAACTCATTCCATCTTTAACAAAGAGAACACAGCAATGCTCAAACAGGCTGTAACAATTGTTCAGACTCCATTTAACTCTGCAGACAAAAGCATGCAGAGATTTAACAGGCCCAGCGTTTATTGTGCTGATCTGATGTAGACTTGATAATCGCCGCTGTAAAAGAAAATCTATCATTCGTTATAGTCGGTTTGTGTGCCCTTGAAGGACGTCATGTTTTATTGCACTTTTCTGTGCCTACGTAATATGATTCAGATTTATGTATATTTCTTGCAGCCGTAAGTGAAAATGATGGTGGTTTGTCATCAGAGCTTTCTTGATACTAAATCTGTGCTGCCATTGTGCTGTTATTGCAATCGAAATGAGGAGTTCAGGTCCATTCCACCTCCCATGGGTGGCAGGAGGGCAGGCAACCACAGCCGAATCACCACATTTCCAAGAAAACCCAGATATTTTTTACAAGCCTCCTAATGAGTTCTGCGAGAGAGCAAGACTGCTGTTACCAAGGCTCCACTCTGCCTTTACATTTGATCAAGGGGCAGAAATTAAATAAAAAGCCGAGGAGAGGACTGTAGGTGCATGTGGTTCTTAAAAAATGAAAGATTTTAAAATAAGGTCCATTCGCACAAGAGACAGGAAGAGGGATGAGCGAGAGAATTAAGGGGTCCAACCTTTGGTTTGGCCTTTGCGCTGGCATTCACTGTTGTTTCAGGTTGATAATGGATTGTGTGCACAAGTCGTTCGGTCCCCAGCCCCTCTATAATTCACTTTCTAAATCTGTGTGTGCAAGTGTGTGTGTGAGTAGCCCCTCGACATTCCTCATGAAGCATTTGATAAAAGGGAAGCCAAAGCTGTGAAAGCCCACAGGGACAAACACTCTCAAATATGGGCACACATTGGCATTTTTACCATCAGGCAAAGGTTGGCCAATGCCTTGGGCCTCATACAACAATAGGCATCACTTATGAGGTGTACGTCAAAAATGACTTTAACGTATAAAAGTCCAATGTTTAACTATTTTAAGACAAGTTTACGCTGCTCCCAGATGTCACCAGAAGTTTCTTGCCTAAAGTCCACTCAGATACTGGTATTGGCGTGCACATAGTTCTCTCTGTTCAATCCTAATCACACCCTTCACAAGAAGTGGCTGAAGCTTTGGCTCTAATGTTTACTGTAGCAGCTCAGACATGGCCAGATATGTTCCTTCTGCTGCAGCTCACCCCTAAGCTCAGGTCGGTCTCCCATCTGGGGAGGTGGCATAACTTCTCATGACATTATAAGGGGAACTTTTTTTATGCAGACTGTTTAGCAAGTTTTCTGAAAGGTTCATAAAACAACAGAGAGAGAAAGAGATGAGGGCTTTTTTCTCAAGATAGATAGATAGATAGATAGATAGATAGATAGATAGATAGATAGATAGACACCCTGTTAAGGTTTTTTGCATCCATATTTCGTTGTGTAACATTTGTCGTCTTTTCAGGGCTTTTGGGCAAAACAAGGTAAATTCCAGTACTATACCACTGCAGTTCAAGCCCACAGGCAGGACTCTGTTGATTTGATTAATGAGTGATGCTTGAACCAGTTCACAAGGCAGCACTTGTGGAAGCGCTTGGTCAAACTGGAAGTTGCTGTGATTTTTAATGAATTACAGAATCAAACAATTTTTTTACAGCAACAATTTTGCAAGTCTTTTTGCTCTGCATCCAAGAATATATATATATATATATATTTCTTTATCACTCGGCACTTAATAAAGCTGATATTCATGTGTTTGCTGCCTTTTTTATTGATCACTTTTCTTGTAAAGGAATCATATCATCAATATCATTAGGTTTGCCAAAGAGGTCATGTTTTTGCCAGTCTGTTTGCTTTTTGATTGTCCACCTTGGAGAAAGACAACACAAAAAGCTGTCAATGGATTTTATGACATCTTTTAGGGAATATAAATAAATAAAGAGGCTTAATGGTGGTTTTGTGGATCTCGGAAACAGATTTTTTAAAATTGCAAGTTTGGGTGGTTTTCCACATTTTTTGATAACTCAGCTAACAATGTCAGAAATGCTGTTGGGGGGGTGCTCTTAGTTGTTTTGTTAATTTGCTTTAGCATAATGTTGTAGTTCAGACAGTGTTTGGCCTTTTTGGTTCAAAATATTTCTGGCAAATTCCTGTGTGTGCCTTTCTTACACAAATAGAATGACAAGATATAAAGAAATAGGTAGAATTGGCAAAAGGAGAGGGTTTATTTGGAAAAAAAAGATATAAGTACTAAAAACAAAGATAACAAACATTATTTAGGACTTCCAAATTATTGAGCGATTTGTATTGTACCAGTTTTTTTCTAATAAAATTATTTTTTTCTATTATTATTCTGTTTTTCTAAATGTTTTGTTACCCTTCTGTTGCCAACATAACAGTACATTTTAGAAAAATTTCCTCCAGTTAAATTGTGTAAAATTAGTGCACACTGTCTTAATTGCATCAATACTTTAGCAACAAACTACTTTTACTGTCACCATCAAAAATGCACAACAGTTGGCGTCCATTAGACACTGGGTAAAACTAGCACAGCTTGCCAGTTTGTTCACTTTTTCAAACATTTCAACCTTATTATTTCTCCAATTGAGACAGCTGTCTCTTTTTTGGATAACAATATTATTTAGGATTATCTTACTTTGTTTTCTTGAAAAGACTCACAGAAAGCCTCAAAACATTTATGCTATGATTGCTTTGAACTACATGGAGAAGGGCCACATATTGGTCTTTGAATGGGGCCTCTAATTTAGAAAAAATTTCCCTGTGTGACCACTCGTGTTAAACTTTACAATCATTTGCATGTTCACAGAGTATTTAAGTAAATTCATTTCCCAGCTTCAGCGTTAATGAGATAATCCATGCTTAAATGACCTTTAGCTCACCTTTCAGAGATGTGCAGTGTGTTTCTAACTGACGGAATAGCCATATGGTGGAGATGAACCTTATGGGGTTAAATACAAGTTAATTTTTAAGAAGACACTGTGACCTTATGCTATATGTTATTGTGTGTCTACAGGTTCCTCTTATTATGACAACGTGAGGCCACTGGCGTACCCCGACTCAGACGCCGTGCTCATCTGTTTCGACATCAGCCGCCCCGAGACTCTGGATAGTGTCATAAAGAAGGTCAGTGTTCCTTATTTCATCTCCTCCTGCTCAGCATTTAATATCTGCTGTCACACCAGAGAACCAACCGGAAAAAATGCACTTTTCCCCCGATCAGCATCCACTCAGATTTCTGCGCCAGCAGCTTGCATTTTCACAGCTCAACAATAAAGCAAATCAGCAGTGAGGCTGGAGTCCCCGCGTTCTTTTATCTCATCAAAATGTCTATGGATACTTGACCCTTGTCCCTCTGCGGGACGGAAGGTCAGAGTGAAGAATGAGGCGAGATGCTCTGCAGCCGGGGTGGGTTTGAGGGGAATATCAGATACGCAGATTAGCCACAGCAGCCATATCAAAGAGGGACTCATGCAGAGCCTGTAAAAGAGACCTGCAATTACTTTACAGTCTGCGTTTAAAATGGAAGTTTTTATGCAGAACAGTTGGGCAGACAGAGACACTTAATGCCTGTAAAGGTGGTCTGTGGTTCAGATTTGGGTATGCATGGCTGTCCAATTAAACTACAAAAAATGTCAGCACCAGAATTACAAGTCAGATAAGTGAATCACCAAAGATGTGCCTAAGCTGCAGCTCGGTCACTTAACCAGTCAATGGGCCTTCTCTCCTCTCTCTACTGCCTGGATGTAAACAAGCAAGGATGGATAATATCTTTGCAGTGTTTTTTTTTTGTTTGTTTGTTTTTTCTTCAAGAAAAGACAATGGCAGTCGTTTTTGTTAGGAAATTCTGCATCAAGACTGCATTCATTTTTTTTTCTTCTGGTCAAATTTTAAGTTTTAACCACTACTTTTGATTTTACATTAAATGTGTTCGGACCATGGTTGCAAAGGGCTGGAAAATTTCTGGTAAATTTACGGAAACTTTCTATGGGAAGTTAAGCTGGGCAATTTTAAAAGTATTCCAAAGTGGAAACTTTCCATGGGAATTACAGGAATGGAATTTATGGGAATCAAATGGATATTGGGAGTATTTTAAGAACACTAAAACATAATATAAACATTCTATTTTAACAATAAAATTAAATAAACAGCATTTCAACAGATTTATTTATAAGTTGAACTTTATCAAATTTGAATTATTTATTAAACAATCAACTTCATCTTTGCTTTATGTAGTCCATAGATGCCAAATTTGGCCTCAATAGTCCAGGAATTTAGAGTCATCTGTTCATGTGATGGAGGGATGCACTGAGCATGTAGGGGGCGTGGCCTCAATATCCCTTTAGCAAGCACTAGTAAGCAGTGCAGTGTATGAGCATGTGATTGAGGAATAGCACAGATACTCTCAAGTAAAATGCATGACATCTGGCAGTTTAAGTAAAGATTATGCGAAAATATATCTTCCTTAACTATATTTAAAATCCCTGTTAGGGGCCATCCTTCAATTTTTATTCCGGTTTATTCCCATTTATTCCTGTAATTACAGTGAAATTCCTGATAATTCCTGTTAATTCACATGGAACATTTCCAATTTTGCAACCCTAGTTAAGGCTGTGGTCTTTCTCATAAAAGATTTTATTCTTAACTACTTGTCTTTGATCCAGACTTTTCTGGGTCTTCCCTCATGGTAAATTTTCCTGAATGATTAAAGGTCTTTCTTTTTGCAAATTAGTAAAAATAATCACCCGCTGGTTGAGCAAATCGGCCCCTTGGCTGCACAATAAATCTCTGCTTCATTGTTATATGAGCTTTCACAATGAACACAATCCAGAGGATTTTGTTAATCTAAAAAGGTAAAAAATAAATGTAATAATTAATCAGTTATTCATGTCAAAGAGTTACACATTCCAAATCAGGATGTCTACATTTTACTTGCTCTTGGTCCATTTTCATGCAGTGAAACTCAAGCAACCAGCTACCCTCAAAATAACTGAGTCATGGAAAATATGTAGCTAGGAGCTACAGCTTGAGTTGATATGGATTATTTGGTTAGCATTATCACACCTTAAATTATAACACTAACCATGACAAATATTTTTGCTCATTGCTTTTTATGTCACGTACATCCACACCCCTGTTAAAGTCACGTGGAGTTAAGATGGAGGCAGCAGCTCAAGAGTTTATATTTCCCAGGCATGATTGGTGTTTTATAGTCAGCAGTCACTTATTGCACTCTCAGGCACACCCAACATTAAGAGTTTGTGCGTGTCATGTAAAACAGGCTTCTTTCTTTTAGCGGTGTCTCATCTTGAAGCCATGTGTGAGTGTTTTTCTTTGAACTTCTCTCCCTGTGAGGGCGAGGACGTTTCCCACGGCCGGCCTGTTGACGCGTTAAGTGGTCTGAGGGGAGCCGCTAAAATGCTGCTGTAGACTTTGTAGATCTAACCCGAGACACCTTTTTTTAAACCCACAAGTATCCCACAAGCCCTGGTGGACTCTGTCCACATGGGGAGCAGAGCAGTCGTCAAGCCTTTGGTTTTCCCATGAATCCCTTGGTGGGGGGCTGCTATGACCCCTGGCCTCTAGCTGTCGCTCCAGTAATCTCTAAGACTCAGGGGCACATGGAAAACCTGTCGCACAATCACCGTCCCAAATTAGACTCTTGACCTCTGCAAACAAGCGGGTCACCAAGGTTTCTGGGTGACAGCTGGGGGAGGAGTGAGGGTTAAACAATCAAGCTTTTGATTGGATATTACTGGAAGAACAGGAATGGTAGAAAGGTCTAAGGTTGTTTTTCAGCATGAAGGATGAGCGAACACCTTGACGTTCTGCTCATTGTATGTGAAATATTTGAGTGCCATTGGCTGGTGTCATGTATTTGTGTCACAGGGCGGAGACGCTGCGATGGCTCAGCTGATTTTCAGAAGTGGCATTTAATGCTGTAGTTTTTTGAGGAGGAAGACTTCTTAACCTTGTACTTTTAGGTCCTGACATAGATTTGTAAGCGAGGGCTCATTGATAATGTTGCAGAATTAAATCTGAAAATGTAGATATCAGTAGATGGACTATCAAAAATCACAAAAACAGATTTTTCTTTCTTTGTACAATTAAAGTAAAAATCTCACTATAATAATACTCTTAAAACCACCTTGACAAAATTACAAGACTAATCCCAATTATAATTTTACATGCATTTCTGCAACTTGTTCGTATCAAAACATTGCTAAAGTGTATGAAAATTGGACCATCATGTTGATGACATCATCAGCATGACGAAACACGATCATGTAAACAATGGAAAGGAGCATGAAAGCCGTGGACACGGTGGTCAGCTGTTTTCTGTACTTTGTACTTTTGTCCCTCTTTCAACATGAACAAACTCGGCGCAGACTGGTACAAAGGCGGATGGAATTTGTTGCTGAGAAGGCACAGAGTCGCGTAAGTTACAGACGGACGCGTTGTTATGCTGTGGGCACATTACCCCGGCGTAATCTGTAAATTAGTGGGTTGACCCGGGTGTGATATTCCCACTGGAGCCGATCGGAGGCGAGCCGAAAAAAAAAGTGTCGCTTGCAGGGTCAGACGACCCGTGTCGAAATGCCGATTAGAGCCTTTTAAACTGCCGGCAGGAGCCGACTGTTACTGGGTTTAAACAGATTTTTTGGCCAGTCTGAAAGGGGTATAATAGAGACCAACTTTTCTTTCTTTCAAAGGTCTTTTTATTGAAATCAATAGTAATACAAAAAAGTTTAGTTATGCAATGACAATTTTTTCTCCCAATGTGTAACAACACTTGTCACGAAAAGAAAACAACAAAGCATAGAGACCAGCTTTTAAATAAAACAGGCTTGAATCTAAAATTAGGCCCCAGTTGGACAAATGTTGCCTCTAAAATCTATTTTATGCATTGATGTTTTTTCTTTTCATTTTAATCACAATCTTTTTCAACACAAATGTATATAATACATATATAATACATATATATGATATATAATATAAAATACTTTTCAAATGTTTCTTGTGTGTTTTGATCATTTTTCTTCATTTTTTTTAATCTGCAAACTATTTCAACACTTACCACGCTTTGGTCTTAAGTAGAGACCTCTTTATTTGTCAAGCAACACCTGGCTTGTAAAATAGACGGTGTATATAATTGGACTGGGTGTTTTGTTTTACACAAGTTTCAATTAATTAAACCTTTTGCATATATATAAGACAGTGAGCTGTCCTTTGAACTTCAGCTAAACCAGTGTAATCTATAAAAGACACAGTATCAGGTATCATCTGCCAAATCTGCCCAATATCCCAGGCAGTTCAGGAAGCAGTGTTTTCACATGTAACACAATCAGTGATGCATGTTCTTTGTATCATGTCTCTGCAGTGGCAGGGTGAGACGCAAGAGTTTTGCCCCAATGCTAAAGTGGTCCTGGTTGGCTGCAAACTGGACATGAGGACAGACGTCAACACCCTGAGGGAGCTCTCCAAGCAGCGGCTCATTCCCGTCACCCACGAACAGGTGAGAGCAAGAACATGATGGAAATATGAGGAGAAAAAGATGAGGGCAGGAGAAATAATGAGAGAAGTTGCTCTGGGAAAAAAAAATACTCGAAAACAACAATGGATGTGAAAAGATATTAGAAAGCAATGTGGTGATTACACTGGATTTCATTTCCATCTTGGATCAGAAATGGCATTTTCTTTGAGGAAGTCCCACAGGATGCGAGAGTGAGACGAGGCTCAAGAAACACAATCAGAGCACAGAGCAGAATCAGAGCTGTGTGAAAACCTCACGGGACGTGTTGCTTGAGTTGGCATTTCGACCAGAGTTTGCTCACACACAAGGGTAGTTTTTATGACAGGGCAGAGATGGGAAACATTTAGGTCGACTTTATCAATGCAGTTGTTCCGAGGTTGTCCTTCAGTCAGTCATCTGAACGCTATATCTTGAGAACACTTTGACAAATTCTCTTCAAACTTTGAGCATATGTCTCCTCAGACATAATGATGAGCTAGCTTGATTTTGGAAGATGAAGATGAAAAATCAAGGATATAATGACTCATACACATCTCTTGCTGATTAACTGTAGATATCTCAAGAACTCTTTTAGTAATATTCTTTTAAACTGTGAAACTTTAGATTTTGGAGGTCAAAGGCCACAAATATAGCTTTCCATAACGTTCCTTTTGCTTCCAAACATTGTATCTCAAAAAGTCTTTGAGGGATGTTTAATCAAGCCTGGCACACCAGATGGACTGTTCAATATATTTCACTAGTCCATATGAGAAAGTGCCCATAGAAATTGTTGGTAATGGGCAGAACCTTTCAGAAGCATAACAGGCAGATGATTGGATGATCGTTCCATCAATCACATTAATTACAGGCCACTCAGATAATGTAGCAGGCGGGCGCTACTGTGCTACAGAATGTGAGGCACTTGGTAGAACAAATTCTGGTCCAAACATGCTGGAGGTTGAGTAAAAATAAAAATGGAGAAGTTTGTAGTGATGATATTTGTTTTCTTTTCATAAAGAAATGTAGTCCAGATCTGATAGAAATGATAAAATTTCTGCTATCATTTTGCCAAGCTCCAATCTACAGTTATGCAGCCCAGAGCGGAACAGCCTTATCAGCATCTTTTGGAGCAGAAGAGGTGGGAGCTACGAGCGAGTCAACAAGAGAAAGTGACTGCATGTACAGAGATTAGCATAGGCGCCAACAGCTTTAGTAGCAGTGTTGTCAGATCTAGACCATATTTCTTTATTAAAAGTTACACAAATAAAGACACTGTAAATTTCTCTATAAAAATGATATTTTTGTCCCATCTCTGACATACAGTATTTTGGAGAGAGTTTGTTTTACAAAGTGCTTCATGTTCCATCCTTTACACTGCAGCAGCAGCACCCGCCTACTACATTATGTGATCGGCCCATAATGAAAGTGATTGACAGAAGGATCGTCCAATCACAAAGGTTCTTCCATTCTCAAACACTTTCTTTGGGCCCTTTCTCAGGTGGTATAGTGAAATGTATCGAACCGTCTTTGTTTTATGTTACGTTAATGGACAGATATAATAATTACATTTAAGAGGTTATTCAAAGGTCAAGTCAATGGTAATCATGATCAGCTTTTGATTGTGAACACATTAACCCATTTAATTTTTTTTTAATCGCACATGTGCCAGTTCTGATTTAGAGCTAAAAAAATATTAGATTTTAGACTTCAAAGGTGAAGGTCAAGAAGCCTCATGTTCATCACTTGCTTGTCAATTCTTCATCTCAAGATTGCTCTGAGGGATTTTCACCAGATTTTGCATTTGAGTCCACAAAGACCCTTGTAAGAAAACCTTATTAGATTTTTGAGGTCAATGATCAGGTTCGCTGGGCCTCACTTTCATTTCTTTACTCATGAAGGTGACAGCTTATGGGTTTTTTCTGTGATATTTTTCAAACTTTGTTCTGATTTTAACTTATTTAGGCTTGTACTGACTAGATTTTGGACTTCAAAGGTCACGCTCATTGGACCTCGTAGTCGTCCTACTTATCAGATTCCTATTAATCACACTGTGACAAAATAAAACTTCAGCCTTTCCTATTTACCCATCACTGCACTCTCACTCCCTTGCTCATGCAGAAATAGCAGAGGCATACATCCTCCAGGAGGTCGCTCTAGTTTTTCCCTGAAATGGAATATTGAAGCAGATTTAAGGATTCTAAAAACGCGGGATGAATGGAAAAGCAGACATTGATGAATGAGCGAGCCCTTTTGTCGTGTTCTGCTTTGACCTCCGAGCTAAAAAGGGGAGGTAGTGAGGGTTAAAAAGGGAGAAGATGATAAACTGTTCTGTAAATCTGTGAATTTTAATCAGCTTTTAGCGTGTTCAATTTGCCTGCACAAAAGTGGAGGGGGCTTTTTTCGCCAACACACAAAAGCCCCCTAGACAAAGGAGGCTTTTTTTTCCATTTACTGGAGTTTAAAAGCATGTAGCCTCCCAAAAAACAGCCAGTTCATGTAAATAGGATGGATAAACAAAAGATGGAGTGGGGAAGCTGAGGGCTAATGTAAAATAGCAGGGGAGCGTTTGGTTAGGCCTACACTGAGCTATTGTTTTTGCTCATTCTCTGTCTCTTGTGTCCATCCGGGGCCTCCTCTGTTTGTCCCTCCAACATGCTCAGAAAAAGTATGTCAAACAGCTCGAGCTTAAGCAGAACACATTTAACATTCTGGTGGTCTAATCCAATAGGCCGCCTTGTTATCCCGGCGCTGATCTTAAATTGAATTCCAACACAGCTGAGGAGCCGCTGCCGAGAAGTGACCACTGGGTGAACTCGGGCCGTTTCCGCACTAATCTGCCTGAGATCCGATCAAGCTTTTTTTCTGCTTGTCGCCGCAATCTCTACCTCACCCCACCCTACACAGCGCCCCCTCCGGATCTACTTCTGTGGTTCCACCTAATGAGGACTTCATTGCTTCTTATACGTGGCTGAGTGCACAAGCCGTGATAAAAATCAAACACGGCCCACTGGGAATGAAACAGCTCTCTGTGTTTGAGAGGGGATCATGGGAGATGCAGTGCTGTCTCGTGTGTTACAACCTTAACACGAATGTACTGTAGGTGTGATCCTGAAACAAGAGACAGCAGAGTGTGCTGTGGGAAAGTGAGAAGCAGAGGGGGTTTAAAATTTAATTTGCTTCTGATTTGATCTCAAGCAAACAATTTACGGTCTTAATTAACTGAGTATATTGTACCATTACTCTGGGGACGCCCCACTGCTGGAGGACTTCTGTTTCAGTTTAGTCCCTTTTTCTCTAACTGGCTGCACAGAGTAATGTTAACACAACTCTTTCACCTCAAGGTGTGGTTTTTAGCAATTTAGAGGCCCAAGGCTAAAAAAGAGGTCAATTCTTCCTTTCTGTTACTTTCAATGTGACTAAAAGACATTTTGAGGCTTTTGTGGTTCAGTACTGACATTCAGTAATAGTGTTAACCAAAAGAGTGAGAGAGGTAGCACTGCGTAAATGGAAAGAATATGTTGACAACATTTTGAAAACTAGAAGTGCTCTGAGAGCACAAACCTCCACCAAGGCATTTCCAACACTGTTGGGCGAATTATAGTCAAATATGTGGTAAGCAAATCCTTAAAAAATTCCTGAATCCACGTCAGGATTTGGATCACCACTAATATTCGATCATTCCTCCCTACTGAGTTATTAGCAAAAAGGTGGAAAACTCCCCTACTTCACATCCGGATTTGGATCACTACCAAAATCAAATCACTACTTTCTTGTGCAATGACCAACTTGCCATGAAAACTGCATCAATATCTGTTTTGACTTTTGAGTTATCCTGTAAACCAATCTAACAAAAAACAAACAAACTAGCAAATGCCAGTATGTGTCTTCCTGTTTGGTACTTAACACCTGCTGCTGATGGTTGTAGACAATGGCCATATGATCTTACCACATCATTTACATGAGACCGTTCTGAAGATTTTATCATAACACAAAGCAGGAACAAGCAGGAACAAGCAGGAACAAACAAGAAAACAAATTGTTTCTAGACCAGTCTAAAAACAAAATAAAAAAAAGACTAAATTAATAAAACCAACTCTTGTTAAAATTCTCAGGGTCTTATTCAGAAATTAAAAAAAAACATCTTTAAGTTTGATATCATGAGAAAAATTTGGGGGCGTAAGGCTGGCATTAAAAGTGTTGAGTTTTCTGCATTTCTCTTAGTTCTTAATCAGTGAATTTAGATTTTTATTAATAAATCTGATGGGTGACAAATGTAACTGTTGGCAACATTTGGAAAAGCTGTCAAAATCTGCAAAACATCCTCATCCTTTTACCTGCAATATTGTCAAGCAAAAGAGAGGATAGGTTGGTAACATCTGGAGATTGTGGTACTGGATGACATACTTTTGCTCATGGAACTGTCAATTTTTGACAATAAAAACAATGAATCACTAAATGCTGAGTTTTTGGGACTTTAGAAATCACCTGTCTTCGCCTGCTGGTGTATCTGCCTTTACTCAGCTTACACCAGGGAGTCAGGGCTTTGAAATTATTTATACCATAGATTTCTGAGCTTAATTTGTTTCCAGAGCTGTTTATACCACTGCAGGTTATATCTTAATGTTTCTGAGGTATTTGGTCTTCCAACCACTCTAAAGATATAGTTGTAGCCCATGCAAAAAACAATAAAACACTTCATGCATCTTTTAAACTTGAATTTTCATTGTGAAGGGCTCACCTTGATCTAAAGTAAGCTCATGCTAACAAAAGCACTGAAAGCCTCAGGAAACAAGAGAAAACAGACTGTTTGGAAAGGCAGCCACAACAAAAACATCAAAAACAATTGAAAGGAACAAAAAGCAGAGATGTTTTGTGTAGCTCTCAAAAAGTTTTTTTCCGAGATTATGGTTTTCTTTTGTGGTTTCATGTTGAGTTTTCATAAGGTCCCCTCTGAAGAAAAAAAATGAACCACTAATTTGGCACAAATAAAGCTCTTTGCCTTTCCCAACAACATCAGTTTCAGAAACTTCTAACCAGTATTTACCGGTGTTCCCCTCACTGAAACCCCATTGCAAAAAAAATCCTGAAGTCATCTGGACATTATCCGTGCGATCCGCATGTGTGAAAATAAACAGCATAGATTTTCACTCAGACTTTACCCAAATAATTCCTCGCTTCCCCCTAGTATTTCATCAGTGTAAAGTCCGAGTAGGCTGATGTCTGAATGCTGCAGTGAGTTATCAGGGAAATTCAATGAGGTGAGTGGAGAGGGCTGATGATATCATCTTGTGCGACTGGCATAAACCAGGAAAACAGAGACTTGACAGGACAGATAAAAACAACCACTGCAGTGGGAAACGTTTTTCTGATTGTAAGGGGATAACACAAACTCAAATATGTGTCTGGACATCCGAAGTGTTGTTTCCACTGCACATCATCAGAGTGCTGTAGTACTTCTGCTCCAAAACAATCACCACTGAGTCTCTTGCACATCCGAAGAGCTGTCTCACACTGCTGTTGAATACAGAGATGAAACCCTGCAGCTTTCTTTCTCTGTCTAATTCTTGTGCACATAGTGACCCTGCTTCATGTTTACTTCTGTGTGTTTCAGTGCCCCTCCCAACTCTAATTGATGCTGTTGATAACATGTAACACTGAAGTTAGGATATGAATTGCTCATCCACTATCAATGTATCAAGAGGTAGGGGAAAGGAAAAAGAGAGAGAAGTTTCTGTTATGTGCCTCTGGTAAATCTTTTTTAACAATCTTGGTTTTAATATTTTTAATGACCCTCCATGCATACAGATTAACCGCTATGATTCATTCAAACATTTTTATTTGTTGGTAATGTGGTTTGAACATCTCTAACATACTGCTCATGAATAATGATGAATCAACACAAAAAATAAAGATATGGAACGAATCAGGGCTGACAAGCCACTGAAAGAGAAGAATTGGAGGTGTGCATGCATGCTTGTGCATATAACGTGAATATAAGTCATTTGTGAAATAATTAAGTTCTAGGATTAAGCACAATTTATGCATACAGACCTACTATTTAGGGCCAAGTGATATGACCTGAGTATCATATCATGGCATTTTGTTTTGTTCTTTGTGGTAACAGTATTAAATTGCAGTATTATAAAATTAAAAGCAATCGTGCATTTAACCATAGCCTTCATAAAAAAAGCATCTGATGGCAAATTAAACCGTTTTTGTGCACAGAATCACAGGAAGATGCTTTTATACTCTAAGTGTTGGAGTGCAGTTCTTCATGTTTTAGTTGTAACTGCATTTGTAGTTTGTTTCTCTCCCGATCTGTGTTAAGCTATAACATCAATTCTGTTATCCTGCGCTGCAGCTGTATTCACCTGATATAATGTCTATTATCAGAGACATATCTTGCCAAGTTTCAATCTACAGCGTCTGTGTGCAGCTCAAAGCACCATGGCCCAGTCAGTATTCTTTAGAGCAGGAAGAGGTGGGAGCTACAAGCAAGACGACAGCAGAAAGTGACTTCTGGCAAAGAGATTAGCATAGATGCTAACAGCTTTGGTAGCAGTTTTATCAGATATGGACCTCATTTCTTTACCAAATGAAAAACAAATAACACTACAGAAGCTGTTGGCATAGATGCTAAGTTCTAGAATGTTAGCATAGTTGCTAACAGCTTCAGTAGCGGTTTTATCAGACCTTTTCCACTTCAGATATTTTCACTCCACTTCTGACATGTTTTATGAAGTGGCTTATGTTCTGTATTTTACACTCTGGCAGTAGTGCCTGCCTATACATTACTTTATTGGCCTGTAATGAATGTGATTAACGGAACAATCATCCAGTCACATACCAGATATACATTTGAAAAGGATCAGCTCATTCCCAAACACTTTCCATGGGCTTTTTCCTGGATGGACTAATGAAGTATACTGAATGGTCTATCAGGTGTGTCTGATTATAAATTCATAGTCTGGTTTGTTAAAGTACAAGCATTGATCTTAATTACAAGGTGGACCATGTATGCAGAGCTAGTGTTTTCAGCCACTTGATTAACCTTATAAAGCCCCAGCCAGCCTTTGAATTATCCGGGACTTAAAACAGGTAGTTTTTAGGTTAAAAACACATTTAAGCAGCCCTTAGACTGAGTTACAGCGTACATTTGTGCTGCTTATAGGGTACTAAAATGAGTGCTGCAGCAAGCTAATTTATCCCAACAATAATCTGTGATGAAACCACAGAGAGAGATGCTCTGCAAAGCAAGTACACTCATTAAATTTTTCTATTATTTGCAGACATCACATTTGCAGAGGAGAGAACACATTTACCACATTGCTGTGCAGTAACTCACTTTCACTGTAAACACATAAGGCTTTGCTGTTCAGTCAGTGTGTGCAAATCTGCCTAGCTTTTTGCTAAGAATGAAAAGAGAACATGCTGAAGACGACACTCAAACTGAGCTGTCTGTCACAGATCACTCTGTTAATACTGCTTTTATTTACTAACCACCTTGGCTGGTAGTTTTAGGTTGTGAGCCTTTGTGGCACTGGTCTGGCTTACCATTAGCACAACACAATGTGTGTGTTTTAATGGGTGAGGATGGTATCGCAAAAATCCATTTTGCAGCAGAAAATAATACTGATGATGGTTATCAAATATGGTTGACTGACCAGCAGTAATACTACGCCCCCTTCAGCTTTGCTGCCCAGGTACAGTATCATTCTGTAGCAAACACTGCATACAGTGGAGTGGCAAGGTTATGAAAGCACAGCACTTTTGCTACCCTCAATTAACCATTAGGGCTGTTTTGAATTGCTTTGCATGCTTTTATTAAAAAAAAAAAAAAAAGTACAGAATTATGACCTGGCATCTGCAGCACCTCTAGATCTTGAAGTCGTACCATCACAAAGACAAGCCAGACTGAATTCTTCTTCACCAGTTTTCTCATTGATGATAACATCATAAGATATCACCTTTTATCACCTATTTTTATTATTAGTATTATTATTTTGAATGCACAGTATGATTGGAGTAATATTCCTATTGGCAGATAATTGCCTAAAAAGGCGATTAATGGTATTGGCTAGATTTAAACCCTATATTTCATAGGTACAAATTGGCCAAATTATCCCATAGACTGGCTGAAATGTTGGTAGAATGTTCAAATGTACCATCGAGATTTACTTCATCTTCACTGGATTTCAACTATTATTTAAAAGTATCATTTAGCTTATCATTTGCTTTTCACACATTACCTTTGGGGACAACATGTTCACTTGCTGCCTTGTATAAATATCACACCCTTTAGCAGAAGCCATGATGAAGAGAGAGCTATTCGCTTCACCTGTCAGTGGTCATAACGTTATGCCTGATTGGTGCAGAAATTGGTGCAGGAATCGGTAATGGGTTTAGAATTATCTTGCTGGATATTTCGATTTTTTTGATGTATTTACTGCAACTGTCAGCCCATGCTCTAAATAAGTTGTGACCTTTTCCTCTTCTTCTTCTTTTTTTTTTCAGGGCAGCACAATAGCCCGACAGGTTGGTGCGGTGGCCTACATCGAGTGCACCTCCAAGGTCTCTGAGAACAGCGTCCGGGACGTGTTCCATGTGACCACACTAGCGTCGGTCCGGAGGCCGCACAAGCCGCAGTTAAAACGTAGCAGTTCCCGCCGAGGCCTGAAGCGAGTTTCACAGCTGCCCCTGCCTCCGCTGCCGGGCCGGACTGAACAGATGGACCAAGCCCCAGCTGTGAGGAAGGACCGGGCCAAGAGCTGTGTGCTCATGTAGAGACACTTTAATATGAAAATATAAATATATGTAAATACAAAAAACACAAATATATAACAGAGGAGGTCTATTTATTGTTCTTTTTTCTTGTTTTTGATTTTTTGCACTGCAGAAGAGTGAGGAGGAAACTTTAACACTGCGCTGTGGAAGAAATGCTTTGGACTTTTTTTTCTTTTTTGCTGCGTGTGCATATTTCCCAAGCTGTTTACATATTTGTGTTGTTTTGAAATAACAAATTGGACGAAACCTCTGGATACAAGGAGGCTGTGATAGTGGAACTGCTGCCTAAAGTCCCGGGTATTAGACAAGAATTAATTTTCTTGGAACAGCTCAAAGAGGAGGAGGACAGCGAGGAGAGGGAGAGTTGAATCAGGACGTCTGATGATGAAGCTTGTTGTTTACAGAGACTCTCTTTTTCAGTAAGCATGATGACTAACTGCCTCGCTGTGCAGTGGAAAGTTGCTTCCTGTTGCCAAATGAGAGAAAGCAACCTGTATGTACAGAAGAGCTGAAAAGGGATTTTAGAGATTAGACGAATGACGGCTCAAACCAAACATTCAGAGTTGGAAATGAAATTTTGTAAGAGAGAAGTATCGTGAAGGTGTGTGTGAGCATAACTACCACAAGTGCATTTTACAAAAAACAGTCACTACATATCTGATTTTTGTTTCATTCATGACTTTTTTTTTTCCTCATCCACTCCAGCTGTGTCAGTTTGATTCATTGAAGTTAAAGATGTTGTTGCTATTTTAAGATGGTTCTTTGTGGAAAATAAAGTGGTAAAAAGATAGGGCTGTTCTGTGGTATTTTCATTAAAGGTAACATATCACACAAATGCATTTCTTCAAACATTAAAAAAATGTTCCCATGGCTTGTCTTCAGCACCCCTGAGCCTGAGAACAATCCCTCCTCTCCTATATTGCATACACAGAAAATGTTTGCTCAAACAGCCTTTTAAAAATGTATCCCTGATAATGTCATAGGGGATATTCCCCCGTCTTCCTTATTTTGGGACAACTTCTTCAAATGCCCAGATGTTAAAGCACCCTAAAATACTTCAGATATTTTCCAGCCCTAGTGACAAGAGGATTGTAAGACTGCCAAGGCTGGGGATTAAACCCCTGACACTTTGATAAAGAGTGACCAACTTGATCACCAAATACACAGATGCTTCTACTTTTGATTTTCCTGTGGTTATACCTGATTAAATAGCATTAGGTAACCATTTAGTCCAGAGTTGTCCAAACTTGTCTCGCTAAGGGCCACATGCAGAAAAATACATGGATGATGGCCACTTTGATTTTCCTCACCATCAAAGTATAGGATTTGGGATGGCCAATTAGCTTTAAGCAAGCCCTCGTCAGCCATTGCTGCCATGATTGGCCCCAGGTCAGGACGACAATGATGAAGCAAAGAGGAGAGATTGCTCACTTCCACAGTAAGAAACAAAACGAGAAAAAACTGCACAAGGCTGATAAAGGAGTGCCTGAAGATGACTAAAATGATTGGCACATATGTTTTTTTAAACCTTAGTATGGTAGCAGATTGGGCAGAAAATGGAAAGGATTGGTGCTATTTGCTGTCAACACCCATTTGGTTTCATTAATTAGCTAAGTGAAAGCTTCATGCTCAAATGCAGCCGTAAGTTATTATACCCTTTGGAGTTTCCTGGAGGCTGATTGAGAATGAGCCCCGGGCAGCTTCAAACCAGAGGCTCTTTTGCTACCAAACTTTCACCAACCACATGTTACACAACAACTATGAGTCATCATTGCCAAAGAGTTTTTGCACAGTGAGAAAGTATTTCTCCTGTCTAATATCAATTGTTTTATACATGCAACACCCTAATAAAAATTAAAACCACATATCACTTTACCAATAAGCATAAACACATCTGTTTTGGGGGGCAGGATCAAATTTTTTTCAAGGTCTTCGGCAAAAATTTTCTCAGATTCCAATTTCCTTCTGGAAAGAACTACAACTAACAGCAAGGACAACAGTAATTTTGATCCTTGGAGATAGCTGTGCGCTGCTGTGCTGATAGCGGTAAACCTGCTGCCTGTGTGCAAAAATGAAATATTACCATCAGATGTAGTTGAAGGGACTGGCCAGTTACCAATCATGTCTAAAGAAGCTGAAAATTGTCCAATGCCAACTAACCTTGCAGTGCAGATGGATCAGTCAGATTTAATATTTGTGAAGCAACACATCCATCTTGCTAAACTCCGATCTACAATTGTGAGCAACAGCGTCAACATCAATCAACGTCCTCTCGAGCTGATTCAAGTGAAACAACAGCAGGAAGTGAGTGCTCATACAGAGATTAGCATAGATGCTAACAGTTTCAGTAGTTTTATCAGGTCTGGACTGCATTCCTTCATTAAGTGAAGAACAATTATCAACACTACAAACTTCTCTATAGAAAGGATATTTTTGCTCCACTTCTGACACGTTTTGCTTAAAGTTTGTTCTAGGAAGTGGCTTACATTCTTTCCTTTATACTGTGGCAGGTTACTCACTAGCTACATGATCTGACATAAAGATTGTCCAATCACCTGTCAGGTATGCTTTTGAAAGCTTCTGCCCATTCCCAAACACTATCAATGGACTCTTTTCCAAATGGACTAGTAGAATATATCGAACAGTCCATCTACTGGGTCAGGTAAATTCCAGCACCTGTTCAGTATAATGATGCATCCCTGCTGAAGCCATCATCAAACCAGAGTTTGAATTTGATACAATACTCGTAATAATCCAATGATGTTATAATCTCTCTCAGTTATACAGAGGCTAAAACTGACCTCCTTGACACCCAAAACTGTTTTTTAAAATCTGCCTCTAGCCTGCATAACAGAAAAGCTCATTGAATATACAGCAATAAGACACTCCTCTTTCTGTCTTGTTTTGAGTCAAAAGTCCACAGGTTCAGATACGAAGGATTGCAAACTTGGCTTCAATCATCAAGCTCTTGCACCTTCCCCAGACGTTTGTCAGCAGCAGCAGACATGTTTCTGACTTTTTAGGGTTTTCACTTTCTCTGAATCACCACTTTTGTTAAATCAGCATCATCTCCCCTATGGAATATTTAGTCACTTCCTGCTGTGTCTCTCTCACTTTCTCTGACAAACACTTAAGTGATGGTTTGAAGTAATGCATAAATATCTGTTTTTTTCATTACTGTATGGGCCTGTGCCCACCAGCAGATTTGTTTTGCCTTAGAAGTGCTCTAAAACACCGTTTTAGAGTGCCTCTCACCAGTAATGACGCCAGGTGACAAGAGCTGACCTCCTCTTCTATCGGCACTACCCATTAGGTTCATAAATTGCTCTGTATGCTTCATAAAGACCTGAAAACAGTTCCCTTTTGAACAGGAGGCAGATCATTTTCACTACCACCATTGTTTGCAAATCAGATATCAGAAATCCCTCCTCTCCTTGATTTTGGCCGATGAGGGAGACATGACATCAACTTGGAAGGCACTCTCTCAAAAGTTGAACTGTTTTTAAGTGATAGCACTCGGAGCGCAAGGACAAAAATCTGCATGCGCTGAGGGCTTTTTTCCACCTAGAGCACAAGTGCAAACCTGGACAGAACTCACAAAGTTTTAAAGTTTTCTCCTTATCAGCCACATTCTCTCAGAAAAAGAAACATCAATGAATAAATATATGCCCCTTCATCAATCAAACTTCTCTTTAGCCTGTTTCACAATGGACAAAGATTGCTGTGTAAAGCAGGAGCTCAACTATTAAGTGAACAAGTCAGCGTGTTCTGTAAACATTCATAAGCTGAAGTGAAACTTGTGACTAATGTTGAATGATAGATGTTTTGGCACTGCTGGAGTGCTTGATTGCAGCCGCAGCATGCTGTCACATTGAATTCTCAATTTCATGATGTTGGAGGCCTAAATCCAAAATGAGTGAATATTTGCAAAAAAACAAAAACAATCCAGTTTATCAGTTTGAACATTCAATATTGACTTTTTAGTGTATTCAATTGAAAATTGGTCATAAAGGACTTACAAATAATTGTATTCTGTTTTATTTATGCTTAAACAACATCCCAAATTCATTGGAATTGGGGTTTGTATATGTATACTGATGAGGTGCTTTTTAATGATTGAATATGGATCAATGTGGGGGCGTCGAGGGAGGATCAGGAGGCTAATTCATATGTGCAAATTCCAAGTGGATTGGATTTATAAAGGGGACATTTCGTGAAGGTTTGCAGCACATGGTTTTATAAATCTGAATAATTTAAAGTGAGTCACACACCAACTTTAGGGTTTTTGAAGTATTGATTTTGTGCACTGTTTTAAAATAACACTCACGGCCATTTTATGACTGGAATACAAGTTTAAGCTGTGCAAAACGGAGCTACCTCATGACAGACATAGAATCTGGCAAATCCAGCACCTTGGCAAAGGTAATAGAGTAATAGGGTCTGATTAATAAACTGAATGTGTTTTGCTTTATGCTGAACGAGTGTGACCGACAAAGTAACAGGTATTCTTGTTTAGTACATCATGAGAAAATGCAGCTTGTTCTGAATGAAAAGGGAAAAATGAATGTGTGAATTGCTGTAATTGGTAGACTGTGCGATTAGGAAACAGCTAAAACCCTCAGTATGCTCACACCAACTCAATTATTTACAGCACTCAACATTCCCGCTATAACTTCCTCTATTCTCTCCTTCACTTGCCTTAAAAAGTCATATCTGTAAATAACCTTCCTCTTCCTGTTGTAATGTCATCCTGTGCTCTTATGCAGCCCTGCAGACGGAGGGATGAGTCAGTCTTTGAAGGTAATGTGCACACTGTGCAGACCCCTCGGCTGGCAAAGTTAAATTGAACTGCAGTGCAGCAGCGGCGAGACATAATGTAGTGTTTTTAAATGAGTGACTCCATACTGCTACGGGAGCTTCAAGTCTATTCAGTGTGACAGATAACATGACATGTGCGCTCTTTCATCCGAGGAGAACAATTTGACCGTCCACTTGATCCCGAAGCTCCAAACTTCTTTTATTTCCTTGGCTGTTTCTGTAAAAGAGTGTGGTGGTCTGCTTCAGTGTCGACAGTTTTCTGGACTTTTGTGTCGGAGGTGTTTTTGCAGCTTGAGCTGATGAACCCTGACAGCATTTAGGAGGAGTTGAGAGCAGACAGGCTCATCTACTGTAAGTCCAAACACTCTGACAGATACTGAAAGCTTTACCTTTATTTCTGTCAGAGGTGTCGAGCAACTTAACTGTCCCCACTGCCAGACAATAAACCACAGACAGGATAAACTCAAGTGATGGATAAAACATCAGAGGGTGCGGGGTAAAAGAAGAGGGAACAAGCCTAGACAGAATTTCAAGATAGAGGTATGGAGAGTGCTTTGTTTTGAAAGTTTGCTAGCATGTTCATATGTGATGAAGATTGGAATAACAAATCAGGGTCAAATATGTCAACTTAAACCTTTTAATAAGCAAACATCGCTAAAATGCTGCTCCAGTTCAGCTATAATTGCTGCAGCATTTTGGGTGGGCCTTTAAGGAGGGGTGCATCCTAAATTAGGAGGCAATTAATTTTCTTGCTCACACTTTTGTTGATGCATACTGTATATCTCAATACTATGTAATGTCTAAAATAGAGTTTTCCCCTTCTAAAGACATTTAGGATTGAGGATTTAATTCTGCTCAAGATCATCATTGTCATGATACTCTGCTCAGATGGATCCCTAGACAGATGTGAAGAACAGGGACTCAACATTCACACAGGCAAAAGATTAAAAATAATTTGAAAAACATATTTAAGTGAGTTTTTTTTAAAAAAAGGTAAA
Source organism: Cetoscarus ocellatus (assembly GCA_037902135.1). Taxonomy (NCBI): domain Eukaryota; kingdom Metazoa; phylum Chordata; class Actinopteri; order Labriformes; family Labridae; genus Cetoscarus; species Cetoscarus ocellatus. The sequence goes on along the minus strand of JBAMNC010000717.1, from coordinate 318,367 downwards.
AGACTTAAACTAATGTTATAACAAAGCCCATCCAAAATTAATATCGCAGTGCCACACATGGTTTAAATACACAAGGTTCAAATATTACAGTGGCAAATCTCAAGTTTTCTGTATATCAGTGGTTCTAAGCCTTTATTTTCCCTGGAGCCAGTGTTAATTTAGACAGCACATTTTAATTTAGTTTTAGTTTTAGTCTTCTGCCTGAAATATCTTTCAGTTTTAGTCATAATTTAGTCATCTTAATCGTTTTTAATTTTAGTCTAGTTGTAGTTTTTAATCAACAAAATCTACTGTAAATTTAGTCGACTAAAATATGAAGTGTAAAGTGTAAGGTATTTTTTATTTCCCTGAATTTCTGCTGTCATGTTTTGCACTTGGATCTGGTCACCATGAAGCTAAGGCAGCTGTGATTGGATGTCCCTCTCAATTCATCCAACCTTTCCACACAACCAAAGTAGCTGTGATTCCTAACTTGTCTCTACTTTGTACATGACGAAATAAGGTCTGATTGGATTTAGTCTCTGTCAAACATTTTAGTCTAGTTTTTATTTGTTGACAAAAATGTCAGTTAATTTAGTTTTAGATTTTGTCAATGTTTACTTGTTTTTTTTTAATTATAGTCTACTTTTCATCAGGGGAAAAAAGGTTGTTGATGAAAACTATGATGAAAATAATTAGTCAACAAAATTAACACTGCTTGGACCCGCACTGGTCCTATATCAATCAATCAATCTTTATTTGTATAGCACCGATTCATAGCAAGTGTTATCTCAAGACACTATACAATAGAGCTGGCTGAAGACAAACTCTTTATTTTATGGATCCACATATATGCATGGATACTTATATAAAATACACATATACATATACATATATATACAAATATATATATCCAACACCCAACATGAATCCAATATCCAATCAGGAATCCCTCGTATATAAGCCACTGCGGGACCTACGTTAAAGAAAAAGTGATACACTGCCATGCAAAATATTCATCAACTTATTTATTTTTATGAATAAAAATCAAGACAAATGGGCCAACCCTTACATTGCTGTGCAAAAACTTTTAAATAAAATCTGTGGGAAGTGTGTAATTATTGTTTTAGTTAATGTCACTAACTGATAAAAGAACTGGGCAAAATTATGTGACAACAGCTGTGAGGCTTTGGAGCGCTGTTAAAGTCAATCAGTGGATGGAGCCATACTGCACAAGCCCTCTCAACCTCTCAACTGAATCTCTCACAACTGTTTTCCTTTGTCGTTTTCTAATTAAAAGGGAGTTATATAAATAAGAGTGGAGCTAAAGCTATAGACACTCCCTGGAAAATGCAAATACCTCCTTTTTCTCCTGGGAGGGATCAAAAAAAAGAAAAAAAAACATAAAATCCTTGAATAATGTAAGAATTCTGTAATATTGCTGTAATTGTAAATGTAAACAATAAACAGAAAGTGGCTCAATATTAAGAATAGTTTTGATCTAATGGCAATTAATGGGTTAGTATCTATGTTTCATTTAGACATTAAGGGTAACCCTATCTCTTTCTCTCTAGATAAACAGAAGCCATATTCACTTCTTAATAAGAAATAAAAACGTCAGAATATGTAAGATTTTATTAAAAAAAAAAACACAGCTAAATTATAGAGCAACATCACATCATGAAAACAACATCTGAGTTTCCCATCTTGAGTTTGACATTAGGAGCATGGCCGCCGTGGGAATGTGGTCCATTCTGTTACATAACAACTACAGACTTTTCAGTTTTGAGACTTTCATTGGGTCATGATATATTCCTCAGAGCAGATACAGTAAAGAGGGGCATAGTGAGATGTACACTGGAGTCAGTGAGGAGCAGTGGGAAGTTGCTGCCCCGAGCAGGAAGTGAGCGGTAGAAATGAGGCCAACACCCACAGCGGGGCCACGAGACCTGCTGCGCCCCTGCGGTTTGGTCTGACACTTAAAGAGGATTAGGGCTTGTGCTGCCAGTGTGTGTTTGTGTGTCTAACACAGGGGGTAGTGGGCAGCATCATTTCCATCGCACTGGCCTGCATCACCCCATCAGGCTGCATAAACGTCAGCGAGAGGCAGCCATGCAGACGCTGATACAGACGTGTTCACCTCACTGAGATGGAGACAAAATCAGCCGCAGCCTTGTTTGTAAAATTAGAACGGCTTTGGAGTTTTATCTCAGCACTCTCCGCTCACAGGCAGGTTTGTTACAGCAGGATGTTGAGCCTCGATTTCAGCAATCTGATCAGCCATTTGCCCTTTACCGCTGAGACGCCGGGAGGATTAGAAGTACCTTTGTCGGTTCACGCTCTGATTCTGCATTCTTCAGTTCCCCCCCCACTTCTTCTCTCTTTGACAAGCACACAGAGAACCCAGTCATCTTATCCCTGATGTCATCCAAACAGGATGTATGCGACTGCACAACATTCTTGACTAATTAGCACAATTTGGAGACAGGCTTGTGTGCTCAGAAATGGCAGAAATAAAAAAGATAGAAAGAAGGAGACGCAGAGACTGACAGAGACACACTTAGTAGACAGAGTGATGAGCAGTGAGAGAGACAGAACTCGGCCCGCCTGCTGACAAAAAGCCTTCAGAGCGGAGACACAAATTGCATACGGTCATGAGAGGATTTGTAATGAGAAGCAGTGTGTGACCAAGATGAACTTGCGCAAACACACTCATCCAGGGAGCAATTCTACAAACCTCAATTTCTAAGGAATTGGGACCTTGTGTAAAATGTGAATAGAATCAGAGAGAAGTGACATGAAAATGGTTCTCAAACTGTATTTAGTGGAATACTGCACAAAGACAAGACACTCTATGACTAAACTGATACACAGCTTAGATATGTGTGTGTGTGTGTTCATCTATATATACAAGCCCCAATTCCAATGAAGTTGGGACATTGTCAAAAATGCAAATGCAATCATTTGCAAATCCTTTTAAACTAATACTGAATTTAATACACCACAAAGACAAGATATTTACTGTTCAAACTAAAACTACTTCACCATTTTTGAATTTGATGCTTGCAAGACATTACAAAAAAAGCTGGGACACAACAAACGACTGAGAATGTTGAGGAACGATCACAAACAACTTTTCACAGGTGAACATGTTAAATGGAAACAGCAGATTCTCATGATTGATTACAGAATGAGCATCCCCAAACCGCTCAGTCATTTACAAGCAATGATGGGTCAAGGTTCACCATTTTATAAACAACTGCATAGGCAAAGATTCACAGAAATCAGAGAGACCTCTTTTCAATCCTAATCTGACACACCAGATGGACTGTTCCATAGATTTCACAAATCCATCTGGGCAACAGCTCATAGAGAGTGTTTGGGAATGGACAGAACCTTTCAAAAGCATATCTGGCAGGTGATTAGATGATTGGTCTGTCAGTCACATTCATAACGGGTTAATCAGATTGTCTTTTAGGTGGGCACTAGTGCCGTAGTGTAAATAATAAAACATTAACCACTTAGAACAAACCCTCACCAATACATGTCAGGAGTGGAACAAAAATATCATTTCTATTTCAGTGTTGTCATTTCTTTTTCATTTAATAAAGAAACACAGTCCAGATCTGATAAAACTGCTCCTGAAGTTGTTAGCATATATTCTAATCTCAGTACAAGCAGTCACTTTCTGCTGTTGTCTTGCTCATAGTTCCCACCTCTTCCTGCTCCAAAGGGTGAGATTGGGCCGTGGTGCTGTGGGATGCTCAAAACTGTCGTAGATTAGAGCTCGGCAAGACATTGAATCAGGTGGATCCAGCTGCATAACAACAGTGCTTTTATCCCTCAGGGAACACTGCATTAAAAATCAGCATCATTCTGTAACATTACCACATGGGCTCAGACACACTTAAGAAAACCATTGTCAGTTAACACAGTTTGTCGTTACATTTACAAGTTAAAACTCCACCATGCAAAGCCAAAGCCACATACAGTATATACAAGTGCCCATGGCATGGGTAACTTGCACATCTTTGAGGGCACTATTAATCCTGAAGGGTACATACAGGTCTTATTTATGTCTCTGCCAAATAAATAAAATGGAGTTTCACAGGTATAAGCACAGCGTCTCATAGCTCTACTTTCATTAAATATTGCCATTTATGTTATGTTGTCATGACATATATTGCCAGATTCTTTTGTGATGCATTTTTGTCGTATTTAAACAGACTACATTAGGAATTGGGGGCTGCATGTAAACTCTTGGCAGCATGTTTGCCCACCCCTGACTTAGACCTACTCTTCTGTAAACTTTACATAATGTTTGTGATGGTTTGGCACTATACAGATTGATTTGTTTATTTATTTATTATTCACATTTTACACAATCTTCCAGCTCTTTGGTAATAAGTTTGTACGTTCAGGATGCACAAACTGACCATTGTACAAAACAAGCAAATGCCCTCACCAGCATATTAATCTGATGACCTTTCCCCTGTTAGCCTTTAAGATTTCTGGCTTTATTGTTTCTGCTTCCCCAGCAGATGATCTCAACACAGGGAAGACCAACCTGGGCTCCTCCCTGGAGTGGTTCAGCCATAAAAACACAGACTGTGGAGATTAATTATCCCTTGGTTTAGTGCTTTCTGTACAAAAGTGCTGCTAATTAAAATCTGTGAGAGTCTGCTTTGATTTTATGTGCGTCTGAGTTTACATCTGAGGCAGCGTCTTATTGCAGAGAGGAGGAATTTTGATGTCTTTGACCATCACTCAGAGTTATTGATATTTCAAGAGGCACTGTTTCCTCCATCATGTGTTCTCAGGTGGAAGCAAACACAGTGTTTCCCTCAGGGATTACAGGCTGTGTGCGAGCTGCTTGTTTCGCCAAGCCTTTTGTACGGAGGTCTGCTTACACGAGAGAAAGATGGAGTGCTTTGGAAATGATACTCAGTATTTCAGTGCTTGAATTTAAACTCCAGACTGAAAGACATCTGTGATAGCTTGATGTGGAATAAAATCTGCTATATCTGTGGTTGTGAAGGCCAAAATTTTGGGGCTGATGGAGAGCTGTGGTAAGTCCAGATTTGCTGTGATTGGTGCATGACTCAGAAGGAAATATGTTGCTCTAAATATAATTGCTCTAGTCTGGAGCATACTGACAGAACTTTGCATGTAGTTGTGATGGACTGTTAGGAGATTTAGGTGGAGCAGGGGTTGGCAACCTGTTGACCACGTGAAGCTCCCCTCCTCACATAAGGCAGCCCCTGAAACAGTTTTGGAAACACCCAAATCTGTCATCAAACAAACATATTTTCATAGTAATGCTTGATTGCTGGTATCAGTTATGCTCTAAGAAAGAAATTAAAGTCATAACTGGCTGTAATAGTCGTTTTAAGACTCTTATGTATGTATTACCCAATTCACTGATTAAAAAAACAAAGCAATGTTATTGTGTATCCAGTAAAAACATCGTTAATTGCTTTGAAAAAGTAGCTGAAACTCAATTTTGAGTTTCTGAGACCTGAGCTTTTGCATGCAGTGCCTTTTTTAATCTCAACCACCAGTTCAGAGTCAATAGGGACTAGGGCTACAATTTACCTCCCCCGAGGTCACACCGGACGTCCTGTCTTATGAACCTTGCGATCTTGTCTGAGATGGTCTATTTCCTCCCCTCTAGCAAGGGGGCCTGCCACGTGGGGCACAGTCGCATGGGACTCCCCTCCTCGTGGAGTGACGTTTTTGTTGAGCAGAGTTCTTAACTTTTAAAGAGAAGTTAACGCTGAAGGCAGAAGAAGGTGACAGTAGATCTCCATTTAATTTTTAAATGTCTATTTAAGGGTTAAGGGAAGGAGTTACAGGAGAAAGATTGGGTGGCAGAAGGCAGAGAATAATGATGGTCCATCAAAGCTAAGAACAACAAAGTATGAATGAGTTACAGAAACAGAACAGCAGCACTAGCAGGTCCTGCTTACCTGTCCAGCAGCCTTTTATACATTAATGTGTGTTCTCATGGCAACGATAAACAAGTGCTCGCCATTAAAAGGCCTGTGTCATCTAATAAATAAATAATTTCTTCAGGAAAACTTAAGGAAATATCTAAGGTTATGTTAGCATTCAACTTAAAAATATACTGTGTATATACCTTTCAAAACAGTCAATTTCGTTAAAAAAAACTAAAAGAACAAATTTCCAGTTTGACATACAGTACGCTCAAAACACTGCAAAGACACTTTGTACCTACGAGACGCTACACTATTAGTTAATATCAGTGCGTTTGTTCATGTACTTCATTCACATCTGAATTAGAGGGCAATTCGGCTGCAAGGCAGCTGCCATAATACAGAGCTACAGTAAGTACTAGAGTTGGGTGGCTGCATCATTGTTTAGCAGAGCATTTGACTGGGATTTAAATCTCTGTCACCAAAAAAGATCGGTCCAACTCACTGGAAAATCTGGTATCAGTCAATCAATCAACCAATCAGTCTTTATTTGTATAGCGCCAATTCATAACAAGTGTTATCACAAGACACTTTACAATCGAGCAGGCTGAAGACAAACTCTTCATTTCATGGATACACATATATGCATAGACACATATATACATATATAAAATACACTACTAGCACTACTAGTACTAGGTACTAGCTATTTTCTTATCCAAAGTTATCCGTTTAGCTGTTCATCCATATGCAACCCTTGCTGTCTGTAGGAGAGGTGTGGTGTCAGTGGGAAAGCCTCGTTTGGTTTCAGTCTGTAAAGCAGACTGTGAGTTATCTTTTTTGCTCTTGTTATTCTGATGATGAAATTAATGGAGTTATCAGGGCAAGGAACAAAAAACTTACAGGAGCATTGAAAAAGTAAATTTGTTAAAGAGTTTGAAACCTTTCAATGCCCAACTCCAGCACTTTAATTCCTGCAATAAACTGCAGAAATTCCCCAAAGTAACCATGACATTTTCTGATAATATTCTCAAAAAAATCATTAAAATTTTCAATTTCCAAGTATGGAGACAGTCAGTACGTCAGGTATCAGGTAAGTAAATAATTCAGGTCTGGTTGAACTTAATCAGCATCAAGTCTCGATGTCCTCATAGAAGTGCTTCATGTTATGTTTTCTAGAAAGCTATTTGGTTTATAAATAATGACATTAATGTGTGACATTCAAAAATGCCTTAGCTAACCTGAATTTCTACACCCTAAGGGTAAACGCAAGAAAGTTAAGTTCTGACTAAGAATGAGATAAATACCTCCAGGGGCAACTTTTTTTAAGTTAAAACTTGAAGTGCAAAAAACACAAGGTGGATAAGAAATGTGTCAGAGAAAAGAAAACATGTGCTCCCTATCATTACCAGACCGACTCTGATGGATCGCCTCCTTCAGTCCATATGATGGAGAACACTAGCCAGCTGTGTGCAGTTAATTATGTGATGAAAAAAAAAAACCTCAGCAGTAAGTTGAGGTTGAAGTACTCTGTCACCTTGCAAACAGCTGTTCAATAGTGTGGGACAATGCAGTCGAGTGAAATGTCACTCAAATTTGAGGACTTGCGGAGTTCATCAATCTGCTGCACCGTCTGCTGCAAAAAATTATGATGGGAACAAATCAGATGGCGGCTGAGTTTATGGGGCTTTGCACACTCTCACAATTGAAATATAAAGACACGAAAAGAAACAATCACTCAACAAAAATGACAGACTTTACAAAGTATTGAACAAAGACTGTGTGGTTTCACCTAAGCCGTCTTTTAAAGCCAATCTGTAGCCGTCTTCATATTGAAATGCTGTCTCAAACTGAAAGGCCATCAACACAGAGACAAGTTCAGGAGTATTTGCAAAAGTTTTTAAGCATTTTGGGAGCCTGACAATGTACTTTTTGAAAATGGGTCCAAGAGCAGATATATCTCACAATGCCACTCTCGTGTCTCCATGTGTACAACGGATACCCATATTTCAGAAATGATCTCATTGCCCCACCTTTCCCTTAACTGCATGCGCTAACCCCTACAGCAGTAGAAACAATAGTAAAATCCAGTGTGGTGTTAGTGCTGCAGAAGCTACCGAACTTGTTACGGCTTTTACAGCAAAATCTTCTGCTCCTCCACTACCACCGCTAGCAGCAAGTGGATATCAAGAACAGCATATGGCACATTTGTTTTATTTGTTTACATCGCACATGTTTAATGCACATGTGTCTTCTTCTCTGGTTTTGGTGTATGTCTCATTGCCCCACCTTTCCCTTAACTGCATGCGCTAACCCTTACAGCAGTAGAAACAATAGTAAAATCCAGTGTGGTGTTAGTGCTGCAGAAGCTACCGAACTTGTTACGGCTTTTACAGCAAAATCTTCTGCTCCTCCACTACCACCGCTAGCAGCAAGTGGATATCAAGAACAGCATATGGCACATTTGTTTTATTTGTTTACATCGCACATGTTTAATGCACATGTGTCTTCTTCTCTGGTTTTGGTGTATGTCTGCAGCAGCGTTACTGCGCCACTTACAGGCCTGGCATATATACTACAGCATCTTCATGTGGATGGGCACATTTCCTGAAACAATGCTAAGTTTGCAGAGAATGTTTAAAAATGAAAATGTTTTCCTCTCCCTTTGTCTGTGGTCCTACTGGGAAACGCTCATGGACCAGAGTTTGTCAACAAGCATGGCTGCTCAGTGCATAAACGGTAAGTAAAAGCAGTGCATTATTTTCAAAAACAACAGCTTAGAGTTGATTTAATGCATTGTAATCAGTCACATCAACAGTATTGTACACCGTTTACATGTGGACATATTGGGATGTTGACTTTTGTACAAAATCATCTTGTAGCATGCTGTTTATGTTGGTTATGAGCTAACAGTGGCAACTGCACCTGGAGCTCCAGTTGGCTGGTGTTGATCTATTAAAAGTACCACAAAATGTGATAACTTCATTTAGGTCACACTAGTATCTGATCTAAGGAAAAAGTGTTTCAGCACTAAAGTTACAGGAATAGTTGTTATGCTATAATGTTTGTTTCATTGACATGAAAGTGCTGTGTGACTTCTGCTCACGGATGAAACTGAAACGCGCTTCAACTTGGATATGACGCCATTCCCAGTACCCACATTGAACCATCAATGTAAATTGAACACAGCATAAACCTTATTTCAACTTCGAAACAAAGGCAAGGAACTGGGGCAGAGCTGATTAACAGCTACAATATGCAGACTTGTAGTCTTGTAGTATAAGCTATGCCCCTAATTATAAATGACTTGTAAAACTCTCATAACAAAAGCATACAAGAGGTATAACAAAAACTCTAAACCCCTCTGAAGAGTGCAGCTCAGCATTAAAACCCTGAGCACACCCCCGTTTAAAAATGCAAGGATATTAAACCTATAAATGCCAATGTCATGAACACTTAAATCAGGATTTTTTGACTACCCATCTTACAAAACTAACAATACAGTGGCTGGCGTGCAAGCCTGGATGTCATGTAAAGCTGCCTTTACACACAAACCACCTTAGACATTCCAGTTTTAGTCTGCTACAGGTAGATTATCTCTCCATACAAACAGCGTCTCCTTTTTTGTGTTGTTTGGGCGAGGTCAATAAATCCTGTGCAGCCTTCTCAGCATCTTTGTTTGCAATTTTTATGTTTGCTGCAGGGTGTTTCCCATTTACATAGTCTCACATTAGGGAGATACCCTTTCAGTGTTTCGCTGTCTGGTTGCAAAGCAGCTCGACGGGAGCCTGTGGGGGTTTAGAGCCTTAATAAAGGTCACATCACTGTCACACACACAGAGGGGGGGCATTATCTATTCACTGCTGCCAATACGTTTTCACCGTCTCACTCATTCCTGTTACAGTCTGACCTGTTTGGGGAAAATCTTTTAAAAATGAGTTTAATTTGATGTCTTGAAATATGTCAAAGATCTGAAGGTAAATGTCACCACAGTTAAAAGATTTTCCAGGAATCCAACAAATGTCTTCAATCGAATCGGCTGAAAAATGTGTTTTTGGTAGGCTGCTCCTTAAGAAAGTAAAACCAGTGTGTGGAGGCTGATATGAAGATCATTTCCATATTTTTTTAAGTGGCAGCAGCAAGTCTCTATCAATCCCACCGCACAAGATGAAGTTATTAAAAGAGAGCAAGACCTTTACTGCAGAAAGTCTTCCAGGTGTGTGTTGCTATGTAGCCGGATGAACTTTGATGTAATTACCATACTCTTCTGTTTCCATCCATTACACTGTGACTTTATATTTTCAGAGCTTTTGAGTGAAGGTGTCATTATGCTCTCAGGACAAAGGTCAAATCATCAGGTTGTCCAGTCCAGTCCTTCCATGCAGGTCAAGGCATTATGACTGAGATATCTCAGACAGTCATCAAGGGATTTAATTTAGAACTTCATCCCATGCCGATTGGATTCAAGGATGAACTGATTATATTTTGGGGGTTAAGGGTCAAAGTTCAAGGTAATAGAGTCTTGTGGTCATTTTTTGTCTTTGAATGCTACATCAAGATAACTTGAAGGGATTTCTAACAAACTCTGCACAAATGTCTGTTCTGATTTAAAAGTAAAATTGATTTGATTTTGGAGGTCAGGAGTCAAAGGTCAAAGCGAGGGTTTGAATGTGATTTTGTGAGGGCATTATCTCAAAAACAGTTTAATTACTTCTCCTCAGACTTTGCATGTGTGTCTTTTTTGGCTTATAGATGAGCTGATTACACGTCAAAGGCCATCTTTTACCAGAATATTCAAGAATGCCTCAAAAGATTCTTTTTAATCAAATTTATACAATTGTCTGCTTGGATGTGATGCAAGAATGAGGTATTTAATTGTTTAAGGTCAAAAGTCAAAGCAATATTTCATAAACTGGATACCATTCAAATTTTGAACTCATGCCCAATTTTACTCTAAAGAGCCTATTTTATGCTTTTTTGTGTTCTATATGCTCTTAAGTGTGTTTCACGTCCCCTCCGCATAATACAGCACTTCTATATATGAGACAAAAAGTCTGCAGCATCAGGATTTCTCCCTCTGCTTCTGTTTACAGTACCAGTACCAGACCTGCGAGTGTGACATCATACCATTGTTTCATCTGCAGTTTAAGCTTCATGGTTATGGGCTTTGCAAGCCCAGTGCAATCCCATAGACGATAGAATTACCACAGAGCAGACCAGTCAATCAATCAGAACAGACTGGGCCCACATGGGGAAGGGGGCCTTAGCGTGGCAGCTCCATTAGAGCATCTCAGACGGCCTGAAAATACAGCTGGATCAGGAGTGCTCAGTATATAAAAATTTAAAGTTTTTTTTTAAGCAATCGTGAACATACTGTAGCATTTCTGTAAAGTCATATATGTAACTCAAGTTTCAGACAAAATATAGGTTCTTTGAGGATGACGTGGTTGAATTTTCAAGGTCATAGGTCAAATCAATGCAGCCTGAGGCAGCCATACTTTCTGTGTCAAAATACTGCAGAACTGTGCTACTTCTGAGGTCCTATGAGCACTATCCATTTAATGTCCTTTGTTTACATCCAGGTTTTCAGAGCACCACAGCATAGCAGCCATTAACCGGAGCTTCAATGGTTACTTGTGCTAGTTTGCTTCATTTCTGCTAAGATAGAGTGTTTGACTGATATCAAGGTCCTGTGTTCTAAACATGTATAAAATAAATAATTTGTTTTGTCAGCACGTTAATCTGATGCAGACAAGTTAGTTATCCAACATACAGCATACTTTTAAGACTGTTAATCACATCCATGCCTAATCGATAGCCTACCGAGTCACATCCCTGTACATGTGCACTGGGGCAGGTTAATAGAAAGCAACCGATTTGGGGTATACCAAATAGTATTTGACAAAAAAAGAGGAAAGCTTTAACATTTTCCCACTACGGTAACTAGAACAGACTTAGTTTAAACAGAGTGATCTCAAAGATAAATTAGCATCAGAAGTACTTATGGTGTCTAAAATTTAGGGAAACGTTGCTTAAACAGCCAGGTGAAACACAAAGAGCACTCATAAACTGGTCAAAGGTTAAAAAAAAATGCCATGAAATGACAGAATGTTTGAATTATAGTCATCATCACCAAACAAATTGTTTTCTTGAAAGTATTGCTACTATGAAAGAAGTACCAGGCATGAGTCATAACTCACAGCATGAACTAACACTGCATATGCGCCAGTTGGAGCCAAAGCAGGTCAACTAAATTGCCATAATTCCAAAGCCCTTATTGTTTTTAGGCTCAAGTATCTTTAATTGACATAATAAAGGCTTTTAAACAAAAAGCAACTTACTGCCGTCTTTAGTGCTGCCATTTGGTACTAAAACCATGTAATTGCTATGTAATACCAAGGACAATATGCATGACAGCAGCACTTAAGATAATTATGATCCTGTTCCACCTCTGGATATGAGAATATGCAACCCGGGCTGTTCAAACATAATGTCAGCAAGAACAAGCTCATCATCCATAGAGCCTCTGGAGAGAAAGTCTCTGAGCCTCAGGCAGGCTTAGTCCAGGTGATTATAGAGTAATAAAACCCGAGTGCACTTGTGTGTCGTAGAACAGGATCGTCAGACAGACTAATCTGAGGCTCAAATCCCCCTCATGGACACACCAGGCAGTGGGATTTCTGACACAATATGAGCTTGGTTTGTACTATTACACCCACTGCAGAGCACCAGTCTGGTGTTGGGGTGGATTTTTTTATGTCCCTGGCCCTGAGGCATTCTGTGGTGAAAATTTCCTTGTCTGTCCAATCTTGAGGGTTAAAACTCAAAACAATCCAGGCAATTGTCATCAAACTTTGCACAAATCAACCATCTGATTGAAGATGACCGTATTTTAATTTGGAGGTAATAGGTCAAAGGTCAATGGTATGGAGCTACATGTCCAAACTCAGCTTGGGGAGGCATTATCTAAAGAAAACTTTGAGAGTCCTTCTTTACAATGTGAACATGCATCCTTCCCTTGAAAAAATAAAAATAATTCCAGATTTTGGAGGTTATATATCAAAGGTTGGGCAGCAAGGTGGCGCAGCAGGTAGCAGACGTGCCTCACAGCAAGAAGGTCCCCAGTTCAACCCCCAGGTCAGTCAGGACCTTTCTGTGTGGAGTTAGCGTGTTCTCCATGCATGTATGGGTTCTCTCCAGGCATTCCAGCTTCCTCCCACAGACCAAAAGTATGCTCATTATGTTGATTGGTGAGTTTTGGGAGGTTATATGTCTAAGGTTAGTGTCAGAGAGCCTCTTGTTTATCTTTTGCTAATGAATAATAAAACTCAAGTACACCACAAGAGATGTTCCTAAAACTTTGCATAAATTTCCATAATGACCCGAGGAAAAACCCTAACCCTAAGCCTAACCCTATGATGGTCCTGGCAGTCACAGATTAATGATAAGGTCATAAAGCCCCATATTCATCCCTTGCCGCTAGATGCAATGTCTAATGCCATGGTCAGAATACAGTACATGTTTTTTTTTTTTTTGTTGGTTACGATTGTCTGTATGTCAGATTAGGCAACCATATAACCATAAAATTGTGCTTTGGCATGTCCAACAAGCATGATGGATTTCACGATTAAAAAAGACACATACAGTATATATAGTGCATACAGTGATCAACATAATGATGTTAGAAAAAGGAGAGATGATACTAAAGGCAGCAAACAAATACATTATGTAAAGTACTACACTATTGAATGTCTTTTCAAATGATGCGATGAATGATAGGTCAGCTTGGTGACAAATGCAAGCAGTCACAAACTTAGGTGCTAAGGTGCCTCTGCTGCTTTTCTCCAACATTTCTCTTTTAACAGCCTTGTGGTAGCTCCTCTACAAAATATCCCAAAGACAGGGATGTTGTTTTCACAGCTTTACTTAAATTGTCCTCCATCTCATAGCTCTCAGGGAAACAACTTGGGTCTGTTAACATCCATTATTGTGGCACATGCAGAGCTTCCTGTGCGCTTACTGGTCAATGTCTTTGATGTGAGACAACAAGTGTAGGAGGCAGAACAAAAATGAAACATGCTCGATTTTCTGTCATGGATTCATGAGACATCCCAGACTGGTCTGTTGTTGTCATTCACTATGACATCCTAAGCAAGATGAAGCAACTAATGGGTCCTGAAACCTTACGACTGTCGGGCCATAATGTTGCAAAAGTTTGAAAAATGTGAACACTGACTTAGTGATGGACTACTCACATGCTGGAGGTCATGAGTCTGTTGGGCCATATGTTAATCAGTTGTTTGTAAATGCAGTTTCTGAAAAGCACTATGAGAAGTTTACTTTAAACTTTACATAAATGTCCACTCAAACTTAAGGAATAACAATAGATTTGAAGGTCTAAGGCCAAGCCATAGAGTCTTGTGTTTATACTTATCTTGTGAACAGTAAATTTTGAGAGTACTATGTGATGTATAATTTAGTCAATGCAAAAATGTCCCTTTGGACACAATGATAACACATTATAATTTGGAGTGCATAGATCAGATGTCGAGATCATGGAGCCTCATGTTCATCCCTTGCTTGTAAACACTGAATCTCAAAAGACTTTTGAGGAATTTTCTACACATTTTGAGAAAAGGATAACTTTGACTCAAGGATGATACAATCTAATATTAGGGGTCACTGGTCAAAGGTCAAGTTCAAGAAGCCCCTTGTTCATCATTTGCTTGAGAACCCAGTGTTTTAAAGACACTTTGATGGAATTCATTTAAACTGTGACCAAATCTCAACTCTGATCCAAGGCTGACCTGGTTAGTTTTTTAAGTTCATACGTCAAAGGTCACAGTCTCAGATCCTTGGGTTCTTGCTTGTTTGGGAAGCTGAATCTCACAAATTCTTGAAGGAATTTTCTTCAAACTTTGAAAGAATGTCAATTGGACTTAAAGAAGAAGGCTGTTTCAAGTCTTTCAATCATGTACATCCCTTGCTTCTAAGATTCCTCTTAATCACACATCCATACAGACCACTTCAGCCCTTCTTCTTGACCCAACAGCATACTTTCACTTTCTAGTAATTGTATACCTCTAAGAAAAATAAAATCCTGAGGGGGTAGTTCTAGTTTTTTCTTAAGTAAATGCTGCAGGCATCTAAGGTGTGTTACATTATTTATCATAGAACGCAAAGAGCATCAATGTTTCAATGAAAGCACAACACAGAAAGGAAATACACACACCATTCAGTGTGTGATCTCCAACATGACAACAGGAAGAACGGTAACATGATCAGTGCCGAGTGAGACTCGGACCCTGATCCTCACACCAGTTTCCACATAGATTCTGACGTCATGGTACCCGTTCAAGATTGGACAGACAAGGAAATTTTCATCACAGAATGCCTCAGGGCCAGGGACATAAAAAAATCCACCCCAACACCAGACTGGTGCTCTGCAGTGGGTGTAATAGTCCAAACGTTATTAATCCCTCCAATGTCCAGGACACACTGTCAGTCACCTGGCAGAGGTGAGTCACTCAGAGGAAACAACATAACACAGGAAGGCAGAGAGTACAACATGTTCAGAGGGAACGGCCGAAGAAGAGGACGGAGAAAAGAGGAAAAACAAGCAGTGGAGGAGGTAGGGGGGTGGAGACATGGATGGTTTATTGGTACGGAAAAAAGCACTGAGCTGTCCCTAATCAGACCTGTGTAGCCCTGAGCACACACTCCAACATGACGCACTGGTGGAAGTGTGTTAAGCTGGCTTCCCACCTCCTCTCCTCTCACCCGTCTTCATTGGGTTCTGCTTTATGAAAGGTCGCTCTTGTTGTCCTCACATGAAACTTAAGATGGTATGCTGCAACCAAAAATCCTAAATTTTACAAACTTCAAGCTCCAGTTAAGATTAGTTTTGTTTGGCACAAAAATACACAAATGAATAAAAAAAGTAAACATTAAAGATGGGGTAATTCAGATATGTTGTGACATCAGGTAGAGTTGAAAGTTCCATATTTTACTCAGTTTTCTAACAAGTTTGCTCTGGTCCCTGGTTTTGCCAAAGACATTTTTGAAGTTTCTTGCCCAAAAATGTACTCATTTGTTGGACTTTGGCATGCCTATAAACCTCTCTGTTTCAGCACTGCTCAGAACAGGCTGTCTCTGACCACGCACCTTTGTAGAAATGGATATGGTTTCGGCTTTCAAGTGTTGTGCTCTAATGTTTACGATGACTGCACAGACATGGTCCTTAAACTCGAGCGGACCAACAGACATCTGGCTCAGGTCCAATCAAGGGGAGGTGGAATATCCTCAAATGACATCATGAGGGTTTTTTTTTTTTAATGAAGTGTTTGAGCACATGTTTGCTCAAAGGTGAAGAAAGTAACAGAGGAAGTGGAGGGATTTTCTCATGTTGGGGGTAAATGAGTATTTCTTTACTGAAATTAATGACATAAAGCAAAACATTTCATAAACTATTTCTAAAAATCTAAAATTATGAACTAATAGAAAATTATGTCCTATAAGTTCATGTTAACCTGCATGAATGAGCTGACTCATTTTAAGTGTGAACTTGCACCACACTGATGTTTGGCAGTGTGTTGTTTGGACTCAAAGGTAAAACACTACCGGTACTTCATGACAGAATTAACCAACCAAAAATAAAGAGTAAACAGACACTTGGGGTTGACAAGATCACTGAATATTCCTATAATCCCAAGAGTTTTGATCATTTTTCTATTAACCCTGACAATTTGTTCTCCCAAACTCCTATAACTTGGCAGTGCTAGTAGCCTAGGGGATATGCCTGAGCAGAAACTCATGTGTTGAGGCTCTTGTCTCATGCATGTGGCTTAGGTCTGATTCCAGCCAGAGGCCCAGTTCCTGCATGTCTTCGCCTGCTACCTCGTCCACTTTCCTACGCAATCCACTGTCTGTCTACATAATCAATAATGGCGAAAAAGACAGGGAAAAAATAGAAAAATCAGATCATATTTTATATTCTTAGACATTTAGGAAATCCTGGACCATTTCACATGGGCAGTTAAACCAGCATTAGCATCCTTCATCAATGAATTAACAATTCAAGGAAAGAAACCTTGAGCAGCGCCATTTGCAAACTGTATATCTGAACAAAACGTTAAACACACCAAAAAGGTAGTTGACAGTTTGAAAATAGTAATGGTCCCAGAATGGACCCCTGCGGAACCCCCAGGCCTTAATTGAATGGCTAACATTAACACAAATAAACTGGCATTGATACTTTTCAACCATTACAAGAAACACAATGATTTACTGTATCTAAAGCTCCTTAAAAGGTAAAAAATAAAGTGCAGAAATAATTTTGTTGGTAAAGCGAATCAGTCATACAGGTGAAATGACATCCTGACCACATAGTTTTGTGAAAAACAATACTTTTAATCTAGATAAAGTAACCATTTCCTCTACAGAGGAAAAGACAGATATAGGTCTGCAGTTGTTTCTTTTAAAAATCTGGATCACCTGCTTTAATGTGGCGATAACTTTAACAACTTTAATGTCCTTGGCTAGAGCTCATGTTGTCAAAAACAAATGTTTGAAAGGAACAGCAGAAATCTTTTCATGACCAAATGAAGATGTTTTTATTCCTTCAATCAATGTGCTTATTAAATTGGGTCATTAATAATTAATATAAACCTCTGAGACCAGCCTCAGTGCTTTGTTTTCATCTTCAATTTATGTCAGACTGTGTATATGCTGTTAGTCTATAAATCACAGTTTCTGTATATTATTTTGAACTTTCCTTTGGCGCTATGAGCGCTGCTGTGTATTATTCTGTGTAGTTTATAAAAGGGGCGACTGTTTTGGCCGCAGTCCAGTCCCAGCTCTGTCATCATTGCCAGATTTGTGTGGCAAATCACCAAGTTGGCAGCAACTGAATTCAGACTCAGAGCGAGAAACAGAAGGTAACTTTGTTGTATGGACTGCTGCTGCGGCTGTGACTGATGCTTCTTGGGAGTTGCTTCTGAAGTTGAGGAGCTATTTGGTGGGGGTAGCAAAAAAATAGTTTACTGTTTGAGTATTTATTCAAATTAAAATACTCTTAGTCATATAGTATTCTCATTAGACAATTAAAACAACAACAAAAATGAGACACTGAGCCCTATATTCTTGTTTTTGCTACAAAACAAAAAAAACCAAAAAACAGCAGTGCAAATTTCAAACCAAAAGCAAAACTTTTCATTATTAATTTCTTGTTTTGATTCTATTGCATTAGATAAAGGACTGAATAACCACAGTTAAATGACAAGAGAGTAAAATGATAATGTCACGAAAAAACCCAAGGAAGAAGAGGATGAACTGATTGATGAATGAATGGATGGATAGTTATAATTCATAAATGAACAGATAGATGAAAGTAAGCAGGAAGGGGGAAAGGTTTGATAGGTGAATGAATAAATGGATTGTTGGATAAACAGATGGACATATGAAAGGTTGAACTGAAGATGCAAAGATTGGATAGATTAATGGATGATGCACAGATGGATAGATGATGAAAGAAAAAAGGATGGGTTGATAAAGAAAAATGGATGGGTACATAGAAGGAAAGAAAATATGGAAAATGGAAGAAAATAACAACAAAGACCTGGTCCTGGACCTAGTCCACTTCATTCTCAATGTTAATTGCATCTGTGAGCTTGTGTGTGCCTGATAAGAAAATAATATAAATCTCATTAATTAAAGACAAACATATTGTTTAGAGACAATCGGCCAATTAATAAGAAGTAATTGTAATGTTTTCCCCCAGCACTTTGCTTTACATTGCTGCACTTTATTTGATATTTAAAGGGTATTTTATTGAATGTGTGCCAAAATCAGCTCATTTAAAGAGTGAAGTGACTGATTTACACATTGCATGTATAAGTGTGCGTCACTGTGTGCCTGTGTGTTTCTGTTTATTTATGCTCTGTAGAAATGCATACGTTTCATTGTGGGCTAAGAGGGAAACAGATGAACAAACAGCATGTGAAGGATTGCCGGCCTCAAGGCTTTTGTGCATGCATGTGTGTATTTGTGTGTGAGAAAGAGAGTTGGAGGTAAAGTCACATGGTAACATACAGCCTGTTCAGGCCCACCTTTTCTTCTGTTTTTGGTGCGGACGTAACTCCTGCTGATGGCTGAGTTGTGTCAGCAAGATGTGTGGCCCCCATCTTGCATGACGCATAAATCACTGCCTCTCCCTTTGAGTGACTTTACAGCACAGTCACACACACACACACACACACACACTTTAGACAGACCACAGAAAAGAAAGACCCAACAACAAAAATCTAAAACCAAACATCCTCATACTTCTTTAAGAGCACACAGAAATAGATTTGCTGAATGTACACTTTATCTTATCTGTATTTCAATACTTGTTGGGTTAGAAATCTATAAAATATAAATTTTCTGTAAAAATCCTGCAGAAGCCCATATTCCAAAAGAACAGAGAGGTGCAGGAATGGGTCTAAAACATGTAAGTGAGTTGGCATTAGGCACCTCCTGGTGCCCAGACCCCCAAAGTAAATGAGAATTAGAATACTGGTTTGGAATAAGTGCCTGAAATAACACGTGATAAACACACACACTTAAGATTTTTAATGTTTAATGGGAAATAATATAATGCATCTGATGTTGCCTGCTTTTGAATTTTAAAGCCTCATTGTGTACTTAAAATAAAGGTTGCACAGGGACCCAATGGCAAGCGTTTCGTAATGATTTTTTACAAACAATAACTCACACACTACTGACACAGCCATGAGGACAAACTTTATAAGGTCACTTGATGAAGTGGAAACTCTCAAACAAGAGGTCACAATAAGATGCTATACATTGGAAATATTATAGTTGCTTTCAATGGATGTGCAAATCCTTTCACCCTATATATTTAACTGAATAGATTACAAAGACTAGACATCTAATGTTGAAGCTGTGTTTTCAAATACACACTCACAGTGTGAACTTTTAATGCCTGCAGCACATCCTCGAACAAGGTTGGGACTGTAGCTTGTTTACCACTTGTTTCATCACCTTTCCCTTTATAAACTCTTTGTGTCTGGAAGCTGAAGAAAGTAATTGTTGAAGTGTTATAAGAAGAATTCTTTCCCACTCTTGAGTAATGTACAGTGCTTAACAAATGTATTAGACCACCTGCCATAAAAATGGGAAAACAAATACTTTAGAAATTTTTCAAAAACTGTACAGAAAATGTTATTGTTATTGGACATACAGTACATTTGAACAGGAATGAAAAATTTCAAACTAAATTAACCTTTTCATACCCAAATTTGAGCCTAAAACAAATGTTATTATACAAGGAAGTAGGGAAAAAAGCATAACTGACATCTTAACCAAGGAATAATAAAGTGCTTTACTATTTTTTCTGGGTTTTTTTGTAATAAAGACAAACTTAAAGACAGACAAGATATAGAAAAAATTCACCCCAACATAGTCAAGATTCAGTCATTTGTAAAACAAGATGACATCCGATACCTCAGAATACATAAGGAGTATACCTTCCTCTGAATTGATGTGACTTAACAAGCAAAGATGCACATTAAATATGGCCCCCTACACTGACATAACCTGCAGAAGAACACCAGCTGGTCCTACAAGACGCGCCTCTTCACCACTTCAGCTGTCAAGAAAGTCCTTGTTCACCTCATGTTCTGATTTTTTTCTCATTCTGGATCTCCTCTCAAATAATTGAAGCTGCCCTTGCCTACAAAGTCAAAAAAAAAAAACATGAAGATGGACAAAATTATAAAAAAAATTATAGGAGACGGACAAAAATGAGAGAGACACAGTTCCCAAAC
This sequence comes from Cetoscarus ocellatus, assembly GCA_037902135.1. Classification (NCBI taxonomy): domain Eukaryota; kingdom Metazoa; phylum Chordata; class Actinopteri; order Labriformes; family Labridae; genus Cetoscarus; species Cetoscarus ocellatus. The sequence goes on along the minus strand of JBAMNC010000717.1, from coordinate 297,624 downwards.
GACAGGATTCTTCTTCTACTGTTTTTGTAAACATTAACATGGCATGGGAGTATTCTTCTCTGTGTCTTTCCAGCTGATGAGGCACTCTAAAAGTGTTTGGTAAGAAATACCGCCATTCGCTGAGGGAAAATTATTTGTAAATCATAAATTGGTTGTCATTTACATCATATCAGACACAGGCAAATGAGTCCCAGGTGCAGGTTGTCACTGCATGCACATTGCTAAAAGTTGGATATAAATAGACCCTGCTTTTTTAAAAACAATTTCAAAGTGAACTCATCAGACCACAGAATACTTTCCAGTTTTAGATAAGTCCCTCTCAGATGTGCTTGGACCCAGAGAAGATAGAAGAATCTCTAAACGTTGTTGATTTTGTCTTTTGCGTTGCATGGTAGAGTCTTACTTAGGAATAGGAACTAATACAATTTTTTTAAACCAGTGTCAATATAATTCTGCTTATTGATCCAATTCTTCAACAATCCCCTTAACAATTCCTGCTGATTTTCTAGGATGGAAAAATTTGGCTTGTAGGTGTTTAGTGGTAACAATATCTCTGGAAGCTTCTGGAAGTTGCTGGTGTTTCCAATTACTGAAAGTTGTCAGACTTTACACCAAAAATTAAACTGTAATTTGACCTCTTTTGACCCTGCCAGTGGAAGAAACTGATAAGGGAACTGTTAAGCAAATATCAATTCCTTGAGGGATCAGTTACCTGATGCTCAATTAAAATTGAGTCTTATTTTAAATTTGTAGATGCAGCAACACTGTGGTAACTAATCCCCGAGTCCACATTGCATTATCATTGCAGAATGACCTTATTTTTTCATGCAGTAATGTCTCAGAGATCAAAGGTCACAGGCATACAATGTTAGTTTTTTAGCCCTGCTCTTTATCTGCAAATTATTGAGAAATTCTCAAGATTCTCTCAATCTTTGAATTGCGTCATTGTTGCAGTATGATATTGGGCACTGTTGGTACATGGAAGGTTGAAGGTTCGAGCCCAGCTCCAGCTGTCACATGGCAATGTGTCCCTGGGAAAGACACTTACCATAATTTCTCGATTATAACACACACTCGATTATAACACTCAACCCCATATTTTCACGATTTTTGCCTGAAAAACACTGCACTGGAATATAACAAGCACCCAAATTTTGCCCAAACCTTACTCTCTCAGACCTTACCTTATTCAAAGTTGTAATCAATGAAATTTCAGTGTTTTCACAACAAATACACAATTCTCTCTCTCTCAAATGGATGCGGAAACACCTTTTGCTTCACGCCTGCACAATTACTCGATTTCTGCCCAAGCATGCTCAGTCATAGTGTACCGACAAATCAGAGAGCAGCTATTTTGCGTCCCCTTGCTCACAAAATGACAGCCCTCTGTGTTTGCCAGTGAGTGGTAACACTTGAGAATTAAACGATAATTACACAAAGTTAAACTAATTAAGACCCAAAATATTTCATTAGAACAGTTTAACAGTCAGTTTAATAAGAATTACGCAAGTTTGACAGGAATGTTTCATAGAGAAAGAGAATCTTTCGGCTTTTTGTATCAGATGTGATGCAACTGCGATGTTGGCGAGACAAAATATTTCAAGTATTTTGCTTGTACTCGTGTATAATACGCATCCAAAAAGTCAGCGCTTATTTAAAAGCAAAAAAGTGCATGTTGTAATCCAGAAATTACGGTAACCCTTGTTGCTCCCACTGCTGCAGTGGTCAGTGGCGTGTTAATGGGTATGAAAGTGAGTGAATGTGTTAGGAAATACTGATAGACAACTGACATAGAAACTCTGAACCATCAAAATGGGAACCTTAGCATCATTGCTCATCATGAATTATTGAGCCTCTCAGGAGTGCTCCTTTAATGCCCAATCAAGGTGCTATCATCTTCCTACTTTATATCGTCTACTTATATCAATATTTTAAGTGACTTTAGAGCTTTACACAACTCCCCCAGACTTTTTTGCCCCTGTCCCAACTGTTTTTGGAATGTCTTGCAGAGATTTTCTAAAACAATAAAGTTTATTTATTTAAAATAAAATATCTTGTTATGCTGTACTCATGTAAAAGATGTGAGGATCAGTTAAATCTGTTTGTAGCCACACTGCACATGTCCCAACTAATTGGAATTCAGATTTATATATTAACAACATTATTCCATTGCCATTCTTTACTCAGCTCTCTCTCTCTCCAACCACAAGTTTCCCTTCCTCCATTCACGTCGCTGTAACATGGAAGCTTCACCGTGTGGCCTTTCTGATGAAATTTTCAGACATGTTAGTAACAAGCTGAGCTGCTTCCAACAACCAGAATGTCATCCTGGCTTATAAATGAGTCCTGCGCCCCCCCCGGGTTGGGCCTGGAGCCAGGGTCAGGCAGAGAAAGACGCACCACACTGAATGCTCAGAGCTGCAGCAACACAAGCGTAAATGCATTTCACACTGGGGAGATTCCGTGCAGTAAAAACACGCGCACGTATAGGTTTGCTTGCTTAAGCTGGCAGCCGAGAAAATGTGTGGTTTTGTTGGAAGTGCAGGTACAAAGCTGACAACTGGTAGGCTGAAGGATAAACTCATGACTGTTAAATTAGCGCTTCTAATTGCCTCTGTTTCTCTCTATTTTACAATGCTTTTATGTGTGAGGCTTTCATGTTCAGGCTGTGGCTTTTTATTCAATTTTATTAAACAAAGTCACTAAAAATCAGCTAAAGGCAGCTTTGTGCCTCTTGCTTGTTATTAACTCTGAGTAAAACAAAGGCATTTAGTCATTACTTAACATCTTTTGTTTCCATAAATTCATACTGACAATAAAGGCCAACACAAAAAAATTTGGATAATTACTTTTAATATGAATAAATAAGAGAAACACTGAGAGCACAGTTTAAGAGCATGTGAGGAACACTCTAAACAGTGAAACGGACACATGGACACATTTGTAGCGTAAATGTCATTGGTCAACCTTTTAGACCCTTTTCCTACGTATACTGTCATGACATCAGCTGGGGACCAAAAATGGCTATTCTGAAGGGAAACATGAATTGTCACCACAGGCTAGGAAGTGGCACTTGTGGCTATGTGTTAAATGTTATACTTTAGGGAGGATGAATACACATTGAAACTAGGTCTGCATGTTATTGGGTTTTCGTTGATATCTTATATGAGAAAATGTCCAAACTTGCTAATACTGCTGTCAAGCTTCTGATACTCCTGTTACCGCTACACAGCAAAATCTGCACAAACAAATTAACACTGTCAGAGTTGATATGAACACTTTAAAAGGGTCTCTATGGGTCCCAACACGAAGTGTAGTTTTCACTCTTTTGGACAGGTGACACTTAAACTCTCATCAAGTGTAATTTTTTTTTACTCTTTTTGAAAATAAAATGTAAAACCTACAACAGTCCTTAGTCGTGGGACTTTTGATCAACAATTCTTTGCAGAAGGAAAAGACTCTCTCAGGGGAGATTTTTTTTAACTACATAAGTACTAACTCTATTAATGAAGTGTAGATGTCATCATAGTGTAAACATTGTTATATATATATATATATATATATATATATACATACATGTATATATAAATACACACTGTATATTGATGGAGAAAATTGGCTGAAATAAAGATACCATGTTTGTTTAGAGCTCACTTATTTAAAAAAAAAAAAAAAAAAAAAAAAAAAAAAAAGATTTGCACTGCAGTTTTAATGACGTGGGCTTGTGGCATCTGTTGGTATTTTCTAATAATGGGGGACTTGAAGTGTCACTTACAGGCTCAGAGTTCAGAGTAAAAAAGCTCAGAGTTAATCATCCTACAGTGATGTAGCATTTTTACATCAAGTCTTTTCAACTGAGAGATATTTTCTTAGGGATTATCTCCATCCAGAGTATTATAAAAACTTCACTTGCTGAAATTTTGCCAACACCAAAATTTTAACCTTTCTCAATTTGCTGTGTACGTCTTTGCACTGGCTTCCAGTAAAATTCTTGGAATTGCTGTAAAGCATTGCATAGCTAAGCAACTATTTATGTCTTTTCAAGGATTCGTAACCTACAAGTTGTGTCACGAAACAGGTCCATCCACAGGGGCTTTGCTGAGGAAAACTGAATCGCTGTAAAAGGGTGAATCCCAATTCTACCCCTTAGCCCTTCCCCTTCGTCTTACCCCTGTGGGTTGAAAACCAACTGCTGAGAAACAAGACGCCACTCGATTCCTGCTATGTCATCACCCAGAGCCGCTCGCTGGCTGTGACGTAGGCAGATGCGACAATAGACGTAGCTACGGCTGCGAAGGCTAGCTCATTACAACGAGAAATTTTAAAATACGACCAACAGTTCAAAACATGATTAATATTTACTTGATGAATTAATAATTACTTATAATTAAGCGCTTCCTTCGGCATCTACTCTACCTCGTGTCGGCGGGCGCGGTGTAATATGGGAAATTCTTATAGCCCTTCATTTCAAGTGAGGTCCCGATCTGTCTTCGTTTCGAGGGCTATGTACCCCTTTGGTCTTAGCCCTTCCCCTTAGCCCTATGGAGAATTGGGACACCACTTCACTAGACGTGAACGTGCAAAACCGAGGGGTAAGGGGTAAGACAAGGGCTAAGGGGTAGAATTGGGATGGACCCTAAATTACGAGGCTTTCAGTGGCATCGTTGTCTGCTAAATATCAGCTAGCGTACATACCCAGCTATCGTCCTCCAGGGAGGAGAGATGGTCAGCTGTTTTACTGGTAGTTATATTTACTAGTGCCATTGGCCTCGAGCAACACCACACTTCAAAAAAAACCAAACAAACAAACTGTCCCTTTAACATGGGATAAACAGAAGAAAAAGACCTAGGAAACAAAGAAACAACATACATTTGTAAAAATGACATAAACCCGTCCTTGCTTTAAGTTTAATATTTGAAGTATTGATGGTAAACTTAGCATTTAAGACCTCAGTGCCTCCATCTCTCCTCAGTGTCTCTCACAGTACATGCCAGTGAAGAAAATCTCTCTAACCTAAACACAAGCAACTTGTCAAGCAAAAACCAGCTTTTAAAAATGGATTGCCTGTTTAAACAGCGTGTAAAATTAAGCAGATTATGGCTGTATACCTCCTGCACTTGCTTTCACAAAGACCCTATTTCTCTCCTACATCATCTCCTTTTTTATTCCCAGTCTACTCTCCTTTAATTCAGTCTTTATCTCTCACCCGCTGATTACTTCTTTTGCCAAGACAATGACACAGGCGCTCTTTGAAAGGCTAGTTATGAAGGGAGATGTAAACCGTGCCATCGCCTAGGAAATTAGCCTGTTTGTGATTTAATTTTAGATTTTCAGACTTAATTACTTCAGTGTGCAAGTGTGTGTGCTGTGGGGAGTGTGCACATGTTTGTGTGTGTGGTTTTGTGTGGCCCCCGACGTTTACTAATGTGGAAAACAGGAAGATCACCTGCAGTATGGCACAGGCGTGGGTACTGATAATGATGGCACTTCAAGATGAGCGCAGTTATTCAAGACAGCTTGATTTCAGTCCGTCTCCTGGAAACAAAGACAGGAGCTCCTTTGTTTGTGATGTAAATAAGGATTATTTACAGAAATGTGCTTCTTTAATATATGAAGCTTTGATAAACAGGGAGGCAGGAAGAAGGACAAGAAAAAATTACCAGAAGAAAGAAAGAAAAAGTTTGAGGACTGTGCAAAAATGACAAATTTTATTCACATCCATCTGAATTCATGACTTATTTAAAGCCAAACTATAGAAGTCACTTAACTTTTCTTTGTTTGTTTGATTGTTTTGTTTTGAGGGGAGAGGTTGCCTCAGCCACTGAAATAAGGTTTATTAGCCTTGTAGAGAGGTGTTGACATGGAAATCTAAACCACGCTCTATGGTTTCCCAGTTCTGCATGTTTTAATGCGCAAAAATTAAATAATGTTGAAGCCTCTTGATACTGCCACTTAAATTAAAGGATCTTGTGGAGTTACTTTGTGTATTGAGAGGTGTCACATCAATTTAAATTTAAATCAAATTGTGTTGTTCAGAAAAATCATCAAATGTCTAAATACATTTTTTGAATTTTACTCAACTGCCAGCTAACAACAAAGAAATTAGCCCTGAATACCAAATTAAACTGGAAAGCAACTTTTAATGTTAACTTGAAAAAAATCTGTCAACTTCTGCTACTGCAGGTTGGTCATTCTCATTCTCTACTCAAATTAATTGTGGTTAAAAACCCTGATAAAATGAAAAAGCTTACATAGTGCTTTTCTAAGCTAGTCGTGCTCTGACAGCACATGACCATGAGTAGTTGCCCACATGGTGAATTTGCCGGTCAACCACTGGTCAAAATGTGTATTTTTTTTTTTTTAAACGGGAACCATTTTTTGAGTCACTTAAGTTCTAAATTAAGACCTTTGCAGAGTCAGGTTCCCTCCTGCAGACAAATTGAAGGAATCCAGCATCAATAGCCTGTTGTAAATAATTGTAGGCTGACACACCATTTTTGTGTATAAAAACATTACCACTTAGGAGACCAATAACTAAGACACAGGAGAAGAGACGGGCCTTTTCTGATGACAGAATCTGAAAGCCTGGGCCCATATTCCCCAGGAAAGCAAGTTTCAAATCTTTGCCTATTTCAGAGATACTGGCATCCAAAATTGGCTACTCAGGAACATACGCAGTGCACGAGTCTCAAAAGAAAACAAAACACCCTTTCTAAAGGCCTATAGATCAGAAGCCCCGAAGATTTTCCTCCTAAACTTTGCACATGTTCATTATACATGTCGAGGCACCAACACAATTTTTTTTAAGCCAAGTCTGAGTCTGTGACGATGGGCGATTTCTGGACTTTGAGTTCATATGGAATGACCCCTACTCTCCCAAACGATCTAAAATAAACTGATATATTCAAGCACTCAATATATTGCCCCGCCCTAACACGCACACAAACACACACCGCATCTACACTGATAACTCAGAGAGGTGAGTGACAGACATGTTGCTGAGCACAGCGGCGTCCTTCTGCCATCTGCTCAAGGGCTCAACAGCACACACACGTGTCCCCACAGGCATGCTCGTATAATCATGTACACTCTTCTAGAGGACTGGGTCACTGAATCTCACAGAGGAGGTCACAGCAGTAGCAGAGGACTGAGGATCGTCCTGACTGACAGGTGAGTGTTTTACATCAAACTCTAACAAACAGGATCATTCCAGTCACATAAAATGCAGTCATAAAATCTAATTTTTCAGCTTCAAAGCAACAAAAAAGCTAAACTATGTAAAAGCATTTGCCAAAGTTTTCCCAAAACAATCACCCAATGTCAGTTTTAGCAAAGAAATCAAGCCACCCACACACAAACACACCTCCAAAAACACTGCAGAGGGAGAAAAGATGACAAAGCAGCAACGATACAATTGGGCCTTGAGCTCAACATCAATATCTGCGATTGATTTCCCCTTTGTGCTGTCACAGAAAACGAACAATTTCACAACAATAGACAGTCCCATTCACTCCTCTGCTACCATCTCTCTTCATTTTCCTCCACAGGCGCTTACCGCCGAGGCTGAAAATAATGACATAATAGCTGCAGATCTCTGCAGGCTGCTGATCAGGGTCAGTGGCAGTCAGGGGTAGGGGTTTTCTATTTCATGCGGGTCATTTTACCTTCCTGGGTCACAGACCACAACACTCGGGGGGGTCATTCAGGGTCAAGGAGGACAGTCAGTGTGTGATGAGTGAAATGTTCTGTTTGTGTTCAGTTGGATCTCAAGTATTTCCTTGTGTCTCTTCTTTCAAAAAGCAGTGTTTCAGGTTTCATTAAAAGGTTGAAGGAGAAGGCAAGGAAATGAAATTTAGACCTAAATCATTTTTTAAAGTAGTCCAGATTACAGTGCCCACCCTCATCCAAACTGCTTATTATGTTTAATGCTTCCATGACTTAAAGAGATCACTCTACATTTGATGTTGTTTGTATGACTCATTTGTTTTTTGATTTTAAACCTAATGTGCATCATCAGGAGCACGTTGGCATGACTTTTAGATGTTATATGGCTCATAGCTGTTTGCCTGGAGGCTATATGTCCAAACTTTGTGTCTCTTGGACTGTTGGGCGTAGTTTGGCTTCAAGGCGCCTCTCTAACAACCAATGAGTCAGTCATTTCAGACAATGTTTATTTAGTCAGTTCTAAAACTTTTATTTGCGCATTTCTACAATGTAAAAAGTGTACAGTATGTCATTAGCAAGCTGTGATAGTTTGTATCTGTTTTATGCAGTCTTCCATCTGTGAGTGTAAAGGTGTGCTCACACTAAACGCAAAAAAAATATTTGCATCACGCCTTCGTGTGACTACATTTCGTGTATGTTTAATAGTTTGTTCAATGATCAATATCTTTTGAGGGGAATTTTTGCCCTTTATGACCCAAAGAGGACAAGAGAACGGGGCGGCTTGTCTTCTAGCTACAATGTGTTTCCGCCTTCTCGATACAAGATTAGCCGCGGTAGATTTTTCTACAATCCTTGTATTCTTCCTGTTCTGAAAAACAAGAAGGTAAATGTCCCAGAAAGGTCAAAAACAGAACATCTATTTGATCATCCTTAACATTCTCTGGAGCCGCACATGGAATTTCATCATGACGTCCGGGTGATGGCCCCCTCTGTTTCCAATCCTGCCCGACTTCACTCACCTGTTTTCTTGGTACGGCTGGAGACCTACTACTCCTCCCTCCTCAGTCTATCCTCTCTTGTGGATGCTATAGTAGTTCTACCATAAGGCTCAGCATATTTTCTCTGGTGAAAACATGTTAAATTACCACCAGAAAGACAGAGAAAACACACCAGTAGCCAACTCGCTGTTGTGCTGGTGGACCTCATTCACACTACAGCCCATGAAAAGTGTTAAATATAAGCTGAACTTACTGGATACTCAGAACTTTCCAGAGACTTTCTGCCCATTTCTCCTCTCTGTAATTTGGTCTCTGAACAGTAAAATAACTGTACAGAGGAGTTCCAACGCAGACATGCAGAATTGTTTACTTCCTCCTCAGTCTGTAATGTCACCCTCGTCACCTTTGCTGATTGGCTGTCGTGCCAGGGCTTCAGGTGAATTTGTCGCAGAAGTTGAACATTTTCAGGGAAAGAGGTGAAATCTGCACTGCTCACAAAACAATTCACATTGTTTGTGTGAAAATTATCTTTCAATTCACTTTCAATGTGCAACAGACTGACATTTGCATTTGGTGTGAACATAGCTTTACAATAGCTTTTGGAATAAATGCCTAAAATAAGGTTAATGATGAACACATGCAAAGGAGATTTTCCAACATAAAATGCATCCAATATTGGCCTACTTCTGAATTTTGAAGCTTTATTAGGTTTTTAAAAAAAATGGTTGCCAGTGAACTGCTAACAAGGATTACAAAAATGACCACAGATGCAATCCTTACTGATCATTTTGATTTTTAATAATTCCAACACCATATCCACAACCATGAACACCGACTTGATCAGATCATTCAACCAACAAGATATCCTCAAATAATGGGTGCCAGCATGGTTTAATACATTGGAAGTGGTAGCTGCTTTTAAGTCTAACCGCCATGTTTTAGCTACGTAATAGCTTTTTCCTCTTGCAGGTTAGTTTAAGCCTAAAAAACTGTGAAAGCTAGGTCCATACATGAAGATTATCATGATGAACAAAATGTGCAATATTCATGATTTTTTGTTTGCTGCAGCCCTCTCATTAAAAACATAAAAATGTTAATGATCAAAACACTAATCTGGCATTGAGACTGTCCACTGTTCTGTATTGTAAAGCAGAGGGAATGGTATCTTGTCCATTAGGGGATGGTTTAAGTGCATATGGACATGGAACTGGCTCAGTGGTGCTGCTTGGACTAAATGTCCTTAAATGGCCCACTTGGCACAACGATGAAATTTTCTTTGCTCTTCAGTTTGTATTCCTCTGGCCTTTTCTGGACAAAAGAGGGGAGCTTTGCTGTTTTGACAACAAAGCATGGGGGTATCACAATGTATACAGGCCATGGCAACGGCAGCAGCAGGGCGCAGATCCTCTGCAGGCCTTGAAGTAGATACTTGAAAGACACAAGCTGAGGAAGCAGAGGGTATTGGCTCTTGGTTTGAAGAGTGTTTAGTCGGCACTGGTGGGTCTTTGATTGGTATTCTAATAGCAGAGAGGCTGAACACTGACCTGTTTCCCCTAGAGAAATGAGAGATGTGAGAATAAAACCAAATTAGCTGAAATACAAAGAGGCACCACTGAAAAGCAGCCACATCTCTGCAGGCTGGCAAAAAGACAAAGCCCCTCCCATTGTCGGCTCTCCTGAGAGGAAGAGCCACACCTCTTTCCACAAACCAGCCAAAAATGAGGACTTCAAAGCGGCCGCACACAAACGCCACACACAGCGTCCCGTCTGATACATCTCCGGTCCTCTGACTGAAGGCCAGGTGCACTCAGACTGGGGTCTTTGGCAAAGGAAAAACGTCCCTGCTCCTGTCAGTTCAGATCAGCAGCCAATCAGGGACCACTGTTTTTTTAAGATGGACGTTTTGGAGGATCAGACCACCTCCCAGATTGGCTGAGCACCTGCTGCTCTCCAATATGCACACCCGCTCCCCATGGTGTCACAACAGGCCTCTCATTCACACCCCTCAAGCCCCCTCCTCCCTCCCTATCTCCCTCTGCCAGGTGGGAGCAAACACATGCCCGCTGTCTCATAAACACAGACGTGCCAGCGTTGCCCAGTTAGCTGCATGAGAGTCCTGAGAGACGTCCAACTACCACACAGACTGGTGCTGGAGCCAAACAGTACAGGGCGGGACCAGGCGGGGCAACAACAGAGTAAATCCTACAGACCTTTAAAACACAGACATTTGGGCTGGGCATACAGAGCAAAAATCAAAGCTCAACATCCTTCCAGCCAATAAGCAATAAACTGATGGTGATACGAAACATGAGTGTAACCTAAATTGTTATCAACTTTCTTTTTCTGATGACAAAAACAGATGATATCTAGGACAAAATAAATCAAATATGACAAGACGAAATGTAAGTGGAGGGCTGTTGGACCATAAAAACCAATTGTCTTTTAATTGGTATCAATAGGAGATACTGATGTTAATAAAAATTAAACTACCATGAAAATACTCAAAAAGAAGTTTTCAATTAATTGAAGTGTTGTTAGTGCATTGCCATATTTTGTTAAAAAGGAAAAACATATCTCACAATGCCGTAATGTGGTCTTAAGGCCAAAAATAACAGAAACAAATGAACATTTTAGTCCAAAGACTAATATCAAAGTAATCAGTCAATCAGTTTTTATTTGCATAGCACCAAAGCATAACAAATGTAATCTCAAAACATTTAACAAAAGAGCAGGCCAGTGCCACACTCTTTTTCTGTCTTTTTTTGGTTTGCTTAATAACAATTCAATTCAGACCTAACATGAATCCACTATGAGTACTGCCCTTTGCAACATCTAGCAAAAGTTACAATGGAAAGAGTATCCTTCAGTGAAGCAGACATAATCTTGGGCAGAACCCGCCTCATGTTGAACACCTTGGCTGTGTTAAGGTGTAAGGCTGAGAGGCGGGCAGAGACAAAGGGACTAAAATGAGAATTCATAGCGGTGATAAAGTTGCATTGTTAAAAATATCACTGTAATTTCACAGTAAATAACTGGCTAATAACTGCAGTGATTACGCATTAAAATACAGTTGTTCACAAATACAAAGATGAAAACTAGAAGAAGTTGTGTTTTTAAAGCAACTTTGGCACACAAATACCATTAAATTACAATGCTGTAAAATCACAGTAAGTTGTGAATCCACATTTATATGAAGCAATTTACAGTATAACAGCGTGATTTTACAACACTTTACTGTAATTTAACAGTGACTCAGAAATAACATTAAGAAAGATAATAGAAGTGTTGTAAACTCACAGCGTTAAACTGTAAAATTACTACGGACTTCAGTGGATTAAAAAAAAACTACTATGGATTTATACCTACCTGCAATATTACTGCACCTGTAATCTATACAAGAATGACTGTAAAATCCCAGTAATCTACTGTAAAACTACATTATGATGCTGTCTAGTGCTCACAATAGTCACCTGTAATTTAACGTCAGTACTCTATAAACACTGCAATCCACTAGCCAGTAAACTCCAACGAATTTACAGTATAAGCGCTACAATGAAATATTGTAATCTTTCAAATATTTACCCATTATGTACTACAAAATTACAATAATATACTGTGAAAATTTACAGTAGAAACATGTGGAAACCTGGTGATTTTTAACAGTGTATGGGTTCAAAGACCATAGATTTGCCCTTATATTTCCCTCTAATGGATGGAAATTTAGCAGTAGATATAGATAACCCCTTGAGACGCAGCATCTGGATTTCAAAAGGGTATCCCTTTCTGCATGGTTATGTAGTTAAATTAGCAACACTAACCGAGGATAGAAAGATCATTCTTATATTAACATCAATAACTATAATGATTACTGCCCTGTTGCGTTAACAAATCCTTTAACAATTCCTGGACCCAAGTCCAAATTCTAATCACCACTGAAATGTGGCAAATGACCAAAATCCACTGAAAAATGTCATCAAAATCCAGCAAGAAAATGTTGGATTATCCGCTTACAGTCAGTCAGATGGATGGACAGACAAGCAAACAAACTGACAAATGCTGAGAGGAACATAACCTTCTCGGTGGAGGTAATAATGGGACATGTTTCAGCTATAGCGTTATGGTTAGTTGAACATGGTGAGCTATCAATGTGCATTAAAACCATGATCTGATCATGTAGACAAAATGTTACTTTGATGAATGACAGAAATGGTTGAACATTTAGAGACTGGATTTTGTGTGTGGGCAAAAGTTGGTCATTAGGTTTTCTGTGGCAACAATATCAAACACATGACACTCCTGATTCAATGATGTGTTGCATATATAAATGCTTCTGCAGGCCTCTGGTGTTTCCACTTACACAAAGTGATGCAGTAAATACCTTTTTGTTAAGAATTAAGGCCACATTTTCGTTGAGTCTGATCCTGTCAGCGAAGGGAATTGTTAAACAAAAAGACTAATAATATAGATTAATTGAGGGAGTGGTTATCGATTCTCAACTGGAATTGGTTTTCGATTCCAACCCTGATGACATTACAGAAACACAAAAAAAAGCAGTAAGTCTATTTGTATGGGTTAAAGGAAACTTGTCATACCTCTTTTGCTCTTCACTTTGCCTGCCTCTACTGTGTGTTTCCACGTGGCTGTTGGGGAGCTACTTTCACAATGTGATGATGAAAATAGGAGGGAATTTAAATGTAAAACTTAAAAATGATTGAAAGGCCCAAAGAAGAACATCATTGTTTGATTAAAAATGAATAATGTACATTTAACTAACTGCAATCATCCCACGAGTTTTAAACGTTTAATAAAAAATTAATATCAATCTTAAAATTAAAGAAATATCACTATGTTAGCTTTTTCCAGTATTGCCAAGCCCTTGCAGACACACAAAAGCAGCACACACACAGACACACACATTCAGAATTAATCACACAATAGAAACAAAGCAACAAAAGCTTGGCAAGAAAGAGAAATGGCAAACCACAGCCTAATAAAAGATTTTCAGCATGAATAAACACAATACAGCAAATCTTCACACTGTATTTATAGAAGAAAAGAAGAAAAGGGAAGCCAAATAAGAAATTGCCTTTCCCCTCTGTTCCTTCATCTCCTGCAAAGAGGCAATGATGACCAATATGGCTGACCATCAAACCACAGCGCCTTCCTGCAAATAGCCGTGTAATGTAGGCAGGAACGGCATTAGGGGCCGCAGACGAACTCGAGGCCGGCTGATGGAGCCAGAGCGGGTCCCCCAATGATGACAGACACGCGGGGAAAATCAAACCAATCACTCATTCCCCCCACCTCCTTCACACATCCCAATCCTTCTCTCGTCCTTTACCTCTAAACATTCATTCTCGGACTCTATTCTTTATTCTCTCTCTCTCCCTTTACGTCCATTGCCATTGATCTATTAACCCAGACCCTCTTAGCAGAGGAACCGGGGAAATCTCCGACTGGCAAAACCAATTCAGCAGACAGTGTAATGCTCTTCCATCTTTAGCTAAGCTCCAACTGAGACTCTTCAACCGGAAATTACATTTTCACAGCTTGCTAACACTGAATTAATGCCAATTATAATGACTGTTTGAGATGGAGATGCTGAAAAAAACAGATGCTGTATTCTTGGTGACAGGAACATTTTTTCTGTAATGTTAACGTAATTTTTTGACAGCTGTAAATTGTATTTCTAGCTGTACACAACACCCATTTCTCACTTTTTAAAATCCCTTTTTCTCTGTGGCCTCATGTTCATCCCATACTCAAGATCATGTTCTTTTAAGAGCACTTTGAGAGTTTCTGCTAAACTTTGCTGGGAAAACAATTATGACTCAAGATAAACTGATCAGATTTGTATTGATCATAGGCCCAAAAAGGGGTCAGGAAGCTTCGGGCTCATCACTAGCTTGGAAACACTTTGTCTCATGAACAATATTAAGGGATGTTCTTTAATGTCCGACTTAAAAATCAATTAGGACAGGGAACCAAAACAATGGCTTCCACGCTGCAGAGCTCTGAGCTTTAACTCAGTTATAGCACCAAGTGATGTTTCATGCTACTGCTCTTCATCAAACTCAAGTGACTAGTAAAACAGTGTTAATTTTGTCGACTAATTGTTTTCGCCATAGTTCTCATCAACAACCTTTTTTCCCCTGACGAAAACTAGATTATAACTCAAAAAACAAGTGTACATGGACAAAAACTAAAAGTAAATTAACTGACATTTTCGTCAACAAATAAAAACTAGACTAAAATGTTTGACAGAGACTAAATCCAATCAGACCTAATGTCATCATGTAGAAAGTAGAGACAAGTTAGGAATCACAGCTACTTTGGTTGTGTGGGAAGGTTGGATGAGTTAAGAGGGACATCCAATCACATCTGCCTTAGCTTCGTGGTGGCGGGATCCAAGTGTAAAAATGATTTCAGAAGTTCAAGGAAACATTAAAAAATGTCTCACACTTTACAATTCATATTGTAGTTGACTAAATTTACAGTAGATTTTGTTGACTAAAATGTTGTGAAATTTCATCAGCTAAAGCTAGACTAAAATTACAACAATTTAAATGACTAAATTATGACTTAAACTAAAAGATATTTTAGGCAAAAGACTAAAACTAAAACCAAATTAAAAAGTGCTGTCAAAATTAACACTGTAGAGCAAGGCACCTGATTACAGTAAATATGAGTGAGGGCAAGGGATCAACAATGACATGAGCAGTCACATAAGCCAAAGTGAGGGCAAAATTAAATGTTAAGCACATAGATTAAAAAATATTTCCTGGTGTAATGACTGTAGGAAAATCACAGTAATGTTAGTAGGACAGAAAAAGTTCGAAAAATTAATGACTTATTGATTGATAGTGATTTTAGAAAAAATTAATGGTAATGAGAATAGTGGAAAAAATATTAATGATAACAGCAAAAAGTAAATGAGAGACTTTCTTCAAGCTTGACATAAATGTCCACTTTGAATTAAGGACATACTGATACAATTTTAGATTCTAACAGTCAGAGGTCATGTTGTTGAGCTTTATGTTCATCCGCCACTTGTGAGCACTTTTTCTCAGGGACACTTTAAGGGATATTCTCTAAGATTTTAGTTAATGTCTATTCTGATTTAGAAATTAAGTCATACAATTATGGAGTCAACAGGTCAAAAGTCATGGCCATAGAGCCTCATGTTCAGCCCTTGCTTGTAAAAAGATCTTGCTTTAATGGATTTTTGTCAGTCTTTGTTCAAATATCCACGATGACTCAAGATGCCTATGACATCAAATCTTTTTAAAAAAAGACAAAATATAAAAAGTATCCACCATCAAATTTCCACAGAAACCACCCCAGCCCTTCTCTTGACCCCCCACTGTACTTTTGTTGTACAACAATTATACCCCATGCAGCGACATATAACGGTCTAGAGGTAGATCTAGTTTTCTTTGTTTTGTTAAACCAGTGAAGCAGCGTCTGATATAATGGGACAGGCAGACTGTGATACTGAAGATCAAGACAGCAGTACATAGCATCCTCTGAAAACAAGAGCCTACACAGCAGGGGGAAAATGAAGAAAACTGAGGAACAGAGAGACAAAGTGCTCTTGTGTCTCAAAGAGAGAGGGGGAATGATTTGAAAGAAATGATGGCACTTGGGAGGGAAGTTAATAATGATAAAGTACTCAGCTGGAAGACAGTCCCATCCAATCCATAAAGCTGTAGCCACTCAGCTGCCACGGAGAGATGAAATTTGGCTGGTTATTGAGTCAGAGTGGAGAGAACTTTCAAACCCCTACATGGTAAGCATTGGTGATATATTGAGCTTCGTACACTGAAATCCAATTCAAGAAAACAAGCCAATAACCAGTGCCCAGGAAGACTTAGAGTCTCCATGAAAGAAACACAGGAACTATAGTAACTTTACACTCGGGCACCTTGGAACATGTAGACATTTGTCAGTGGATTTGTTTGTTCTTTTCTACTATTATTGTTAGAGGAACAACAGAAACTTATGAGCATTAAAAACAAAGACAAAACAGCTAAACTCATTCATAACTTACAAAAACCAAAAATTCAATCCCATTAATCAGATGGTGTACACCAATAATCAGATTCTTATTTAATATGAGAAGAGAAGAAAAACTAATCAGTCAAAACCTTCATGTGTATACTACGACCTAGGAGCATTTGCCAAACTAGCTCATTTGCCCTACTCTGAATCATGGACCAGTTTGTAACATTGCTACCCAGGCCTTGTCTACGTGTAGGCTGGTGTTTTAACAGATGGATCCACCTGATTCAATATCTGTAATCAGGCTGACACATCTTGCAAAACTTCAAACTGAAACATCTGAGCTCGGTCTGCAGAGGCACTGCCCGATCAGCGTCCTTTGCAAAGGGGTGGTATCTACAAGCATGATGACGGTGAGAAGTGAGAGAAGCCTGAAAACTACGGCTGCTTGTGTAGAGATTGGATAGATGCACGCTGCGGAAGTGGCACTTCAGTCTGAACTTGACAAAATGTCTTCATTAAATGAAGAACAAAAAACACCAAAAACATTTCTTGATAGAAAAATACTTTCATTCCTCTCTCAACAGCAGTTTCCTGCCCACTCTTTTCAGTGATCAGGAATGTCGTTTGATTTGGAAAGTAACCTGACACTCCAGATAGGCAAATCAGTATAAACTAGATAGTATCTATTCCACTAGTCTATCTGGGCAACAGCCCATAGTGCTTTGGGGGGGGGGGGGCAGAACCTTTTAAATACATATCCTGAAGATGACTGGACAATTATTCTGTCAATCACATACATTACAGACCAACAGAGGGTGCAGGAATTAGTCAAAAAACAAGGAAAAGAGTTAGCATTTAGCACTTCCTGGTTCTCAAGCCCAAAATTATATGGGATTTAGAACACTGGTTTCGGATAAATGCCTGAAATTAAGTTCACGATGAACACATGCACATGGGCCAGTCTTTGCTCCCCACGTGCATTAATGAGCCTTGGTCGCCCATGACCCTAACCCTTCCGTGGACCACTTTTGGCTGACACTGACCACTGCAGATCCGAAACACCCCACAAGAGCTGCAGTTTTGGAGATGCATTTCCCAGTTATCTAGTCACCACAATGTGGCCCTAGTCAAACTTGCTCAAATACTTAAACTTTCCCATTTGTCCTGCTTCTAACACATTAACTTTCAGGACAAAATATTCACTTGTTGAATGATACAGCCCACCCACTGCCACGATGAAGAGATAATCAATGTTATTTACTGCAGCCATCAGTGGTTATAATATTATGCCTGATTATGTATATGTAAGATGATCAAATCTAAAAAAGCTTGGTGTAGTAATACTGGACTGAGGTCAGTTTAAAGGTCAGCAAGGGACGAATGGGAACTTACCTTTTGTGTGTTCTTATATATGAAAGTGTGTGTGTGTCTGTAGTTGTATGTGTTCAAGTTCTGGTGCTTGTCCTCAGGTCCTTACACACTTATCTTAAGGTTCCACATTCCTCCTATAAAGACGGTATTTTCTGGGTATTGCTGCTGTTTTATAACTCTGGGTCTGTGTATTATTTGGGGGTAGTATTCCTCCCTGTTGGCCTCGTATTTAGAGCATGATGTGAGATAGTGGAACTCTGTCTCTCCCTGTTGGGCGTCAAAGTGGAGGCAAAGTCTGTCCTCCTCTGGCAGCCAGCTCTTTTTGTGACATCCTGTCTCTGTGGTCAATCCGTGGTCACCGAGTCCCTGTCTACATGAAAAGACTTAAAAAAAAAGAGTGTCTGAAATGTTTTTTCCATGTGCCCTTTCAGTGAAGATAATAAAGCTAAAAGCAGAAGTGGGTATTGTAACAGTAACTGCAGTCTGCTCTTTATTAAAAACTTGAGTCCCTCCATCATAACTTTTCTAACAGTTCATAAATATTCTACTGACCTGCCACGTCTCCCTGCCAAATGCAGATTTAGAATTTATTTTCTATGCATATTTTATACCAGTTTTGAATTTCAGAATGCTGATATGGGAATGAGCTTGCAAAAAAATAACCTATGATACAAACCCCAATTCCAATGAAGTTAGGACATTGTGTAAAACTTAAATAAAAACAGAATACAAAGATGTGCAATTGACTACACTACAAAGACTATATTTAATGTTTGAATTGATAAACTTTATTTTTTGCAAATATTCACTGATTTTGAAGTTGAACAAAAGACAAGGAAAGTTGAGGAACGCCTTAAAAACACCAGCTGGAACATTTTACAGGTGAACAGGTTCACTGAAAACAGATGAGTGTCATGATTGATTATAAAAGGAGCATCCCCACTTTGTAAAACCATTGTGAAAGAACAGTTTTTCACTATATCTACAAGCGCAAGTTAAAACTCTACCATGCAAAAAGAAAGCCATGTATCAACAACGTCCAGAAACATCGCCAGCTTCCCTGGGCCTCAGCTCAACTGAGATGGTCTGACGCAAAGGGGAAAAGTGTGCTGTGGTCTGACGAGTCCACATTTCAGATTGTTTCTGTAAATCATGGGCGTTGTCTTCCATGACCTAAAGAGGAAAAAGACTATCCAGTTCAAAGTTCAAAAGCCAGCATCTGTGATGGTATGGGGTGTGTTAGTGTCCATGGCATGGGTAACTTGCACATCTGTCAAGGCACCATTAATGCTGAAAGGTACAGACAGGTTTTGGAGCAATATATGCTGCCAACCAAGTGACACCATATTCAGGGACGTCCCAGTTTATTTCAGCAAGATAATGCCACTTTCTGTCTGTGTTACAACAGCATGGCCACATAGTAAAAGACTGCAGGTGCTGGACTAGCCTTCTTGCAGTCCAGACCTGTCTCCCATTGAAAATGTATGGCACATTATAAAGGTCAAAATACAACAACTAAGACCCCAGACTGTTGATCAACTGAAGTTGAACATCAAGCGAAAATGGGAGAGAATTCCACCTACAAAGTGTGAAGAATTTGTGTCCTCAGTTCCCAAACGCTTATTGAATGTTGTTTAAAGGACAGGTGATGTGACACAGTGGTAAACATGGCCCTGTTCCAGCTCCTTTGGAACGTGCTGTAGACATTAAATTTCAAATTCATTTAACATTAGCTAAAAAATATCGTTTTGAACACTACATTTACAGTCTCTGTAGAGTATTCAATTGAATACAGGTTGTGGGTTTGCAAATACTTGTTTTCTGTTTTTAATTTATGTTTTACACAACATCCCAATTTACTTGAAGTTGGGGTTTTTACCTACTACACTCTGTTGGCATCTAATTGAAGGTTGCAGTCAACATGTAATTCCAAAATAACATTTACCATCCCTGAAATGTTTCTGTTCTCTCTGGTTTCATTGAATAGTAACAGAGGCTGTCGGCGCAGTACTAACTCTCCTGTCAGTGTAAGTCATTCATGTCCAAGGCCGTTGTCTTATGATGTGATGTGTGTCTAGAATTAGAGCAGAATTATCACCCATTGAGCGGTCGGAGTACCACAAGAGAGGCGTAATTCCCAATCATGATCACACCTGTCACTGATACCATCTGGAGCTTCAATGTCCTGCTCTCAGATCCTTCACTCGCTCGCTCTAATCCCTCTTTCTGCGAGCTCCTCTCTGTGTGTCCACAGCACTTACCTCCAATGCTTGTGTGTGCTTTTGATAAATCATTTATCAGCCAAGTCGAGCAGGTCATGCATCATAGCCTTCTCTGATGATGGAGACGCTGCATATTTTACCTGAAAAAAAAAATTCAGCTCGTGTGAGGACAGAATAGCAATGCTTCTGTTGTAGAGTTGCTATGCAGCTCTGAGGCTGCGGTTAATGAAATGTGTTGCTAAAGGAGCCAATCTGCTAATAATGGTGGACAGAGTTACATTTATTGTTCTACCCCAAAGATAGAAAATAAAAAGAGGCTGTTTAATTTACACACATTAGCAGAACATTACATTTGTGTGATGGCTCATCTCTGGAGGCCATGCTGTGGATGTACACAGCTCATTAAAATGTGCAGCAATAATGGGAACAAGCTTGATTATTTGCTAATGACATGTTGTCTCATAAAGCAAGCAGAGGGCTACAGCACAGAGATTAACTCGTGTACAACACTGACAAGAACAAAACATTTCATTTTTATTGTCAGACTGAGTGTTTCACTGCACACAGATGACCTTTCCAAACTATGTATATGAATAAATACCAGGGCCTGAATGGGGTTAAAGGCTTAGTTCACCGGCTTTTGTCCCTTTGATTGTTTGATTGTCTGTCCATCCATCTGGCCAGCCATCTGTGAACAAGATAACTCAAAAAGTTCCCCGTTGATTTTGATGACATTTTCAGGGAATGTTGGTCATAAGAAAGAACTGATTCAATTTTAGTGGTGAGCCAAAATCAGATGCAGATCCAGTTGTCTTATAAGGATTTGATAACATTGCTCGATAAAGTAGTTTTCCACATTATTGCCAATAACTCAATACGTCCTTCACAGATTTAGGTGACATTTTCAGGGGATGTTGCTCATGGTACAAGGGAGAAGTGATTCGATTTTGGTAGTGGTTTGAATATAGATGCAGATCAAGTTTTTTTTTAGGTTTTGTGTGATAGGGCAGTTTTCCACATTGTTCAGAATAACTCAGAATGTCAGAAATGCCTTTGTGGAGGTTTGAGCACTTCTACTGTTGTGATGTTACTTTATGTTATGGTATCCTATCCTATGTTTTATTATACTGTGTTATGCTACAGATGTATTAAGTTGACAGTAGGGATGCACAATATTGGATTTCTGCTTATACTAGATATGCCTCATTTTCACCTATACCGATATAAATACCTATGTGATGTGACAAAAGCATAAAATATTCACTCAACTAAAATTGATCTGTCCCTTTCATGGTCCAGTCCATTTGTGTTCGAAGCAGATGTGAAGCAAGAAAAATAACATTTTGTTCTTTAATAAGTCACACTTTTGATTCATAAAGGTGGACATTGCATGATGATGAGGTAAACTATCATGGTACATTTTACATTTTTGCCAGTATTAAAGCCATTATTTGGGATGTTCATGAACAATGTGTGTGGTCAAAATATCAGCTGTAAATATCAGTATTCAGTATTCATATCTGTCAACACAACTCATCAGTTTTTCAGGCAAATACCTGCAGATGACAATATTGGTCTGATAATAATGTGCATTCCTAGATGTGAGTTCTGTTAATTTGCATGTTATAGTGCAAAATGTTTGCTATTGTATGTTTTAGTGCTCAACAATACTGGAAAAATGTATATTTAATTTCTATGAATGTTCATTACATTACTATTCAACAATTTTTCTTATTTGAGTCTTAATGTACTTTGTAATCTTATCCCCGTCCTTAATAGGTGGGACCAGTGGGCTGGTTATTGGGCTTAAGCCACGAGGGCTAAACAATATGCAATTTTTCACCGCGTTTAAATTATGTGCATGTCTTGAAAGTCACGCTGAAAAGTGTACAATGCAAGTCTTATGACACTTTTACACATTATGCTGACAATTTGGGGTTTTTAACAGAAAAAAAGACCTGTTTTCATGATTTTAGAGCTAATTATCAATCCCCGTCGGCTATCAGCCACAGTTGTCAGAGTAAAAGCTCACTGTGTATGCAGGGTGTGTTTGTCTTGTGTAGGTCTGATAAGATGACGGCACTCCAGTCACAGACACACCGGCATGTCTTACAGAGCAGCTGCTCAGTTTAGCCAGGCGGACCCTCAGCGACCGTTTCCTGCTACCAGCAGAGTCCAGCTCTTGTAAATGCTCTGACTGAATAAACTCTCAATTAATCGAACAGGCGTGCCACTGTGATTGTTTTTTTTTTTTTTTATAACAGTTCTAAATGTTTGCTGGTTTTTGAGGTCACTGGCAGCTCAACACAGTAAGCTTTCATCTCATTTTTAGTGACTTTCATGTAGACTAAATGTACCTTTAAACACTGTTTGCAATGTGCAATTAACACAGTAACACGCAATGAGTTGACTGGTAGAGTTTAATCAATTAACAAACACATTGCTCAAACTTTTCCCTTTCTCCACTTTTCCTCGTCCCATTTCATGTTTGTATGACTTAGATGTCAGATACCGAGTAACTTAAGACTCAAACTGAAGTATCTTAAGAGAGAAAAATTATAACTGTTTCACTGAAAAACTAATCAAGGTGCATATAAATAACAACTGATTTTATCTTGTGTTTTCTTTTATTATAAAAAAAATAAATAATCATACAACAGAAAAACACATTGAATTGTCATCTATTTCTATATCTCTTACTGCCGTCTGGTGTCATGGTCTGTTGTAATTATGGCAGTTTTATATACAGGCAGCTAAAGGTCACAAGTTAAAATAGTACCTACAAACACTAACACACCAATGAGCAGTGTCTGCAAAGAAACCCTGACAGTGCCACTGGAATGTAAAAACCAAGTTGTTTAAACGGATAAAGTGTTAAAAAGAACATTTCCTCTGGTTTGATAAGCTGGACAAAGTTCCAGGAATTAAATGAGTTGTCTAACTAGTCTGTGTTGTCCAGTTCTGTGATGCTATGCAGATGAGATTGTGAGTAATGTCAGTCCACTGTTATTTTTATGCTAATCAGTGCCTGAGCACTGAATGCAGAGAGGATTAAGGATTGAAAATTATCATTATGATCCTTAATGTTACTGCTGCTGCTGCCAAAGGCCTAACACTGCAGTGTGATGAGTCAACCTGTTGGCTTGTTTACTCTGGTTTAATTGTGTACTCACTGCACACAAACCACCCAAGGGTTTGGCTGGAGGTGAGTTAAGGACCACCTCTTCAAGGCAATCCCGGTGCTGTTTTTTTGCTCCGAGAGAGTTTGATTGGTGTGTTCACATATGCCCAAATGAAACTGGGGGAGGAGGAATGCCCACTGGTTTTGGAGCAATTTTGTGCACAGAAATGTTTTGCTTGTTTTCATTGTGTGTATCTATTACTTGTGCGGTATCCATGGCAAGTCTGTGGTCAGCTGTGTTTTTTAATTTTATCATTTCTTCTGCGTAATCAACATTATGAAGCAAAACTAAAAGAACAACACATCAAAAAGCTCCCTTAGAAAGATTTTATTCAGCAACAAGTGACGTTTCGAGCCACTGTTTATGTTTGTGCCTTCTGGATCCAGTGTCCACTAAGGCAGGGGTTTAAAACACCAAATGCAGCACCACAGCTCTTTTCAAAATAGACAATTAAACATGGCTGACATTAGAACATAAATTGTTTGCTTGACTGGTTAATAAAAACCAGTTGGTATTGTTTGTTTGTATTGTTGGAAAGTCTGATTAGGCACCTTTACAACAAGGTATAACTTGTAAGGATCTTGCGTTCGTAGAATGAGCACCCTAGCTAAAATAAGACAAAATCCCATTTGGTACTGTTAAACATGAGAATTAATTGGCCCATATAACATTTCCAAGCTTTTTTTGGGAGCAAAAGATAAAGGCTGAAAACAGCACTGGTCACACTCATTTCTGCAGTATCTGCTATTGTATCATGGCTTAAAAGTCAGTTTGTGCCAACACTTCTAATCATCTTAAAGTTAAAACACCCTTGCAAAGATTATCAGCACTGTGCAGTTTGTTCTTGTTTAATGTCTAAATGAGGAGATGAAATTTCTACCTTTTAAGGCTGTCACTTTTCCTAAAAATCAAACTTGAACAGTTTTCAAACATACACCCAAATAACCGAAGATATTCGATTGTTTTGCCCCCTTTGGTAAAGACCCTGCCAAAAAAAACACAGTCACACGGGGTTGAAGTCTTGACGAAGCGCCGCTGCACTCAGCTGTATAACTTGGATGAAAGCCGACGGTTGAAATTTGATGTGGAGGACGAGTAACTAAGCTGCTTTGCACATAACCGACACACAGCCCAGTCTTTGATTTTAAAGTTGCCATCAACGTGTAGAACCCAAAATCTTACCATACAGCGCTCCTCAGATGACTCGGTGCTGTCAATGTCCGCTCGGAGTGGCAACTCTTTGTTTGCTGAGGTCAAGAGAGCGGCGGACGTGGCTGAGGGTCAAGCTGCGCTGAGAGCGCCCTCTGTTGGATGAAACGATCCACTGCTCCAGGCGCCCTAATGTGCCGCTATATTTTTAAATTTAAAATATTGAGTTCTGTAAAATAACTCAATATTTTACATTCAAATATTTCTTTACTATTCGGTTACGGATATTTATCCCCATATTCGAACGGTTATTCGAATATCGAATATAAGGTGACAGCGCGACTACCTTTTGCTCTAAGCATCGTTCTTTTCCTAACAGGGGCAATTATATGGTAGCAAGGACCAACAGGGGCCCACTGAAATCTAACTGGCCTTCACAAATCCTAACTTTGACACACTTAAGGTGAGGTACATTACAGTGTCCCTGTCATCTGTGTTTTTTCCATATTTGGCTTCTTTTTCTCTAATCAACAGAAAATACAACGGTGTCCATACTGGTGATCCCTGTACATGACAATTAATCCGTTTAAATTTTGCTGACAGAAAATGTACTATTTAAGAAGTCAGTTATCATCAACATAAAAAACACAAAACTAGGATCATTGGGTTGTATCTCACACAACTTTTGGCTAATTGTTCTGTCTCTCTCTGGCTTGAGCATGCATGGTGCACAAACAGGTTTATGCAGCCGGTTCCTGCTGGATGTAGCACAATGCACATCTATTGACTGAGGGGCAGTGGGCCAGTGGCTGTCTGCCTAGGAGCACAGGGATGGTTTTTATTTTTTTATTTTCCATGTGTTTTTTCCTGTGTGTGTGCATGTGTGTGTGAACCCGTTTGCTCTTTCCCTTACATAGACCCTCTGTTGTGATGTCATTGGCAATCTGTGGTAACATTTGACTGGGAGCTCCTGCCAGCTCCCCGTCTGGCTTACTCTCAAGGGACTGTCAAAAGAAAGACAGGTGAAAAATCACATCCTGGATTATTTTCCCCTCAAAAAGAGTTTCAACCAAAGTGGTACTCAGGTACTCAGGGGAGGCCACAATTTTATAATGTGAGCATTCACAGTAAAAAATAATCAGACTTTATCTGGGGATGCAAAGAATTAGCTGGCAAAACAAAGTCACATAACTATTAGTCAGCACATGATTTAGAGGAGAGATTAAGCAAGTCTTGATCATTTTTAGCAATTCAGGACAGCTATCCCGGTCAAATGCTCTGTCTAAATTAGAGATAGGCATTTGTTGTTAACAAGAGGGCCAAATTATTATACTCCAATCAAAGTCTTAAGATTAGTAAAAAAAAATTGTAAGATTTTGCATTTGCACTGTTGGATCTTAAAAAGTTCTAAGTGGAGGTTCAAAATGCAAAAAGAATAAATGGGAGTGAGGGACAAAAGATACTGAGCAGGTAGTTTATTGAAAACTGCATTTAGACTTAAACATGCTTTTGTCAGCTGATCAAAAGTTTACAACCTCAGCCTTTAAAAGTCAAATCTGTGCAAAAATTTGGATTCAATGTTATTTCTGACGGGTATTCACACTGTAATGACCTCCTGATGGCAAAGGCAAAAAAGATTTCTGTCTTTGAACGTGCAGGATTGTTCAGCTGCATAAGCAGGGCCTCTCACAACAGGCAGTCATTTTGAATTTCTTAAAAGATCCTGAGGCCACATTGAAGGAGCTGTGGGGCGGGTGGCACATGTGGCCCCTGGGTCGCTAGTTGCCCAACCCTTGTATAAATGTAGCTGTCTGCCACTTGTAGCCAATGTGACTCAAAATAAGGGCCACTGCATGATGCTGAACTGCTTTTCAACCTGGATTTAAACAAGTCAGTGATACGAATGAATAACATTTAACAAGAACAGCAAGACTGGCAGTTTTGACTGAAAGAAGAAAGATAAAATCGTATGTGAGCTTTGTCAGGTTAGTCGGCACATCTAACTCTCAACTGTGACAATGTGAAATCATAGTTATGGTACCCAGCAAGGTAGCACTGCTAACAGTAGGCACACTCGAGTCCTCCACAGGTACCTGCACACAATTCTCTGATTTTGTTTCACAGCTATTTTAAATAAACAGTGCTTGTTTTTAAGGTTTTCACACCTACAGCTTGGATTCTTTTTTCCAATTCAGTAAAAAAAAACACTACTAATCGCACATTTCCTTTGGATCATTTTATGATTATACCACAGGATTTTATAGTGGGCCACAAAAAAAGGCAGGGCTGGCCTTTCGTCATTGCCGTAGAGCTAGTGTTGCATGACTATGAGTTTCCCTCTGCATTATGGGAAGAAAGTTAGCAGGCTAGGCTGTCGACCAAAAGAGTCATTGTTTTGTAGAAAAGATCAAATGTCGATTATAAAGATGAGCATGTTTGTCAATGTGTTTGACACGCCTTATGATACACACAAAGAACACACTCGTCAGTGTCTACAGTGAATCACAGAGGACACCAGATAGCATGGTACCTTATTACACCATAACACCTGTGGAGGTGTCAGCAGAGAAACTGTTAGTGATGTGGAAATGTCAAGAGTGGCTTTAAAAAGTACAAACTCTCTTGCTTTAAAGAGCTGGACTACTCTCTGAAAACGTACGTTTTTGAAACAGTCTGTGATGTTGAGTCTTGTGGTCACCTGCTGTACAGATGGTGAGTAATGTTTACCAGTGGCTATATTAATGATATGTTGTGCAGGTGCGCATAGAGTGCTTCAACAGCAGGGTTTTCCAAACCATGGCCTGGGGGCAAACTGCTGTCAACAATCCAGTTTTATTTGGCGCCTGGCAAGATCCAAAAATAACTAGAAAAGCACTCGGAGAGCGCAGACCTCCGCCAAGATACAATTCTGGAGCTCCGATTGGACGGCCGAGTCTCCGCTCATGTCTGTCCATGTGGAGAAACCCTCCACTGGCATTGCAAGGGAAGCTGGGTAAAGTAGTGACAAAAACCCTCACGGCAGCCAATGAGAAATTAATGGGACTTGCCATTATAAACTTAAATGTTTTTTTTGTGATGTCAATCTGGATCGGATCCAGATGAAATTGACCATGATAATAGAGTTCTATTATATATATTATCCTGTATATTGAAGTGAATCCATCAAGGGATGACAGATATTTTTTTTAAAATATGGCCCAATGTTAAGTTATGGAATTTTCAGAAAATTTTGGGAATATTTGAATCCAGACAAATATGCGGATCACCACCAAAATGTAATGGCTTCTTCCTTGGACCAAATCACACCTCTGGTAAAATTTTCATGTCAATCCATCCAGTAGGTTTTGCGTTATCTTGCTAACAGACAAACAAACACACAAACAAACAAACACACAAACAAACAAACACAAACAGACCCTGGTGAAAACATAACCTCCTTGGCGGAGGTAATGATATGAGCCCAAGCTAAAAAATAAAGCTTATGCCTCTCTGAGGAATAAAGACTGACTGAGCATTCAGAAGCAGCATTAATGGCTGATTAATGACTAGCTGTCTCCTCCAACTTAAGATCTGACTTACAAAGAATACTGTCATCTTCACACATTTGACAAGCTCTTAAAAAGTTGTCAGCTTTGTGCATTAGCTTTGTGCAGTGGAGCCACCTTCTCTAATTCTAATCATGACCAGGGGCCCATTCTGTAGAAGCCTGGGTAAACCAGGGCCCTCTAAATTGAGCCAAACAGGCTCTCTTGCACTCTTGTACTGGACCAACTCTCCCAAACAATCTAGGTTTGAAAACTGTTGTTTTCTCAACATCATACTAAACACCTTAACACAATTTGGAACAGCTTTCAGTTGTTTCTTGTTATGCTTGGGGACATCCTTAACTTTTTCACACTGTTCCACGGCTTGCAAGCCTCCTGCATTTAAATCATTAGTAAGTGGTTGATCTATGGTGTGATAATAGTTGGCACCTTATCAAAAGTCACCAAATGCCTTTTAAATGTCAGATTATTCTATTTGCTTTTGAGGTGTCATATCTGTAGCTGAAGTTTAAGGTCTGATCATCATCACATTGGCAGTGCGATAAAGCTGTTGACATTTAGGATGGTTCGCCCGTCAGACATTTTTTTGTTTGGAGAGCGCAGAGCTGTGCGACGTAGAGTGTCAGCCTTCCCCCCCGTCCTCACAGCACTTCACCCGTGTCCTGCCCTCCTCACCTGTCAGTCATCTCCCCCACAGATGAGTGACAGCTCTGTCAGCGAGTGCGGAGGGACAGGAAGGCTGAGCGAGTCCAGTCACATCTGTTGTTTTACAGGCAGCCTGCGTTCGGCCTGGGGGATCTCATTATAACCCGGCCTGTCGAATACGCTCGCAAAGCACTCAGCCACACAATATGAACACACAAACAAGGCAGAAATGTCAGCATTTGTTGCTCATGTGTGCTTGATACTAGCATGTAAGTTTAATCAACCTGCCAGTAAGTAAAGAGACAAATAAAGCAAGAGAATATGAGGAAAAACAGCCACCTCTTCGCAGTAGACACCACACAAAACAATGAGTGACACTCCTCAGTATTCACGGCTAGCGCTCTGCCGTGCAGCTGTCGATCTGGGATTAAACTTTGCTTGCAAACAGACACTAAAGGTGAGCAAACGCAGCCTTCAAAGTCAAAGGCAGCGTCAGCGAAGCAGTGAGGTGTTAGTGCAGACTGCCCACTGGCTCAGCATCACTTCTTGAGAAGACAAAGTGGGCTGATTTAAGTCACATTACTCATTCTCACTGGCATGACGGGCACAGTGCTACATGCAAATCACCCCTGTCTGCTTTCCCTGTGCCAGTGTGAGGGGGTAAGGAGAATGAGTAAAGAGCTGATGAGTGAGGGGAGAGGGGTTGTGAGGGATGGCGTGGATAGAAAACAGTGTGCATGCTGGGATTTGTATGTTGATGCAAGCCATTGTGTCACTCTGGCTCTCTGTCAGGGCAGGTTGCCCATTTACTCCCCGCTGTTAATTACATCCTTGTTCGAACCCAAAACAGACACACATACTGCCTGCAAATTCACCGCCCTATCTGCAGCTGTGCCCTTCATTTAAGTAGCAGATATGAGACCTTCATGGTCAAAAAATGATATAGAATTATGAAAATTTTTGAGCTTTTTTATTGAATTTTGTTTACTAAGTCTTCTTCAGTCAGTAAAAAGAATACACACTTGTGTCTGTAGATATTTCAGAACAAAGCAGCAAAACAACATTAAATTCAGGAAAGAGTGTTTTATAAATTCACAGCTGTTCGAAATTTGTTAAAAAGTGGATTTATTTAAACATTTACACATACACTATAAGACAGATGTCCTTAAAGGGATAGTTCAGGTTTTGAGTTGGGGTTGCCTGAGGCCCAAAGCACTAGTAAATATGATTGCCACAATTGTCATGAATATGGGAGGATATCTTTATGAACCAAACTACAGATAGGAAGAACTTTTCCAGATGGGGTAACTGGTAGAAAGAAGAACAGAAAAAACTGTATTATCTGTGAGCCCAAAGTTGCAAAGCGGGAAGCCCATTGCTGTCCTGTTACTTTGTTACAGTACTTCTCCTGGACCTTTCATTGGAGTTCGTTCATTTCAGTAAACCTTTAAAACTGCTGTCGTGTGTCGTAGTCTTGTTGATAGAATGGGCACTGCAAACATGAGCTGGTGAGGGCCCACTCGGAATGCGGTGAAATCGGTATATTGATCATTTTTTTCTGACTGTTTATACATCCAGGATAAATCCAGGAGCATCCCATCTTTTTAATATCCAGGGAGTTTGATTTCTATCAGTTTGTGCTCCAGTGATGTTAACTGACCCTGCTTGCAGCCCTCTGACCTGCACATCTAATGAGAGGAGTTGCAGTTGGAAAGATAAGTAGCCCATTTGTTGCATCACCATAAAGTTCTAAACACAGGGCCTTTGTTGAGGAAAAGTTAAATGTTTTAAAGGATCTTATTGTAGCTTCTAGTCGAGCCAATTAAGTTTTGTGAGCAGTTTTAACCTAAAAGTGGGGGAATTACAAGGCTTTTGGTAGCACATGTACTGCTACATAGGGCCAGCGTCCACTCCCACATATCTACTTGTGCCATAGGCCCTCTCAGTGTTGTGAAGTGTATCCAATTGCTTACCTCATCCTCTAAATCAAATCTCAAAACCCTGGCAGTGAAGCCAGTGCTTTTTCGTCACAAGTATAAGTCCTGATGTGCTTTTGTTTCTTCCACTCAAAGCAGCCTCCTAAAGGTTGGGTCTCAATGCAAAATGATTCACAAGCCAGTTTTTTACTAGGTTGAGGACTGCCAGACTAAAATCACTTTAATGACTGTCAGGGATGGTCCTCTCTATCCTCTCTCTTACCTTTACAAAGCCTTTGCTTGTTGACATAAACATGTGCCATCTGGCTAGAAAAAGCGAGGGAGAAATTTGAAGAAGATTTGAGTGAGACTGGAGATGTTCCAGATGCCAAAAGGAAGTTTTGAAGAAATCATTAACAGTAGCTTTGCCAAAGCCCTTTGGATACAGCAGAGATGCAGAATTGTGTTTTATGAGGGTAGGTACTCAGAGATGCAGCTTAGGCCAATTTCACAAGTGCTGCGGCAGCTTTCACACCAGGTTTGTGACTACTGCGGCCTCAGCGCATGCCCCTGAGATTATCGGAGTGGGAGACGCATCTGAGGCTCACAGCTCCACCTCCAGTCTGAAATTTCTGACTTGATTACATGCTCCTCAAGATGAAAACAGGCCCACACCCCTGCCATTATACTAGTAAAATCAGTCTAGTGTAAAATAGACCTTAGATATACAAACTGGACAGACACCACAAGACAAAACCCCTGCAGCATCAAGGAAAGTCACAACATATTGTGCAAAAAAAGACGTTCATAAAAATCTGCTTGTTTACACCTAAAAAGCAAGTTACCTTTGGCAACTAT
Organism: Cetoscarus ocellatus; assembly: GCA_037902135.1. NCBI lineage: Eukaryota > Metazoa > Chordata > Actinopteri > Labriformes > Labridae > Cetoscarus > Cetoscarus ocellatus. The sequence goes on along the minus strand of JBAMNC010000717.1, from coordinate 266,068 downwards.
TGTGTTTGTTGGATTTGAATCGTTTGCACCATTTTGGAAACGCAGCAGCAACTGAGTTTTTCTCATTGGTGGGATATAACAGGAATAACATGAGAGAGCTTTACTGATTTCTCACAACAGATTAATCTGTAGCCTCTAGTCAAGGAGAGTTTGTCAATGAGTCAAAGCTTCAGGTAGGATTTTTCATAGGGGAGATCAGACACTTTTAACACCATTTTCCGACATGACCTACAAATAACTGGATCTATAACCTTTAATTTTAGACACATGTATGAGCACAAGTAAACAAAGTAAATACTGCAGAGTCTACAAGCCACTTGCCAGAGGCGTGCTGACCTAAATAGGGCCTCACTTTTATTTTGCTAAGCACACTTGCATCACTACATCTCAAAGAAAGATGAGTCAAATATGTTTAAAGATGATCAGGCTGACCAAGCAGTAATTATGATAAAGTGTTATTCTCCTCCCCAACAATGGTCTTGGTAATTAATTAGGTGGCTCATTCCTTGCAAACAATAAAAATAATACCCAGATCTATACATCCAAGGCTAAGTTTTCAATAAAATATGACCATCCCTGCAGTAAAGGTCAGGAGAGAGGTGAACTCTATGAGCTAGACCTTAAATGTTTGTTGTGTTTCATGAAAGGAAGAACATGAAACCTTAAAAAGAACCTGTATTATTTATCTAATGTAGGAGCACACTCTCTGCACATACACTCAGATTACCCTCTGTATTCAGACCCCTATCTTTATTCTCCACTCTCCCTCTCAATGTCCATTAAATAATTGAGAGCACTCCTCGCTTTTAGCGAGCAGCACTGACCCATGCTCCCGTGTGTCTGTTTTATTGAGACACAACGATCACACTGGGGAAGTATGTCAGCGCGTTTTTTTACAGCATGTGAGATTTTCAGTCTCGTTGGTGGGTAAAGATCAGGAGTCAACATTAAAATTCATAAAGGAGTGTTTGGAAACCAAAGACATGGCAATAGCGAGAAGAGAGGGAATGAGGCGATAAACCCGAAAGCCCCCAAGTTGACATGGACATAAAACAAGCCGCAGGCCAAAGCAGGGCCGCTGTCCGCTTGGTCAACTCACTGCAGGCTTGCTGCGGGCATTATGTCCACAATCTGCCACGCTGAGGAATTAGAAAGAGACATCACATGCCCAAACATAAAATCTACTATAGGTACATACAGCTGCAGCACAAGTTCACATTGCAAGCTTTGTCAAGTCTGTTTAAATCTTCAATACAAAGCAGAGAGCTGTGTTACTGTCGACAGCAGTGCTCCAACTTCTGCAAATTGTCCAAGTGGAGAGAAAAGAAAGCCTCCAACAGGATCAAATCCCACTTTTTAATCCAGGAAAATATAGTAGTCGTGTACAGACTAAAGCTGTCCTGATCTGATGCTTGGCTGCAAGGCAAGCTCTACCACACTTTTCCTATTTATAAAATAATCTGTGGCTAAAGGCAACACACCAGCTCAGACAATCCTTTACTGAAACAGTATCTCAACCAGTCCCTTGTCCACCCTTCATCATTTAAATACCCTCTTCTGTACATCCCTCGAAAGACTTTTCTGCAGTGTCTGGAGCTAATCGTTTGCCTTTAGGGCCATATGCTGCTGCCATTTAAAGGACACAGATGGATACTGTAAGAATGCAGCATGCCAGGGTTTGGTAAATGGACTGACTGTGCAAAGTATTATGGTATGAAAATGTCAACAAATTGGCTTTTGAAGCTGCCTTTTCAAGCAGGTTCATGCTGGACAACAAACTGAAATTGCAAGTAGATATTTTAGCTAATTTCACATTGGAAGTGTTTTGTCCACGTGTTTTTGCTGCGCATGTCAGCTCAAGTGAGTGCCACCAAAGCTTTCACACCAGACCTGTAAATGTCCTGTGGCATCAGCTCATGTCCTTGCTGTCACAGCTCTATCACCCCAAATATGACCCTCTATAGAAAGTTTAGAAAGACCTACAGCTAACTCCCCAAAAGGAACTTGATCCGATAACTGACCTCAGAAACCTGCAGAAAGACAGCATTCTGACGAACAAGAGGAGTTTCTCCACTGAGGAGACAAACTGAAGCATAAATCCAAAGACGCACAGAGAAGAAGAGTTATTGGATGGTTTCCATCTTTCCTGTGACATATTCTCCTTCTGTGGACATACATACCTCATGGATTAAGGTAAAAGTGGCTCTCTATGTTTTATTTTCTTCCTGCTTTGAACAAGAAACGCATGTGCAAGATACACATGATATGCAACCTGAAAGCTCTGAGTTTAGAACATGCTCACCGTAATGAAAATATGCTTACACTGCAGCTGTCAGGCGGGTAAAATGCTTCCAGTGTGAAACAAGCCTTACAATGAACCGGCTATGTACAGTCCAATCAGTAACCCTCTTAATTATGCATAAACCACATCCACCTTAAAACAAAAATGAGATGCTACAAAGAAATTCACCATCACAAAGTTCGTATATACATCCCTTGTAATTTAGTCAATGTCCACACACAGGCGGAGATTTTGAAAATACCCATCTACATGTGGACAATGCCTAAAACTACTGCAGGGCAGCGTCAGACCTTGCAAGGTTAAAAAGTGTCAGGTAGAGAAAATGTAGAAATGAGCCACAAAGAGTTGCTGTGGTGTTTTTTTGTAGAGATGTGGTTTATAAAATCTTACAAGTAAGGGACGAACATTAGAAAAAATAATCCTTTACTTTTCAAGTCCGAAATCAAATCAATTTTTCCTTAAGTCTGTGTGGACATTTGAGTATATTGCACATATTTCCCTGCACTGTGCTTGAGGTGCCGCATTCATGAGCAAAGGATGGACATAAGACCCCATCACCCTGACCTCTGATGTTGTTCCTCAAAAATTCTAAAGCTCATCCATGAGTCAGAGATCAGATTAATGCAAAATTGGCAAAATCCCACCAAAGAAGCTTAAGCTTAAGCTACCCTGGTGTCAAGCAAGGGATGACCAGTGGGCTCTATGAACTTGACACTTTACCTCAAATACCGTATTTGTTCATCCTTTAATCAAGAGTTGACTTTAGTGCAAAGTTTGGTGAAAGTATATAAGAGCCTTTTTCATTCTGTTCACAAGAAAAAGTTAAACATGTGATACAATGACCTTTTAACTGTTGAGATACAAAGATGGACATTCAAGCAAAGGATGATCATGTTGCTCCTTGACCCTCTGACCTTCAGCATGTAATAATTTCATTCTTGAGTTAGACTGGACAATTTTGCCAAGTTTGAAAAAGATCCCTCTGAGTTTTCTAAAGATATCAGTTAACAAGGATGAACATGAAACTTAACAGCTTTGAACTTTGACCCCCATAGTCTAATCAAGTTATGCATGATTTAGAGTTTACAGTTGTGCACAGTTTGAGGAAAAACCTGAAAATGTTCTTGGGAAATTGTATCTAGAAACTATCGTGGGACATGATGATCTCTGACTTACAGAAAAAATCTCCTCAGCTTTTTCTGTAAGATTTTTTTCAAAGCATCGTTAAGTTATGACACAGAGGCTAAGGGCTGTCACAGTCCCATAGACCTTGACTGAGCCCAGTGTCTCTCAAATGGTGGGGCATGGTAAAATGCGCTGGTGGACATTGACTGTCTTGATGGGGGCATGTCCAGTTTAGGGCCTGACCCTTTATTATACTGTTTGACCACCTCAGATGGCAGTCCAAAATTCTGCAGTGTGACTGACTACTTGCCATCTCAGAGGTGGGATTTAAGTAAAAATCATTGTGGACTGTGAAAAGTAAAGACCTCTGTTTGCTTTTTTGTTTAATGTGGAAAATTGTATTTTGTTAGAACTTTTAATTGTGACTCTGGACTGAAACCTTCACTCAGTCTTCAAAGAAATAAGCACATACTTTGCTGCTTTTATATTTTATCTTTATAACATAGAGGCAAGGCTTAGAATATAAAACAAAATTCATGTTCAGTTTCGAAGGGGATGTATTGAGTAGATATCAAAAGGTAAAACACATACTACTGTTTTCTGTTTGTTTGCTGATAATTAAAGGAGGAATTAGTATTCACATTCTCAGTTTTATTTAGAAAATCTCAACTTTTACCTTTTAAGTGACTTTGGTGGTGCAGGGCGGGGGTAAAAACATAGTCATACTTTCATATTCTTGAAGGGGGGGCATAGCAGGAAGTGACTGAGAACCACTGACTTAGGCTTTCAGAATTGTATCAGTTCATCCTTGAGTTATAATGGACTTCTTTTTTGAAGGATGACCTCTGACCCCTATGTTACATCTCTCCCCCCCCCCAAAAAAAATGACACTCTTATAAATAATTACGTTTATCTCTGCAACTACAAGGTCTATTTGAACTTGAAAGATGTCATAATGGAGAGGACACTTGTAAGAGTGTACACATAAGCTGTATTTTAACTGAGCCGAAGTAAATGACATTGGGGCACATTGTAAGCTAGTATCTCCAAGGAATCATGCAGATGGAGCTTCTTCTTCAGCAATCAAAAATGACCCAGAAAGTGCCCACCGGTCACACCTAAAAGAGGAAACCTCCAAGGTGACCACCTAAATCATTTGCATATTATTGGTGGACAGAGGCTTTATCTCTCCAGCCTTTTCTCAGTCAGCTCCTAGATATAAAGAAGCCTTTAGAGGAGAATCTGAACCAGTTAAGTTGCCACGTGGATCAGCGTTGGATAACCATGACCTGGATGACTGTGAGCCAATAAAGACATGTAGCAATTTAAAGCAAAAACTAAATAAATAAATAACTTGAACCTAAGTGTTATGCCTAAGTTATGCCAATTACAATCCAAATGAACTAATGAATGGAATTTAGCTAAATTTGACGTACTAAAGTATATGCTGCCATCTGCTGGTGAAATGTTTTTTTTTTTTTTTTTTTTTTTTTTAGATGTACACATTTCACAGGACTGTCCAAAAGTGCTGATTACTTTTCAGCGGTTTATTTATTTATTTATTGTAGTTTGTTGCAGAATGTTGCTAACAGTGAAAATGCTGTTGTAGAGTGGGGCGCCCCAAAAAGATGGACAGGGCACACCAAACACCAGTAGACTCTGGAGTTTTGCCACGAAGCAACAATTTGGACCTCCACTTCTGAAGCTCCTCTAACTTTCTGCTTTGCCTTTAGTCTTGTTGCCATGTCTACGTTTGTTACTTCCTCCAGCCAGCTTGATCCCTGATCAGCTTTGTTCTGGTCCATGTGACATAGGGGTGGGAATTGTCACTGGCCCCACGATACAATATTTTTTCAATAGTTGAGTCTGATTTTATTTTATTGTGATTCCTAAATATTTCACGATATGCTGAGTACTGCAAAACTGAATTCTGCGATACACTACACTTATTATCTTTATACTGTCTGTATTTACATCCAAAAAGAAAAAATGACAGAATTCAAACAAATTAATAAGAAAACATCTCAGTATACTCATCATGTCACTTCAGTTTTCTTAAAAACAAGAGTAAAACTCACAGACTGACGTTCAGATGTGGCCTTTCTTCAACTTTTAGCTTCACTGCACTGAAGAGCTTTAGTGCTGCTGTCATAGAGGTAATAGATAAGATGGCACTGGACTCCAACCAGCATGTAACAAAAGCCCTTGTCTACCACAACATGGTGAGTCCTTAAGTCTTTGCTCATAAAGTAAGTTGAAGATTGAGCTATTTTCTCAGCTTCTTAAGATCTGGGAGGCAGCTTAATGTTGGCTGGTTTATCAGTAGCATTAACTTAGCATTAGCTTTGCTGTCATCAGCTTTTGCTGTCCTCGGGTGGTGTCAAGTGAGGTGAGCCTAAAGTTAACTCAATATTACTTCCTTTCCTCCTTGTGTGTCATGTCCAACTTTTATGTCTCTTTTGAAAGTTCAAAATAAGTCCACATAATGAATTTAAATGCCATGACTGCTTACATCTTACACTCTTGCACAATGAATGTCACCTGTCTGACCTGGTTCAACAGCACCATCATGGGGACTTAAACAGTGATTTTATTTCTGTTTAACCAAAAGCTTTTTGAATGTTTGAAAAAAATACATACATCAACTATCGCAATATTACAGTGTATCGCTTTTGTCCCCCCTGATATGGCAAAACCCAGAAGACGTGCTCAGCTGTCCATGGTGCACCAAACACATGAGGATTTCCAATCATAAATACTGAACATGTGACATTTTTACAGTCAGCCAGGGGGACTGTGATCCTCTTTTAAGAGGATAAAATTACTTTACACACCTCACACTATAGGATAATCAGGTAAGACAATCTTTAGGATCTGATAATCAGGTCTTGCTGACTTTGGTCAGAAGCTGGGATCTGAGGCAAAACTCGGGCCAATTGTTTTGTTTTGTAGTGTGTACCCCGCTTAAGTTGTAATTGATTTTGTGGAATGGTTTACATGGGCTTGTAGTTGAGCTTAATCAGTGTAACTTATTAGTGTACTCTTCAATTAACTTTATTTCAAAACTTTTCCACTAGAGCCCAACTGGCTCTGTTAGAGCTCAGTGGGTATCAAATCAGTTTATCATTCAGTCAGAGAGGACATTTAAAGATGTATAAAAAAAATCCCTGCAGTCTGCCAAGAGTAAATAACATTACTCTTGAAGCTCAGGGATACTTTAGCCATGATACTGTTCATATTTCTAAGCATTTTCAGTTTTATGCAGTAGCATGATGATATTTTATAGGACAATTTAAACAGTAAATCTTTGCACAGCTGAATGTAGGAAATATCTTTCTATCCTCAACAATCTCTCAGCACAAACAGAAATTATCTGTGTGTATGCAAATGTGAACTGTAAGAGACCTTTGAATCTTATCAAATATTCAAATTAAAGCCAAAGATAAAATACACACAGTTTTATATTTGAATATAAGCATCGCTGCTGCTCACTTTATTTAAAAAAAAAAACACAGATGGAGGAGACAGATTTGCATGAAATGTGACAGCGTGTGCGTTGATGTGTGCCGTTATTATCTCGGTAGCAATCAGCTGTGCAAGAAGAGGAAAATGTGTTGACGTACACAAAGTTAAGCCTATACATAGACATACAGAAAGAGAATAAAAGCTGAACAATCAGTCAGATATTGTGTGCAGGCAGAGATAAGTCAGTCAAAAGCATGAAATGTCATCACAATATTCTTCTCCTTAAACAGGATCCTTCTTTATAGAAACTGTGAATTATGTGAAGTTGCTGAGATGCATGATCAGTTTGATTCATATTCTAACATTTTTTTTAAAGAAGGACCACAGGGATTAAAAATGTCCAATCCACAGCTCTAAATAAGCCATTCAGTCTAAACTCTATGCCTTATTCAAATCTTGAAATAAAACATGCAGCTTCCTCTTTCTTCTTTTGAAAGTTTTAATGGCTCATGAATTGATCCCTCTTGCATTTTTTTTTAAACAAATTCAACAGTGGGGAGGATAAAATAAATAGAGAAGTAAGCCAGGCACTTTTGGCACAGCAGAAGGCAGGAGAACGAAAAAATTACCTTTATTAAGTCTAGAATGACCCCATTGATTTTCTGTTGTGTGTCTGCCATAATAATGAAGCAGCGGATGTCAGAGCAGCCACACTGTAATCAGTGAATACTACGACAGCTTATTCTCCTGGAGAGGGAGAGGACAAAAGGCCAAACTGTGACAAAAAGCTGGCTGACAGACCTGAGAGATGACAGCTGATTAGATCAATGCGATGAACAAGAGGGTTTTAATGTGTAGTTTCACATTAATATGTCATCTGTCTTCTTTTTAAGGTAAACTGGGGAAGGTACCTTTAGTTTAGTGTTAATAAAGGTCAAACATTTGAATAATAGGCTACACAATTACAGACCTTAATGTAAAAATACAAATTTGTATTGTGCGTTTTATTTCAAGTTTGTGGGTCATTCAGTCCAGCAAAGGTCACCAACCTGTAGATCACGATCTACTGTGAGATCTTTAAGAGGGCAATCATGCAGGGACAAGTCACTGGAAAAGTGTCACCAGTGAAACCATTATTTTTCTACATAACAGCCTGCCAGGCATTTTTCACTGCCATCAAGCAACACGGTTATCCAGTGATTTTTTGTGCATGTGCAATGAGACAGGAGATATCCTATATGCCGATATTTCCCAATTAATTATCGCTGATAGGTAGACTGATCTTTTTTGTCTAGAGCCTCCACTGTACTAAAATTATCTGCTCCTTTCATAGTAACAGTCTTCTTGTGTTAAAAATAGATGCCAAGCAAGAAGATCAACATATTTTCTTTCATAAATTAAACTTTTGACTTATGTCTGTTTATCTCCCTTTCAAAGCGCACCTAAACTATACTCTGCCATGTAACTGGTTTATTTGTACCTTTAAACAGTTTGCAACTGTTGTGCTGGAAGTTTTTCACATGAAATAAAACACCTTGAATAAAAAAGCACGCAAAGTCCACTTCATATCAGACCACTTCATATTTGTTTATATCAATCAATCGATCAAACTATATTTGTAAAGTGCCAGTTCATAACAAGTGTTATCTCAAGGCACTTTACAATAGAGCAGGCTGAAGCCATACTCTTTATTTTAAGGGTAACATATATGTACACATACATACATACAGAAATGTATCCATCCAGGCAGAGACAAAGGGACTATAAATTTATCATAGCGGCAAACCCATGGACGCCCAGATCATATATCTGTCCTCGTCACATTTGTCTCTGATAAATATAGATTCAATCAACTAATCTTTATACGCATCACATCCTCTACTTAATAAATAATGCCCTGTCATTTCACTGTAATGTTGTATTTTATCTGCTAATTACTTTGAATAAGTAGTCACATTCAAAAAATCACTAAGAACTGATGTTTTTGGTTTAGTTGACCAGTACTGTGCACAGACAGTTCGTACCTTTATTTGAAAAATTTACAAATCTTTTTTTTTCTGTAAACATTGTCACAGATCTTGTCAATCAGATTCGTCTCTTTTATATGTGCTGTGAAATTCGCACATGTATACAATCATTAATTCAAGTCTTATATTTTTCCCCCTGCTTTAATCATGGTTGTAAACATTGCAATCTTTATTGATTTTAAAAGATGATATATCTCTTTCTATTTTGCCCTGATTATTGGAACATTAAAAACTTTATCATTTAATTGTTTTTAGAGTTTTTTTAATCCGATTTTAAGGTTTTAATTCAGGTTGGTGTATTTTACTGTAATTCCTCCTCTGTTATGCTACTCGGTGTTACATCCGTTTTGTGATTTGTGTGTTGTGATAGCCGTTTATATCTCTCTTGCAGCAAATAAAGTAGCTTGAACCTGAACACTGCACTGTCTCACACACAATTCAGCCTATGAATATTTCTGTTTTTTTTAGATACTTCTTGTTTTATAAAATGTAAATTTTGTGAGTGCAGCAGGGAGTTCATAGTGTAATTTTACACATGGTATATAACATCTGAAATAACAGTTGTAAATTTCTGCAAGAATGTTTTATATCAGCTGATTTACTTTTTAGAAAAATTATTCACCAACACCATCATTACTCTGATAATATTGTGCATTCCTAATTCATACTGTGATATGCGTAAACTGTGGACAGTGACAGAATTCCTCACAACTTTTGTCGATTTTTTGTCAAAACATCATCAAGGACAAGGTTTAAAGCCTCTGGGAGCGTGACTTGAATTTTTAAAACTTTTTATAGCATATTAAAGCTCAAAGTGCCATAAAGCATTCTTGAAATGTTGAGAGAGAAAAGCCATCTCCGAGTATTAGAAAATCTTGCTCTAAAACAGCTTCTTTAAGAGTTAGGTTGGTTTCCAGGACTGTGTGTGTGTGTGTGGTCACTACCACTTTGGCGTGAAGAATACAATTGAGTGGGAGTAAAGTAGTTTAATCGTCTGTGAGTGGGCGCATCTTGGTGTTTATATTTTGATTGGACAAGTTAGATATTACATTACAAATGGTTGTCTAAAGCCCACCCACCATCCAGTTTCTGAGCACCCTCAAAAATGTAACTGCTGGTATCATAAAACGTACAAAGATCAGTCCAAAGATTTTTGGATTGATTGTATGTATACATGATTACAGATATCATATGAAGATAGGTTTTGTTGATTTGTGTTCTGAGGGGCCTTAAAGGATCCTTCACCCTAAGACACTTACATCTTAGGTCTTTGCGATCTTACAAGTTACTTAAAATTTGGAAAGTGTGTCTCATGATGTAGTTCGGCTTCTACCTTTGAATTGCCCTATAACTGCTGTCAAAGCAATTAGGGCCATTGATTCTGTAAAATCTGTATTGATATACATATTGGCAGGGAGTATGTGATGATATATTTTCATATGGATACAAAAGTCATCATGAAAATTTTACTTCAACTTTTAACCCCCAGATATGAGCCTACCCTTCAACACAACATCCTTCCTCACAAAAACACCCTCAGATGCAGAGGAATACAAGGCAGACACAGATTGATGCCCACACAATCCCAAATCATGGCCTGATTTTATTTCTTACACATTCACATCTTGAGCCATTTCTATGTAAATTTTTTGCTCCTCTGGATCCCCTGACATTGCCGTTCACAGCTCCTGCAACACTTGCCACAAGACAAATTTTAAAGCAGCCAAAGAGACTTTGATCACGCTGAATACAAATGATGACACGGCTCAACAAAGAGGCCTTTCACACGTCCTCCTCTGTCACGCCATGCCACTGCCTCCAAGGCACGTCGTGGTCAGATTAGCTACACTTGCTTGAACATGCAAAGATGTAGAGAGAAAAGACAAGGAGACATTACGGTACAGCCATGTTACAGTGATGGTTACAGTGATACAGTCAGTAAATATACACTAATCAAAAAAATTAAAGGAACACTTTGAAAAAACACCAGATCTCAGTGGGAAAAAAAGATGCCAGATAGCTGTACTGATATAGACTGGGTAACGTGTCAGGAATGAAAGGCTGCCACATCAGCCCTACAGAGGGCTGAATTCAAAGATGCCCCAAAATCAAAGTGAAAAAAATATGTAGGCGGACGAGTCCACTTCACTGAAATTTTATTAGGGCAACTCAAAATGGTACTCAGTAGGTTGTATGGCCCCTACATGCTTGTATGCATGCCTGACGATGTCAGGTCATGCTCCTACTGAGACAACAGATGGTGTCCTCCTATATCTGGACCAGGGCATCACTGAGTTGCAGTAAAGTCTGAGATGCAACCTGGTAGTGTCAGATGGACCGGAACATGATATCTCAGGTTTTCTATTATATTTAGTTTAGGAAAGCATAGGGGCAAGTCACTGGTATCAATTCCTTCATCCTCTTTGCCACATGTGGCCAGGCATTGTTGTGCACCAGGAGGAACCTGACAATGGGTCCAAGAATTCCATCCTGATTCCTAAGGGCAGACAGGGTGCTGTTGTCTAGCCTGTAGATGTTTGTGCGTCTCTCCATGGATATGCCTTTCCAGACCATCACAGACCCACCACCAAACTGGTAATGCTGAACAATGTCCACAGGGCACCAGTGGTAGTCCTGCCCATTCTGATGTTCTGTGGCAAGTCGAACTACACAGTGCCAGACAGTGAGCATAGGCCCACTAGAGGACATCAGACCCTAAGGCCACCCTCATGGAGTTTGTGTTTGATCGTTTGGTCAAAGACCCTCACACCAGTGGCCTGTTGGAGGTCATTTTGTAGGGCTCTGGCAGAGTATTTTAATAAACTATCTTGCATTGCATATGCATTTCAAATGTCTGCTTTCCCTATTTCAGGAATATTATAAATTGAATGCTCTGGTTTGATATATCATATTCGTCTTTCCCCAAGCTTTGATGCTTTGGGATGGGGGGGGTGCCTGGGTCGGAATGAGTGTGGTCCGTCATTCAGTATCATCTATATTAATCACTTTGTTTATTTACTCATCTATCTATCTATATTAATCATTTTTCATTTATTCATTCTTCTATCTATCTTTCTATATTCATCATTTTCTGTTCATTTTTTCATTCATCTATCTATCTATCTATCTATCCATCTATCCAGTGGTGTAGTCTGGTTTATTCTAGTGGGTATACTCTGACATACTCTGATGGATGTTTGTCCTCTTAGGGCCTCCATACACTGAAGACATTTTTGCCACAGTTTACCTGATTTATACACCATCCACTGAAAACAGCTCTGAGACCCACTGATGGGCCTCCACCCTCAGGTTGAGAAGCGCTGCACTAGTAGATTGTATTTCAAGCTTGATCCTTCAAAGATTGTTCTTATTTCGAGGAGAACAAGTGATCCAGGATCCCTCAGGATGAATTTATCATTTAGAAAACAGTGAGTGAGTGAAAACAAGAGCTGGACTGATGAAGAATGTTGAGTTTTGATTCATCAAAAGGCTGACTCGTCATTTTTTAAGTCTTTGTGTTCACTTAAACAGTGCACATGAGCTGTCAAGACACCGTTTGAATTATAATATCACACAAAGTGACTGATGATCCCTCACTGTCCCTGCGATGCACGTCTATCTGCGTCTAGACACTCACCAGCACACGGAGGAGCGTGCCAGATTCAGGAGGTATTTAGATAAAATGTTCACATGTACATCCCACACCAGATGAACATCTCTCTTCTTCTTCTTCAGCTTTTCCTTCCTTTCTCTGCTTTGTGTGAAAGCATTACTTAAATCAGTGAATGTTTCATTCATGTTATGCGCCGTTTAACTGCAGGCAGTGTTTGTTTTGTTGAATGTTTTACCTGAATGATCAGACTTTGTGTGGCACAGAGTGGATGCCTTGCATAGTGAGCAGCGTAAATAGTCAGACGACAGGTCAGAGAAGGGTCAGAGGAGAGGAGAAGTCTGCACTTGAATTTATGGGTGGGGATCCTGTTGTCACAGCAGGGGTGTCCGATGCGACGGCGGGGCGTTGTCCCAAATAAACTATGGGAGAAACACTACATATACTTGATGATATCAAGATACTTTATGATTACATCAACCCACCACCTGTTGGATATATGCCTCTGGAAGTTATACAGCTGTAGACGGTGAACGCAGTGGTGGGTCAGAGGAAGAGCTGGGGTGTTTTTTCTTCTTTTCTTGTTTGGTTCTGGCAGAATTTCTTGTTTCTTCAATGAAGTAGGTGAGTGTCTTAAAGGAAAGATTGAGGTAATAGTGAACTTGACCTTTTGTCTCCAAAATTTCATGAGTTAATCCTCAGTAAGAGTGAAAATTTGTATAAAGCTTGAAGATATTTGATATTCTGCCCAAAAACAAGAAAAAGAGCCCTTATGACTATTACAAGTTCATCCTCAAGGATGAGAGTAAGTTTTTGAAAAATCTAAAGAAAATCTAAAGATAAAGAAAAAAGATAGCTCCTGGCCTAGCCGTCACCTATGCAGAAGCAGAGAAACTGCAGATGACACTTGTCAAGCAATTTCTGCCATCATTCAGCAGACAAGTTTCAAAATTATTCCAAATAAAAAGAGTTATCACCATGAGCCAGTCTTGTCCTTCATTATGCTCCTCTTTGGTATCAGACGGAGGAGAGCAAATTCTTCAAAGAAAGATAAAACTAGTGACCTGTTCTTGAAGAAGAGAAACTCCTCATACGTCTTTATTTAACTCAATAGACAGAGCTCTCAGACAGTTCCTCCAAGATAAGAGATGAGAACGAGGCAAGCAGACATATGGAGGCCTGTTCAGGATGTGAAGGTTCAGAGAGGGGTGATATATGCTCACCGAGATTTTGTCTCCGAGTTATTGCTCATCCAAAACCCTTCTCTGCAGTGAGGGATCATAACTTTTACATTTACAATCAGAGTGCTGACTCTGATGATGGACAGTCAGTCTGTGAAAAAGAGGCAGTAACATCTGCTTTATTTTAGCTTTTCAGGTGTAACATTTGTCTCCTCTATTTTTGGGTTGTCATTTGAGACTCTAGGTTACTTTACAAATATGGCTCCAGCTGAGCAAGCAGATGTTTAGAGGGTTGCTCTTACCCTTGTAGCCCACCCAGAGTAACAGTATTCTTGGGTAGTTTTCACACCTAGATCCTTTGGGAGTGTAGTTCCAACACAAGCGTGCGTTCAATGTTTGGCAAAGGTTGTTTGAATACATATGAACACACCAATCAGTTCCTGTTTTGGCTACAGTAACTGCACCAAACTCACATGAAAGAGGTGGTCTTGGCCTGCTTCCAATCAACCCAGTTCAGGTTCATTTGCAATTAGGACACAGGGTCACTTCCTGTGCACAGGCACAACATACCATTACAATAGCAACAGGTTAACATTACTTATGATCTCTGCAGCAGATCATCTCAGGACTCAAAAACATCTTGTGATCCAAACTTTTGTTTAGATTCCCAGGTTTTAGTGCAGCTCATTCATGAGGAGAGTTTACTCTTTTTAAACCTGCTCTCTTCTTTTCTGTATCTGGACAGTTTCTTGGTTGGACACTTCTACAGGTGTTATGGTGTAAAATGATACCATCCAAGCAGATTCTTTTAGATTACTGTTATAGATTCTTGACTGGAATTGGTTTTCGATTCCTATCCCTATTCACAAGACATTTGACCTCCTCTGTTGAACGACGACCCCTTTTGTAGATAGCATAGCCTGCTAGCTCCCTTCCCATAATGCAGAGCCCAGCTTGTAGTCATAGCAATGTTGGCTGTGATGCAAAAACATAAGGTCAGCCCCACTTTTTAGTGTGATCTGGTCTGTTTCCAAAATGCAGCCATGTGGACATGAAACGATCAAAAGGAAATATGCAAATGTTTACCTTTTCTTTATCAACTGAATCTGAAAAAAGTAACGAAGCTTTAGGTGCAAAAACTGCCTTAAATACAGAGCTTGCTGTAACCAATTTGTTGTCCCATAAGCGAGATTTCAGCTACTGCCCCTGTACTGCACCCAAACTGAAAAACACAGTGAAATTAGCTGAAATTGACAGAAGCTTTAAATCAGCTAAAATAGCACACATGGTTGATACTATAACCTATTCATAACAATCAAGCAGATATCTTCAACAGAGTAGCATATCTATAAACCTAACCCAAACCACTTCCCCTCTTCTTCACCCCTCTCCTGTTTTGTCCCTGGGCTTCTGAAGGCTTAAGTGTTTCTGACATAATGCTAGTTTAACAGCCTGATATTAATTACTGCACTCAGAGCCACTTATTTCTGATAACTTGACTATGTTCCTCCCCCACAACAAGCAACTGAGAAATATCTGGCCTGTGATTTGTTGGGATCTTTCTGGGAGCAAGAAAACAGGGCCTTTTTACAGGGGAGATGTATTGTCCTGCCTTGGCAATTAAAATGGTATCAGACATTTAAAAAATTACATTAAGGAAAAAAATGTTGCTCCTAACTCCATCTTCTCCTCTGCCTTAATTTGTGGTGCCAGTGGAGCCCCACATGAACAGCTGGTGCCCTGCACTGCCTGTGCCATGGGCTGGCAAGGCTTAAATATTTAATGGATCAGAGTATAGACCAAGCAACAGTGTAATTTAAATGAAAATATGTGTAATGAAAACAATAAATGCTTTTCCTTTAAAAGCTGCCTGAAACAGCTCGTTACCAGCGTGATGTCATACCATTGTTTAACACTGGCTCTGGTAACAGGCCCAGTGCAAAACATGGACCATAGGGAGAATGCAGAGCCACTGAAAACATGTCAGAGAAGACTGGGCCCACCAGGGGATTGGAGTATTTATGTGAAAGGAACTCAGACACTGAGGCCTATTCCAGTTGCCTTATCAAGCTAAAATACTTGCACCTCTGTGACACTTTGGCTCTGCTGTGAACACTGCCAATATGGAACAGGGGACCTGTATTTGCTCTGTCTTCAGAGCAGAGGTGTAAAACGGTGAGAGAGGGAGTGTTGTGGACTCAGCAGGGGACAGAAGTGCTGTGAGTCTCTGCCTTTGTGTGCATGTTGGGCACTGGTTGTGTCCCGCTCTCTTATTCAAAGATGTATAGCACCCTGAATTGATAGAAACATTACATTCATGAAATTCAAGTAAACGTCAATGAGGACAGAGCTTCTTAGAGGGGATTTTGTGCAAATGCACTGTGAAAAGGGCTGCAGATCACTACTGGATCAGGGCTTCAAGAAAGTTTTTTTTAGACATTAATGGTAGTGATCATATCTAACCGCAACCTTGCAGAGCAGATGAACCTGTCTGATTCACTGAAATCCTGCAGGACCATCTTGCTAACCTCCATTGTCCAAGGACTTCACCAGCTAATGCTTAACGGCCCAATCAGGGGGAAGAGGTGGGAGCTGCAGACGTGACGACAGCGGGATGTTACTGCATGATTGAAAACATTGGTAGCTTCTGATGCGGCCTGGATGCGGAAATATCTGTGGTTTTATCAGAAATGAACTCAATTTCTGCTTTAAAAGAGGACCAAGGAACGTCACTGAAACCTCTCTTCCGGGAAATCATGTTCTTGTTCTTCTCCAGAGCAGGGATCACTGCTGGGAAACTGGGAGAGAATGTGAAAATCCTCCGCGGATGATGCCGGTTAGTCCATGGTAGTCAACGTTACTCAACGATACCTGGTGAAATACGCTCTCCTCAGAAGTTTACCGGGAGAAATTGGTGGGAATTGTTGTTGATGAGCTTAATGTCACATATAACTGGTAAATCACACATCTAACCGTGCAGTGCAGATGGATCTGCGTGATTCGTTGTCTGTAATCAGGCAGATCCACCATGCCAAGCTCCAATCTACAACAACTGTGAGCCCAAAGTGGCACGGCCCACTCAGCGTCCTTTAGAGCAGGAGGAGGGAGCTATGAGCGAGGTGACAGCAGGAAGCTACTGTTCATACAAAGATTAGCACTGATGCTAACAGCTTCAATATTAGTTTTATCAGATCTGGATCACATTTCTTTAAGCGAAAAACAAGTAACACTACAAACCTCTCAAAAGAAAGGATATTTTCATGCCACTTCTGACATGTTTGTTTTAAGAAGTAGCTCATGTTCTGTCCTTTACCCCACAGCAGTAATGCCTGCATACATTATCTGACTAGCCCGTAATGAATGTGATTGATGGAATGATTGTCCAATCACCTACTGGATATGCTTTTGAAAGGCTCTGCCCATTCCCAAACAATTTCTATGGGCTCTTTCCCAGATGGACTGGTGAAATATACTGAAAATATTGTCCATCTGGTATGACAGGTTAGAGCATACACTAGCAGTCAGCAAAACTGAACACATGAACCTGAGTTAAGACCAATAATGGGACTTTTAAGTAAACAGTTGATCTTTGCCTAATGATAAAGACCACCTCTGCTGATCCCTCTGTTAGTTTCTCAGTTACTTGGTGGCACAAAAATGCTTCTTCTTGGAACCACAACTGCCGTCAGATTTTTATGTTTTGTTTGGCAGTTTTCAAACTTATATGTTACTTGGAATAAAGGGTTTCTTACACTAATTAATTATTAACAAACAGACACATTAAAATGGCTAGAATAATGTTAAACTGGCTCCACCAATATAAATGCAGCATCATGCAACCTGTGATTCTCTTGCTCACTGAATCAAGGAGTTCATCTCATAAACAGCCATAACCTGCTGCTGTATTATAAATCGATACATTTGTACCTATTAAAATAACTTATTCAATCTCCAACACTAACAGTATCCTTTATACCTCCTCTTCCTCCTCCTCCAACTGCACTCCACTTCATGGCTCTGCCCACTCCTCGATCTCAGAAAGAGAAACTCATTACAGCTGAGGATTAGATCGATCAGTCGGGATGGGGAGGGGGGCTGCCCAGTGGAGAGGCAGCATGCCTTGGCCAAGCAATTTATGCCAACAATGGGACTCATCTCTGCATATCCTGAGCAGCTCATGGTGGAAAACACTCCGCTGCAAAGACTGGGTGAACCACACACACAAGCACACAATGGCAGAGTTATTGGTGAAAACAAATTTAAACTCCATTTCAAGCAAAATGACCAAGATGATTGACTTGCAAAAGATTCCTCCAGAGATGTGACATATTTGTTTCCCTGCTAAAAAGCAGCAGAATAATGAGACTAAGCCTGGTATTTTATCCTTTTGAAATAAGGTTCAATCAGCCAGTTCTCTCAAGATGAACTTTTTGAGTATTCTTCATCCTTGGCAACGTTTTAAAATCATTTAGGGTATTTTTATGAGAAAGATGTTGAAATTCCTGTGTGGTGGTTTAATGGCTCCATGAGGTATACATTGCCTGCAAATCAAAGTACAGTGGTGGGTCACTTGGCCCCTGACCTTAAACTTCCCAAGTTTAATCAACTCATTGTCAAGTCAGAGAGGACATTTGTGCAAAGTGTGACGAATTCTACAAGCAAGGAGTGATCACAAGGTCCTTGGGACATTTAATCCTGTCCCTCCATGATCCTACCAATTCACACTGGAGTTAAAGTAACTCTATATAACTTTTACACCTGTAAAGTAACTGTTCTAAAGTCTGTCTAAAGTCTGTCTAAAAGTGTGTGTGTGTGTGGGGGGGGGGGGGGGTCTTAAAACAGAGTGAATGGTGTTTACCCCTTTCTTTTTGTGCACACCTGAGTTCTTTACTTACACTATTTAACTCTTGACTGCGACATCAGCGTTAGGAAAACAAATAGGTGATATGAATGGCAGTTCGCATATGCGTGTGCCCGGTTTCATGAAAGCTGAGGCCATGATACGAAAAAGGACTGTGACAGGTGAGGATTGGAAAAGAAAGGAGGAAAAAACGAGCAAGAAGCCGAGGCAGAGTGAAGACTAGACGGGCTTTGACGCGTTGACGAGAACTTCAGGAATCAACAGGCTGAAGTCAGACTCTGAGGTGGTTCTGTTTCTGTCGGAGGGTGAGTAAAGAAGACGTTAAACTTTTTGTTATTTCATTTGAGCTGCTTAGGTTTTATTCTGTCATTCTGCTTTTGATCAAAAATCAATTCAGCCTCTCAGCAGCGAGATGGCATCAGCACTGACACAGCTGAATATTAGATACACAGTTACTGTTGTGTGTTAGCCACACATGCTAATGTTATGAGTAAGAATCGATAAGATTTAGAATCTAATAATATTATGATGAGTATATCAGTGATGCTGTAAACCAAAAATCAGATGGTCTGAAGTTAGCTCATGTCCCATTACTCTGTAACACTAGAGCTGATAACAGAGAACCTACAGTCAAGGTGTATCTTATGATTAGATATTCTGTACAGTTCACTGCAGCACTGACATCCGTATTTATTTCAGATGTCAGCTCAGGTGATCAGCATTAACAGGAGACACCAACACCACTACTGGAGTTAGACAACAGCAGGTATGTTTTCTGAAATGTCTGCAGGGCTGAAAGTTTCTGATTACAGTTGAATTACTGTCATTAATTAGCCTTTGTGTGCTTGTTGTATTTGAATAGTTAAAAAAACATTGTTATTACTCTTGTCATTTTTGTGGGAAGATTATATTTTGTATTCAATGATAATTTGGTACAATGCTGTGTGCTTATGCAAAACTATAATCAAATAGTGTACAGAGTGTATTATTTCTGATATCTCTGCTGTACATTTTATATCTAAAAGAACAAAGTGCCCCTCAATTCTCTTGTTTGGGTGAATTTATTATTCATTTTACTCTTGGCAGTGAAATAACAAACAGGTTTACTCATTACAATCCATCTAATCTATACATATCAGAAAGTGTCCTCAAAATACTTGATACTTTGAATACATTTTATTTGGAAAAATTACTCATTTTACTGAAGGAATCATACAGAGCTACTTTTTCTCAGGTAAAAAATGACCAACATTTCTGTACTTTTCAATTTCACAATGTTTAGTATTTGCTATATTAGCTGACCTGCAATGAGACAGGCAGACTGTAATTAAAATTGCTTTTCTCTTTCAAGGCTCTGATGGTACTACAATCAAAAAAATCCCAGAGCTGGAGTTTAAACACCTTGAAGGAGACAAAAGAATACGGTTACATCCAAGACCTTTGGGAAGCAGTTATTCTAATGAGGGCCAGGCCTTCAATGATCCCAGAAACCTGCTGCCAGGTCTCTCATTTCCACCTGTGTTTTTTCTCTGTATATTACAGGAAATTAGAGGAAGATTTTTGGCAGTTTTATTTTGCACATAGGCAGACACTAAAATGTTGGAGCGAGATGATCCTTCAGTCATGTCTGATATCCTGAATATTTGCTCTGAATAAACACTTCTACATGCTTCTGTAACTTGCTATTCAATATCTACATGCTAAGTTTTCTCTATTGCCTTTCAGGCATTTTTATATTTGCCCATTTGATCTTTACCTCTTTGGTATTACTTTAGCCTTACATTCTGTCTTATTACCTACTGGGTTTTTCTATATTTGGCATTAAACCATTGTATGATGGTAAACAGTTTTAGTTTGCATGAAAGGAAACACTAATACTTAAACA
The DNA here is from genome assembly GCA_037902135.1 of Cetoscarus ocellatus. Taxonomy (NCBI): domain Eukaryota; kingdom Metazoa; phylum Chordata; class Actinopteri; order Labriformes; family Labridae; genus Cetoscarus; species Cetoscarus ocellatus. The sequence continues at coordinate 245,612 of JBAMNC010000717.1, read as the reverse complement.
CATGAACATATTGCTTTTCAATCATAAAAGCAAATATCGAGAATATTTGAACTAAATGAAATAATTTATCTGTGCTTATATGAATAACATACCACTGACTACTTCAGTGTCAAGGTTTTTCTATTAGTTTTTCAGTGTGTTTTTCCTATTTTCTAATGACTTCTGATATTCAATGTCCTGCACAAACTTGCTCGGGGAGAGCAGAAAGACAGAATCTAACATACTGCTGCTTTAAAGTAGAAGTTTGTGCAACATAAAAATCCTCCTCCAAAACTTACCAGCTCATCTTCTAGAGTGAGGAGATTAATTTAAGTTAAAGAGAAATCCCAAAAGGCTTTTCAAGATCCTGAACTTACAAGCAAAATATCCTAAAAAGCTTAATGACCTAGACCTTTGACCTACAACCTTTAAATCTAGTCAGTCTATACTTGTGTCATGTTGGATATTTGTGCAAAGTTTGAATGAAATACATCAAAGCATTTTAATCAACTTTCACTTTATAAGTTGGCATTCACAAGAAAGGGATGACCATAAAAGTTTATGACCTTGACCTATTATCCATGAAAATATAATAAGGTCATTCTCAGATAAAAGTTCCCATCAGTTTTCATGAAATATTGCATTTCACAACCATCAGACTCCATGACCTTAAACTTTGTCATGTGATCTCCAAAATCTAAATCCTGCATCCTTTGATTCAAGTAGACATTTGCAAATTTTGATGAAAATCGCTTACCCCCAAATTCCACATAAAGCAAACATGCAATGAACCGGCCGCGAATCGTACTGTGGAGCACTTCGCTCCCTCTCTAGTCCATCAGAGCATTTCCACAGCCGGTGCTCCAGTCCGGCAGCGGCGCGTGCCTGGAGAGCCAGTGTGCTCCGCTTTACTCAAGACACGCTGCAGGTCTATTTTCAGCGCGGCTGCTGCCAAACCACGTAAACTCACTGCTGTTCAAAAAGCACTAGAAAAGAAGTCAAACATGTAGAGCTGGGTATCGATTCAGATTTCCCAAATCAATTCGATCTGATTCCCAAGGGCCGGATTCGAATCGATTCGCAATTCAATTTGATTTGACTGATTTACAAAACCCAAAACCAGTGAAGTTGGCACGTTGTGTAAATCGTAAATAAAAACAGAATACAATGATTTGCAAATCCTTTTCAACTTATATTCAATTGAATACACAGCAAAGACAAGATACTTAACGTTCGAACTGGTAAACTGTGTTATTTTTGCCATCCAAGCAACGTCTCTTTCATGGACACCCCTGCTTATTTCAGCAAGACAATGCCATGCCACATTCTGCACGTGTTACAACAGCGTGGCTTCGTAGTAAAAGAGTGCGGGTACTAGACTGGCCTGCCTGTAGTCCAGACCTGTCCCCCATTGAAAATGTGTGGCGCATTATGAAGCGTAAAATACAACAACGGAGACCCCGGACTGTTGAACAACTTAAGCTGTACATCAAGCAAGAATGGGAAAGAATTCCACCCGAAAAGCTTCAAAAATTGGTCTCCTCAGTTCCCAAACGTTTACTGAGTGTTGTTAAAAGGAAAGGCGATGTAACACAGTGGTAAAAATGCCCCTGTGCCAACTTTTTTGCAATGTGTTGCTGCCATTAAATTCTAAGTTGATTATTTGGAAAAGAAAATAAAGTTTCTCAGTTTCGAACATTAAATATCTTGTCTTTGCTGTGCATTCAATTGAATATAAGTTGAAAAGGATTTGCAAATCATTGTATTCTGTTTTTATTTACGATTTACACAACGTGCCAACTTCACTGGTTTTGGGTTTTGTAGATTCATTTAAGGATATTTCAGCCAGAGTACCAATTTTACTTGAATATGGAAGAGATTCTCAGAGAACTAATGCTGTAAATAGTGGAAACTAACACTAACTTTGTACACTAACTGTTGTTGCCACAGAAAATACTTGTTGGCCAACTTTTTTTGCACACAGAAATCAGGAGGAATCAATAAAGGAATTGTTAAGTAATTTGATTGATAAGCAGAATCGTTAAAGGAATTGGTATCAATAAAATTCTTTTAATTCCCATCTCCAGTACACACAAGGCTATTTGACTTTTCTGACCTCCAGTCACCCTTGGTTGTAGATAGACATGTGGTCAAACTTTACAGAAAATCCCTTGAAGACCTTGTGGCATATTTTGTTCAGAAGACCCTGATCCTGGGCAAACAATTGGGCAACCCAAGACACAAACTGCCTCCAGCCTCCACTAACACCAGCATGGGGCCATAAAAAGTTCTCCTAGTTCTTCTGCATTCAGTACTACAAATGGGTACCAAAACGTTCCCTTTTTTCAGTGATTGGTTGGCATCTAAAATATTGACAAGCTCACAGACAATGCAGAGCGCCAACTGTCAGCCTGACGGCAGCTTCTTTTTTCTGTTTTAGAGTCTAATAAAACAAATTGGGTTGAAGAGTTGCATCTCACTTTTGATGCACATTTTAGAAGAACAGCCTTCATTTTAAATCGATGGCTGCAGCATGCTGGCCTGTGTGTGTAGCAGCCTCACTCTGACAGTGTGTGGAGCAGAGAAACAGGAGAAGAGACTTCTGCTTATTTCATTTAACTGCACAGAAGTGCTAGGCATCACAGAGTGCTTGGGGTTTTTTTTCCACCAAAATATGAGAGTAGTATTTATAAAAGTGTTGGTAATTATTAGCATTAATGAGCATGTCATTGTGGGTGGCTATGAATATTAATGAGTACCTAACACCACCCATGACTATTCAGTACAAAACCTTTAATGATCGATATCTCAATATATTCATAATTCCATCTAGAGAGTTTTTGTACATGTATAGCTGTCTTCCTAAATTTTTTATATGATATCCCTATTTAACCAACGAATCCTGAGCCCAGAATGATGCACGATACTGGATTTTTGACAAAATCCAAGAATGCCAACATGTCTGAACTCACTATTGCCAATACCAATGTTTTTTATACAAAAGTATGCAGTCTTTCCCCAACTTAAATTGACCTATTACTTACACTTTTAATTGCATTTGAAACAAAACAAGAAAAAAATGTAATGTTGGTGTCTTAATGCAGACATTTTGTGAAATTGAGGTAAAGGATTATGTTGCATGTAGTATGGAATATATGGAATATACATGGCCGATTAATCCGCTATAAATGTCTGCAAACTTTTTAAGCAATTATCTGCCAATACAGAGATCAATCCAATGATATTGTGCATACCTACTATAAACCCCTCTGTTTCACCCCATGCACAGAACATACTAATTCAGCATTAAACTTCCTGAATGGTGTCTGACCACACCCCTCCTCAAGAAGTGAATGTTGCTTCGGCTTTTTTAGTGCTTTTACACTTGTTATGAATTGCCGCTATTCAAATAAAGACTGATTGATTAACTGTGCTCTAATGTTTCCTTTGGCTTTACAGGCATGGCCAGAAATGCTCCTTCCACTAGAGCCACTTGGTGCCTGAAGTAACATCTGACTGAGGAATGGATGCAGATGTGAAAGTGGCAAAAGTTGTAATTCCTTGGGTGTCCACCTGAAGTTGGCTGTAGAAACTCAGAAGGTCTGATGTTTATTTACAGCCTAAATAAACATCTTTCACTCTGGTTTAAAAAATTGCTTCAGTTTAAAACTATAATACATCTGTGTGTTCTCAGTGAATTTTTATTTTTATATCGCACCCGTTTTTATCTTGAGAATTTCTGGTATTGGAAATAAAGGATATGATTGACATGGCTACACATCTGTACAGAATCACACCTCAACACAGCCTCTACATCTGTAAGTAAGCTAAGCTAGTTTGGTTGATATGTCATGTGCAGTATGGCACTTTCCATGGCTACGCATCACTATCATTGCAAAGGCTTAATTGATAATCAAACGACTGATGTCACATGGCTTCGCCCAATTCTTTTCACAGTCTATGCTCAGGACATGGCTCCAATTTGGCAGAGCTTGTTTATCCCCTCATGCCACCATGGGTCAAAATTTTCAAACAATGTTGGAGGACACATATTCTGAGGAAGCAACAGAGGGACAGGAGAGAGAAGGAGGTTGCAGACAGGCCACGGACAAAAATTTTTGTATAAAAATCATGACAAAGTGTAATTGCATTGCGTGCAAATCATTTGAAATACACCTGGGTTCAGTCTAAAAAGATCTTCAGCACTAAGAGAACAAATGCTCAAAGTAATATTAAATTTAAACCTGTCTGTAATTTTTTAATCTAAAGCAATGATTAAGAAAAAAGTGATTTTGTTACTGCATTGTGAACATGATACAAAACAAAACAAACAATGGTCAATTATTCTCTTTTTAACTATGATGAATAATGTTTTGAACAACTCTCAAAAGACTGACTAATACACATGGTCCCTGCACCCAAACATCACTCAGTTTCAAGGCTAAAGCATTCTTCTCTAAAAGGGTTCATGCTTCCACCAGGGAGGCAGAGTCTCCTGCCATTGCCTTGGAAACCACAGCATGTAAACAAAGGTTGAACGGGGTTTCTGCCTCTCTGTAGCCTGGTCTCACATCTCCTGCTCCCCTCAGTCTCTGTCTATTCCCAATCTGGTGATAATGATGGTGTTAGTACCTGATAAACATGACTTAGGAATCTCAAGTGTCTGTGTGCATGCGAGTATACGTGTTTGCCCATTGTTATGGAGGTTATTAACAGATTAAGTAATCAAAGAATTGAGCACTGGAGCAGCCAGGCTTTCCATAAATTAACTCCACCTTTTGTCTTTATTCCTGTCTTATTTGTGTCTTGTATTTATTATTTGGGGTGACAATAATGCAAATGAAGAGGAGTCTAATCCAGTCTCTGGTTTGGAGTGATAATTGTACCTTTTGTCACAAATTCTCATCAGACAGGTGGAGAAGTTGGCAGCTTAGGAAGTAATCCTGCCACTTCTGTTTCACTGTTTTGGGGTTTGGGCACAAGGACATTGTTAATGATGCTTGAATTGAGAATGAGGTATGTTTTTAGAATGTTCAACTTGTGATAAGACCACAAAAATTTTAAGTTTCATGCAACTTTTGACTTATCCTAATTAATTATCGTTATTACTATCATTCCATTTCTCTTAACCAGCACCTGAATTTAATGGAAAAGTAGCAGCAGAAAAGGGCTGTAGCACAGTTAAATGATGTTTAGCAACATTAAAAAAAAGGAATTAAAACAAGCTACCACCCACAAATTCTTTTTTATTGAACACAGTATTCCAGTGTAAGCAATCCAGTAATTTGACACTGGTTTGCAGAGTGTTTGCATTTATTGTTTTATCTCCGCTATGTTTATACTTCTATTTGTTATCTATTTTGAATTTTTACCTCAATTCCTAGCTTTTCTTGCTTTTAATTGTGTTCTTGTCTTACCGCTTGTATTGCTTATCATTTCATTCTCTTTTTAGTCTCCTGTCTTCTGTTTCTAGCCCTTTTCTTACTGCCTTTTATTTTTATTTTTGTTTGTCTTATATCGTTGGTCCTCGTGGTCTTATTTAATGTTGAAGTATTCCTCGTGTTCTTTGGAATTTCTCCCTTTGGTTGGTCTGAGGGACCAGAAGGGCTCCTGCTCTATCTTCTTAGGTTCTTAATGTGCTTAGGTCTATTCAGTTGTTTGTGTGTGTTTTTAAGGGTTCTTTGATTCAAATGCTGCTTTTTGTTGGTTAGTTTCTTCAGTGCTTAAGCTCCTGTGCTTTTCCGTATGTATGTTTCTGTCTTTTTGTCAAAGAATTTTGTAAGCCTACGTTTTTAAAAGCGCAAAGAAAAAAAAGTTATTTTACGAATATTGTAAAAGCAAATGTTAGCAATACTGGAAAACCCTCTGTCCTCTTTCAACACTGTTTGTGTTCAGTGTTGTTGCTTGTTGTCTTGGTGGTTGTTACTGTGTGTGAAACCTGAAATAGCTCAACATAGCCACATTTAATTCATAGTTTTAAAATCAGTCAAAATACCAGGATTTTGTGCATTCATTTAATTTTTTTTTAAATCCTAAAAGTTTTGCTGATTTGTGAAGCTGGTGCTTGGTAATTTGTGATTTAATTTGTGAGTATTTTGAAATTAAAGAGCCTGTGTTTGTCTTTACTCAGGTTAATAAATCCAATTTACATAATAACTTAAGTATGTTCGCAATCATTAATGATCAAAAAGAACAAAAAAGTAGTTTCAGATACAGAGTACCCCTGATCCACCTGTATTCTCAGCCTGTATGAGACACTCTGTTAGAGCTCCTGCTCCTTTTAGGTCCCCTTCGCCATGTTGGCCCAGTCTGATTTGATTGGTTGACTGGTCTATTCTGTGGTAATTTGTCAGCTCAAAGTGCTGCGTACCATGTTGTAAATGACCATGGAATCATTTCACAGTCTCAGCTCTGTACTGGACTTGCCACTTGCTGGGGGAGGGTCCATGTTTGGGGCATTTAAGGCAGCATTCACACCCTGATCGTTAAGGAAAGTTGTTCTGATTCAAGTAGGCATTCCCTGTTCAGAACGATTCTTTTGAGTATATATTAACACAGTAATTGATCACTATTTTGGTACAAACAACCACGGTGAGCTTGCCTGTAAGAGGTGGTCTCGGGTTGGCACAGCCAGGATGATGAGTAAACTCATCACACTGCAATAGTAGGATCAACAACAGTAGCAGCAGTAGTTACAATGATTTTGGCTACCAGGCTGATTGAAAAGTGCAAATCAATAATGTTTTGGATCCACAATCATTTTGAGTTTATTTACATTTATATCATAAGGTGTGTCAAACATAGCTGCTAACTTCCTATCCATAATGCAGACTCATAGTCTGGCAGTGACATCATGATGTAAGGCCGTGGTGCTGTTTGAACATGAACAAATGCAAAGGAAATATGCAAATGCAAAGCAACCGAGCTGTAGGTGTGAAAACAAATGAAAACTTAAAAAAAAAAAAAGATTATATTAGCTCTTAAATGGTGCAGGCCTTTATCTGCACCAGTCCCTAATTCAAACAATATGATGTTTTACTGGAACCCTCTAAATCTGACAGATCCCACGACAACAACTCTGCAGACTAACCATTGTGTTTCATTTTATAGTAGAAAGCTAGCAAGGAAATAAAAGGACCCTGATTTTTATAATAAGCAGATCTGACAGCACTGCTCTGTTTATTTGCATCTGAATTAGAAGGCGGGGGTAGGTATGTGCAGTTATTCAAACTTTATTTGAAGGACTGCCAGTGACTTTTGCATAACTTTGGCTTCCCTCACTTGAGTCAAAAACAATTTGTGTCCCTTGACACAATCTTTGTATAATGTAAAATCTTGTTGATATTTTCTCGTCTAAGTCTGAGCTCCCTTATCGATTTATCATCTTTACATAAATGTTTATTTTGGGTGGATGAAAACTGTGCAGGCCCTAATTAGGCCCATTAAGGGTGCTAATTACACAACTGAAAAACAGCCAACAAACAAGACAGCCGAGCGCAGATCCCAGCTTCTCTAAAAGGCAGAGCCTGGGAACAGTCTGCCCATAATCCTTTTCACCACACAGATGCTGTCCTTGGCCTGAGAAAGAGCAGCATCCCGCAGGCAAAAAGACATGTTCTCATCTGCACAGAGGAGATAACTATACCTCACCAAGTCCCCCTCCTCTCTCTCCCCCCCAGCCTTCCTGCTTCTGTACACCATCCATCCACTTGGTCCTCTATGGTTCCTGTCTTAAGACGGAACATCGCAGTGCACACATGGAAACACCAAACACAATGTTCCTGCAGCCTCACTGAGAAGATGATGAAGGAGAAGAATGATGGGAGTGAAAGTGAGTTTGGACAGCAAAGTAAGAGAAAAGCTGAACTAAAAACCTTCTTGCCTGTTAAAAAAGAAAGTATAAGCATATTTTTCCATCTTCCCACTCTGGTGTCTGCTGTGTGTTTCTGTGCTGATCCAGACACTCTGAAGCGCGCAGCCTTTGATTTGGACAGAGATTGTGGAATTTGATCCCTGTGAAAAAGACACTGGCTTACAGGTTTTGTTTGCACAGCCATGAAAGAAAGGACTGCAAATCTAAAGACAGCTTCATGTGACGTCACACATTTGTTGGGACGGCCCCCTGGCAGGCGGGAAACCCTTCCCTCTGTATTACACTATGGAGACAGTGGCAGGCTTGGTTAGACAACCTCATGTCTAAATAGAGGACAGGTTTTACCTCTGCCAAGGAGGTAACGTTTTTACTGAAATTTGTCTCTCCGTTTGTCTGTTAGCAAGATAACTCGAAAAGCTATGGATGGATTTTGATGACATTTACAGGAAATTTTGATCATGGCTCAATGAAGAAGTGATGAGATTCTGGTGGTGATCCAAATCCAGATGCAGCTCCAAGACTTTTTTGAAGGATTTGTTAACATCTGGTTAACAGATAGGGCTTTCCACAGTTTTGCTGATTTCTTGGCTAAGAATGTCAGAGATGCCTTTGTGGAGGGTTGAGCTTTCTAAGCATTTCTAGTTTGATAGAGATAAAAATAAACCCATTTTTACTTCTACAGGAAAACTCAGGGGGAGTAAGTAGTGGATTAATTGTCTGCAGTTGAAGAAATAAACAGCATTTCAGAACAAACACTTCATAAGTTGAAGAAAAATACACAATCAGATGCCTAGATGTGCCAGGATCTATTATACAATCTTAAATGTGCCCTCCTTTTTTAACGATTTGTCATGTATGGGAGGAATGGAATTGCAGAGTCTGATTGTGTGCTTAAAAGTAAAGCACTGATGTAGTGCTGGTATTTGAAAAAAATAAACATTGCCCATCCCTTATAATCAAAAACAAGGATATCAGTGTGGATCATGACAGATATGCAGGCTTCTCTGTGTCTATGTAAACACTGTATCACACATATGATCAAAACCAGGATGAGGTTCAAAATTAGGAAAAACAAATTCATGTAAATACACTCATTGGATTAAAAACACATAAAGTTATACAAATTGTTGTGACTCTTCTGTCCCGATAAAGGCTGAAGGAAATCAGTTTGAGCAGGAGGTGACCAGATCTATCTGACAGGGCACATGTAACAGAGTGTGCAGACTAATCTGGTCCCCAGCACAGTTTTGACAGAACTGTCTGAAGGATTCTAACTCTCCTATGATCTTTTGTTTTTCTCAGACAAAACTGTCAGAGTGATATCTTCACTTTTGTGAACCAGAACTTCATATGCAAGGCTTGCTTGCTGATAAACTAGCAATGACATGAACATAGATGCCATTTTGGACCAGAAATATCAAAAGCAAAGAGTTATACAAGAAAACAGCCATTCTGAGTGCAGAGCAGCCTCTGATTAGCAGCTTCTTTTCACCAAAGCCCTTTCTGCTGCCCCTGTTCATGAGGAAGGCTGCACAGTCTGATTTATTTCCAAACACTTTTTCCTCTCCTGCTCTCTTTCCATCTCCTCCAGCCCCAGTCCAACAGCTGCTTCTCCTCTGGTTGGCCTCTGAGTGAATGACTAAGGACAGTGAATGGGTTTTTAAATTCACTTGTTAATGCACTCTTCCTGGTTCCCCTCCTATAACGTGAAGAGTCAGCACTGGCATCTGAGGAGAAAACTTGTGAAGAGAGGCATTGCTACACAGGAGCATGATCATCAAATCAAATTGCTAATTATGATGATCATATATTGAAGAACTTATTCTCTAATTTCACCTTTTTGGTCAGTCACGACAAATTCTATTCAGCTATCTCAGAGGAACAGGGGAGCAGTGCTGTTGCAGAGACCTCCACCACAATTGCATGTCTTTAACGCAACAGGTGCATTCACAATGCCTGAGGCAAGATGGCTGCTGCTTTAGCTGCTGCTGCCATGTGAAGGAAGAAGCCCACAGGCCAACGTGAAATCTTTCTCATGATTCAACACTTTTCACCTCACACTGATATTTTTGAACTATTTATGTGACCTCTCTGCAAGGCACTGCTGCATAATCATGAGACAGAAACAGGGGGAAGGGATTGCCATTACAGCCTGTACTGAATGCTGATAAACTGGAGTCATTCTGATTCTGATTTAATTAAATTCAAACTGTGAGCAAAATTGAATTACATGAGGTGGTACATCCTGAAGAATGACTTTTTAATGTGTTTATCAGCCATCATGATTCTTGGAAATGTCCCTAAAAATAATAAGGTATACAGCGAGCTTTGTGATTAATACTGGGGCAGCAAATACTTTCTGATTTAATGATCCAATGATAAACACACCATGGCAACAAATTATTATAAGTTCATTAGCTGCATTTGGAGCATTTAAAAATAGGAGATGTTTCCCACTGTAGAGCTCAACTCAAATGTGTGCATCACAGAGTTATGTAGCATTAGTTTTAGAAGTTATTTATTACTGAATGCATACAGAGAAAGATGACGCATTTGACTACTTCTGCATTACCAAAAGTTCAAGCTTTGAACTGCTGACCCACATTTCTGTAATAAAACAGCACACAGGTAACTACAGCTCCGTCACACATAGACTGGTATTTTTCAAAACAAATGTTTTCCTGCATTTTTTTTACATTTTATCCGTCCCCACAGGTGGATTTAAAAAAAATCCCCATTCATGCAAAAATGCAAAAAAGCATAATTGCACTGGTAGATGCTGTTTATTACCTTGTAACTATGTCCATGATATGAACCTTTATTGCAATTTCTATGCAAAAGCAGTTTTATTGTCATATATATTCCTACCACCATATCTGACTGGTGTTACAGTTTAGCTTGAATATGTTAAGTAGTGATGAAAGGTGTGTTGAGTAAGTAAATCTGTGTTTATATTTCAATTTGTGGCATATCTGATCATTTCTATCAAATCCTGTTCTTAAAAACATTCATGGATAGCCATATAACCATGGCAACCAAAGAGCAAGTGGTCATGGGTCATCTGTCAACACAGTCACTTGTGAAACGTTAACACGAGTCTTGTCCAAAACGTCAGTGGCATTTGTATCCCAGAGTCTTTTTATCCACAACATAGTGAGGGAGTGATGGAAAGTCTGTGTTGGGATGTAAATAGTGCAGTTATCAACACTCTAAACAACAACAGTTTAACAACTTCTGCTGCGGCTGCTAACCTGACACACCAGATGGACCATTCAATATATCTCACAAGTCCATCTGAGAAAGAGCCCATAGAAAGTGTTTGGGAATGGCCAGAACCTTTCAAAAGCATATCTGGTCAGTGACTGGACAATCCTTCAATCCATCACATTCATTACAAGCCAATCAGATAATGTAGTAGGTTGTTTACAAGCAACACTTGTAAACAACAGTGAGAATGTCTCAGAGTGACATCCCCCCATGGAGAGGTCTGTGCAGAGTAGGACTGGGCGATATTACCCAATATCAGTATCATGATTAATTGAATCTCTTACCTCAATTACGATTAATGAACGATTATTTTATGCTATGCTGGAACAAATTAGTGGTGTTACCGACGGTCGTCGAAACCGTCTTCCTGCAGTATTTAAACTTAACTTCTTTCTGCTTGATGTCCTCTGCACAGAATCAAAAATGTGCCCAAACAACAAAGACGACATTTTTCTTGGCTACAAGGTCCTCTGATTGATTGGCTCTTGTCTCCTCCATGTTGGCAGCACGTCCTTCACTCTTGGCGAAAGTGAACACAGACTGTATGGAGGCGGCGTGGTCACGTGATTTACACAGGGAAAATAATTGACATGAATAAAATGACTTTGATTAGAGGCTCTAAATGTCGGTTTCGATCATTTTTCGATTAATTGCCCAGGCCTAGCGCAGAGTGTGACATTTTAAGCCTAAAACACAGTTTGCCTTGTTCACATGGGGACACCCAAAACTGTGTTTTCAAAAATCTTCACCTTGGCCTGAGTTTTCCAAAGTATGTTTTCAGTTACTAAAACCCCACTTACGTGTGGACAAAAGGCCAAAACGTACAGAAAAACCTCAGCTTTAAAAAAATCATAAGTCTACCTGTAAAAATGTCTACATTACTGTCGTTCTGCAGCCTTATTTACAATCCATTATGTACAATACCACAGATCTTTAACAGACAGGTGTGAGACCTCGACAGAGCTTATATATGCTCACAATCTGACAATGAACTGTGCTGAAGTATACAACAGTGCACTGCTGTGTAACACGATATGCATCACAAAAACTAGTTTTTCACAGCCGTTTGAATAAAAAAATCAGAACAACAGCTTTAAGACTTACGTTTCATGTTGATGTATCCTTTCATCCAAATGTTCAAAATCATGGGGATATTTCCGAAATGTAAACGTGTCTTCAAATGTCCTCTGATTAGCTGAATCAGCTGATGTTTACTTTTCATCTGCAGACGATATAACCCAACAGGTAGATGAATCCAACAGATACCATGCTGTTGCCTTGGAAATTTTCTTTCTTTTCCTGCAGTGACAATAGAAAACGGAAATAGGACATTATTTTTCACGAACAAGATACTTTAATGAGAAGAATTCTACTTATAAAAGACTAAACCACATGCAAAACTAACATACACTACACTAAAAGTGAACATCAGACTGTCCCCCTATCCACATTGCATCTCAGTTCAACTAAGACCTATTTTCTCTCATGTAAACAGTACTTCAAGTGATTTTACTTTACAGGTGGAGAAACAAGCATGCAGTACTTTGCACTCATGATTGGTCGACTCAGAGGATTGTGTGTACTCAGCTCACTAAAAGCCAAATTAAGTTCTTCCATCAGAGCTGACATTGAAGGTAAAACATTTCACTTATGGATATGGATAAATGCTTCATATCTCCACGATGTAGAACAAATTAACAAGCTCCGCTGAGTGAGAAAAGTGAAAGGAAAGCAATATACCAACAAACACCTCCTCTCCACCACCTAACTGCAGCACATTGTCAACTCTCTTTCCACGTCCTCATCTGTGTCTATGTGAGGAACAGAGAGGAGAGTAGAAACAGGCGTTGGGGGAAAACAGCATGCAGCTGACAGCCTATGTTGCTTAAGGGCAATTTGGACATTTTCAGAAAGCCCTTTTAACACATGTAACCCGCCCGGGTAATTCCCTGACATGGTTGTTCAGACTTGCTCCTCTCAGCAGGGAGTATGGCCTGCAGAGAAGAAGTGGTTAAGGTGGGGAAAAGGTGCGCAGGACACAACGTCGGATTGCGTGGCGGAGATCAGTGTTCATAATGATATTGGACAAAGCAGCAGAGCTCTACGCTATGATCACAATTTATGTCCTAATTTCAGTGATACATAGTAAAAAGTTTATCAACAGCATTGATGAAAGAGATCAGAGGAGCATTGCAAAATTAAGACGTGGATATGAAGCAGCGTCACTACAGTCACAATGATTACTCCAGAGAAATGAAGCTGCAAAGTTTTAGCTTTGTATCCAACAGCAGATCAAGGCAGCTCTTTGGATGCACAAAAGACCTGGTGGTGATTGCTTTTATAGCAGATGTACAACAGGACTTCGATGATGTGCAGTGAAATAGCACTTCAATGTCCAGACACACATTTGAGTCTGTGTTACTCTCCTTGCTGTTCAAATGAACTTTCTTCAGCAACAACAGCTGTTTTTATCCGCCCTGTCAAGTCTCCCATTTCCATTTTCCAAGATGAATGTCATCAACTTTACTCTCAGTGAATTACCCTGATAATTTGGTGCTGCATTCACACTTCGGCTCACTCACACTTAATGCGGGAAAAAATTGTGTGTGTGTGTCGTTTGTGTTCACACGTACGAGACACCCAGGAAAGTCTGGATAATTTCGAGTTTTTTTGCAAGTGTAAATATGGTTTCCGATTCTAAAGCAAACTTTGTGGCTGACTCTTGCCACAATAGGAGGAAGTGACTGCTCGTACAGAGATTAGCATAGATGCTAACAGCGTCAGTAGCAGTTTTATCAGATTAGGACTGCATTTCTTTATTAAAAGAAAATCAAACAACAATGAAAGTTTTTCTCAATAAAAATGACATTTTCCTGTCTACATCTGACATGTTTTGGCAAGAGTTTGTTCTACGAATTGGCTCAAGTTTGTACTTCACATCTTGGCAGTAGCAACTGCCTACTACGAGGGCTGATTGATAAGTTGTGAGCCTCATATTTAAGGGTTTGACTTTTGGAGACATATTGCATTATTTTTCAACGTAATTCAGTATCTATACACTTTTGCCAGCGATGTTTAAGGGCATCAATGCCAAGATCAGGCGAATAAGGCGGATGCTCAATCAATTCAAAGCCACAATATTCAATGGCAGCCATGGCAATGACAGACTTGTGAACAGGGGCATTTTGTCCATTTTGCAAAAGTCACTTGCCTTGTTTACTTTAGAGTGCTACCTCTTTGACATAAACTGACCAAATGACACCAGTCTTCAGGTACACAGCCTTAAATAGTCAGGGAATAGTAGAGCTGAAAAAGGACATCCCTCCTTATCTTCTTCAATACAAGGCTCACAACTTATCAATCAGCCCTCGTAAAACATCTGACTGGCCCGTAATGAATGTGGTTGAGGCAAAGGTTGTCCAGTAACCTGTCTTATATAATTCTGAAAGGTCCTGCCCATTCCTAAACACTTTCTATGGGCTGTGGCCCATATGGACTAGTGAAATATATTGAACGATCCATCTGGTGTGTCAGGTTGTAATGGCAACTGTCAAGTTGTTTTTGGAATATTAAATAAGGAGCAACATACTGCATCCAAGCTGGAAGGACATAAACAAAAGCTGTGGGTGATCTCAAACAAGTCAAACAGCTGTTTAAATGCATATGAAACCTGACTGGGACAGTTGGGCAAGTAATATACAGTATGTTAGAACACCAATGAGGTACTGCTACCACCAAATATACAAGACCTTAAACATTTTGCATCAGATTGTTGTGATCAACTGTCTTATGTAAGTTTTTTCCCCTTTTCGGAATCCCTACTTTCACTTCCAAAAGCAAAGACTTTTGATATTTTATACTAAGAAATATTTCTGCTCACCCATTTTTAACCTCCTCCTGCTTTCATAATCTCTCTTCTGCCATTTAATGTTTGCATGTATTAGGACATAGTTTGGATGTCTACTCCAAACCAAAAGGTAAATCCTGAATAACTACTTGTAAAGATTTGCCACATAGCTGCCCCGGAAAAAATTACTAACTACCTGGTACTTGGAGGGAAAAAAATGCCATAGTTACCATGGAAACTGAGTTTCTGAATATCTACAACCTTTAGCTCTGTTCAAATGAGTCCGGCCTTCAGAATGTTATGTGTTTGGTTTGCCCGTCCTCTTGCCTCAAATTGGTCTAACTGAAGGGCTACATAAAATATCACTGGTGTTTTCTCCTCATGTAACATCATCTTATTTACTAATTAGTAGATTTTAATAACAGACAAAACTCAAGGCAGAAACAAATGTTTGATTCATCATTTTAAGATATTTTAGAGGTCTACGTTGGTTCAATGTGGCATTAATATGTAACAATCAGAACTGTAACAAAAATACTAGTGACCAACACAAGGAGGAGAGAGCTGCAAACATCAGGTCAGGAGTGCCCTCTTGTGAAGAAACATGCACAGTGCACTGCTCACTGCCAGTCAGGGCTCAGGGTTTATGCCTGATAAACCTGATTTTAGGTCATCTACTTTGTTATGACTGCCCCTCATACATTTATGATACTATACTATGATACTACGATGCCTCCCAACAGTTGTCCACATCTTTACCCCACTCGCTGAAGCTTTTATCCACAACTCCAAATCCCTCTGCCATTTCTTTTCTTCTCTACATACAAGCCCCATCTTTAACCAGATAACTAACTTTGTCAGCGAAAAAAGATCTTATTTAACTGTGTGAGGTAAAACATAAAACAACACCAAAACATAATGTTGTATTATAGGATTTTTTTGTGCTTTTGATTTGCCATTTAGGTTTTTTTTTAATATATTATGATTTTTCACATTTTTTTGTTGCATTTTTTTATTAATTGTGTTAATGTTTTGTTCCTTTCTGTGTTTTCTTTGTTGCATACTTTTTTTTCCTTTTCTATAATTTTATGTTTGTGTTATTGTATTTGGCATTGCATTTCCTCTGACCTTGTGTTTCCTCTTTTGAATATTTATGTGTGTGTGTGTGTGTGTGTTTTGTCATGTAATCTTTTTTTGTTTTCACATATGCTGTCCTTATCCCTGTTTTTCAATTTATGAATGTGGAGCTTTTATTTGTTGTTCTATTTTTCATTTGATGAAGAGTTTCATTATTTGTAGGTATGTCTTATTTTGTTTTTCAATTGTTTAATTTGGTATGTTTTTTTAATTTCCTTTTTGTTTGCTTTTTAATTTTGTGGAAGTGATTTTTTTTTTTTTGCAGTTCTTTTTTTTTTTCAAACTTATTTAGCCTTGTATTAAATTTGCTGTTGTGATTTGTGTGTGTGTGTATTGTGTTTCAGTATTGCCACAATACCCTTCTCTTCTCTTGCTGGTGCCAGACAGTTTAGTTGCAGGCATAGCAACAGCTGTATGTCTGGCACTGGCAAGTTAAACTCTGTCCCCTGCTGACTATATGATAACAGTACAAACGTAGAAAAAATATCCAGTAGTATAAAATCATTTCATTGAAAACAAATGAGTTTTGAAACAAAAAGGAGAGCAAAGCAGGGAACAAAAAATACAATTTATCATTGCAATTGCCTTAATGGGTGTTGGGCAGTAAGTTCCTAGTAATATATTACTGTAGGAAGAACTATTTTGAGGGATTTAATAAGTAAAGCATTGTATTTTCTGAAAAGTAAAAATATTATAGCCACTGACATTGTTTCTTGGTTAGTATGTTTTTGTGAGTAAGGTTTTTATTAAGATTTTGTGTGTTGGAGCAACAAACTAAAGTTCAGAGTCAGTAATGTAATGTATTACATTTTTTTTGCTTGTGTCTGAAAGATACAATAAACATTTTTTTTTCTGTAGTTTAACTCAATGTTAAACCTGTATCAGTTTTTGAAAAAGGAAAAGTTAGAGTAACCTAAAAGTTAAGAAGGCTCCTAAGTTCCTTTTAATGCTTAGTAAGCAAGTAATTGGGACATTACAGAATTAGAGGACAATCCCGTCTCAACCATGAACTTTTAAAAAGTTTTTAATTGTTGTTAAATTATGTCTCTTATCCTTGCAAGAACTGTTTGTTTCATAAACATATTTGAGCAAGATTTTTACTCTAACTTTTTTTTTTAAATAATTTTAAATGACTTTCCTAACATATATGACTTTCAGCTGTTCTTTTAAATAGTTTCAATGATTATGTGCATGATGTTTTTGGAGTAGTATTTGAAAATAATACTTATGTGAGAAAAAAGAAGTGTGGATATGGAAATGTTTAGCAAGATAGATTTCCAAAGTGTCTGGACACTAACTGACCATCAAATGCAAAAGAGACGCTCTTTACTCAATAGTAAAGTGTTGAATAGTAACTTTAAAAAAAACACCTGTTTCAGGTCATGATTATTGGTAACAAGGTTGTGCCAAGCACGGCCCAAAACAAATGAAAGTTTTAATAAAAACTCTGATGCCTGACTAGGACAAAAGAGTCTGTAAATCAAATTGTCAATTTCTGATAACTTTTGATGGCCAAAATGTCCTCCAACTCTAGGAGGATCTGTTGTTTATTTTTCATAGAGTTAGGCCTAATCATAATCACTCAAATTGTACTTGCCCAGCACTGGGTTTGTCTAAGAATGCTGTAGTATTTGCAATTTTCCATTTTGAATTCAACTTCAGGTCCTGAGTGCAAACTACTGCTTTCAAAATCTCTTAGACATAGTCTTGGCTCTTGTATTTTGATTTCCATATCTTCATATTTACTCCAAGATATCTAATTGTTCAGTTTTATCCTGAAGGTAAACATTGCTAACAACGCGCACGTGCCAAAGCGGGGAAGCGGTGGTAAAACTTCACCTGCAGTGAAAAGTCTCTCAAAGTGTCAAGGCTTATCCTTACCTACTGGCTCTCCATGTTTGTAGACATCGCCTCAGTACAGTCATAAAACATCCTTGCCTCAGCAGTGTCTTCAAACACAGCATTTGTCACTCAGTGTTTGTTCCTCTTGGGCCGCCAGGTATGTGTTTGTCTTCTCCAGGTGTGCACCTGCAGATGAATGATCACTTCCGGTTAGCTTTGGTAGCTCATTCTTCTCATGCTCATGCAGCCATTTATTTAGCAGACTTTTTTTTTTTTCTTAAAATGAAATAATCATTTTGCTGGCTAACATCAGATACAGTAAAGTTCGATATCAGTCACGGTTATGGAGGCACTGGTATAGTTGTCTCTTGAATGTCTAAATGTTTTATATATTTTCATACAAACACCATGAACTTTTTTACTGTGCTCTGGTTTTATTAATATTGCCTTGTTTAGTGTTTGTTTTAGGCTACTAGGTATGTGTTGTTTTTAGTTTTATCTGGACCTTGAGACAAATAACGTTTGATATATATATATAGAGAGAGAGAGAGAGAGAGAGAGAGACAGAGAGAGAGAGAGGTGCGCGCGTGTAAATAAGCCTTCAGCTTATTTTGAAATAGGCTAACTTTAATGATTAATTCAAAGTATTAATCTGTCACTAAATTATTCTATATTTAACTGAGCTATCTTCTGGAAGCTAGTTATTATAGAGAGGTGACATTGGCTGGTCGCTGTAGTCTGTCAAATGTTAGTCCATGATTTCTCGACATTGGTCAGCATCAGCCATGTGATCTGTGAATGCGGCTTTAGTCATGACTTGAGCACAGCTGTAACTGGAGAGACAGACTGCTGGACTCAAAGTAGCTTAGGTTTTGTTTTTTTGTTTTTTGTTTTTTTTTTTACCTTTGACGGTTTACTTTGTTTAAGTTAAAATACATAATCCTGAATAAGAACATATAAACATATAACAAAATGTGAGCAAAAGCAGAAGCTCTGAGAACATAGACTTTATTCATTTCATATAAAAATGACACAAAAATAGTTCAAAAATAAGTTGAACAGGTGCTTCAGGTAATCTTCACAGGGACAAGAGCCAGCCTGAATCAAAAACATCATCTCACTAATATACACACTGAGGGAGCTTCAGACCATCTAACACAGGGACAGGCAACTGTAATGACCAAAAGGGCCACACTCATTTATTCCCAGGAACAAATCAAAGGAGCCAGTAGGGATCAGGGCAAAATCTGAGTAAAAGACTCTGTCATTTGCTTCACACATTAAGCTCACCAAGTTTGACAATTTTGAGGACATGGTCATATTTTGGGTTTAAGGTCTGAATTCTGAAACTAGGTTTTAAATTTTGAAGAAAACCCAACTCAAATTGTCATTAAAGTCAATTATATTTTTAGTAGCATATCAGAATCTGAAGTGAGCATTCATGGGGAAAAAAACACAAGAAATTGAGAAATGTATGGAAATTCTAAGATCTATGTCAGAATTCTAAGGGGAAATTTTTAAATTCTAAGAAAAGTCAGAATTCAAGATTAAAATCAATACCTTGAAATAAATTCAGAATTCTGAGATTAAAGTATGAATTTTGAGGACAAAGTCACATCTCTTATATTGAGGTCTGAATTTTAAGAGAAGAAATAAAATTCTGAGAAAAAAATCAGTTATGACATTAAAATTAGAATTTGAGATTAAATTCTGAATTGTGAGATTAAAATCTTAATTTGAGAAAAAAAAAGTTTGAATTCTGAAATTAAGGCTTAAATACTATATTATGTTTGTTTATTATTGTAATTATATGTTTAATCTGGCCCCTACAGGCATATGGCAAGACAAAAACTGTCCCTTGTACAAATGTACTTGATCATCCCTGGTTTATAGCAGTCTTTGTGCATGATTTTGTAGCAGCAGTCCTTCCAGGCAGATGAAATGTTTAAATCATGTTTACAATTGATATTTATTAATGACCTGGGCCACAATGAGTTTAAATGTTGGCCACAAGCGGCTCCAAGGCCACCAGTTGCCCATCTCTGATCTACCACATTTAAGACAGACCTGTACAGTGAACAGCAGAGGCCGGGGTAAGCCTGGGACAAACCACTTCATCACCACTTTCACTCCTCCTTCCTCTCCTTCCCACATCCCTGACTCCTCCTCACACTCCTGTTTGTCCTCCCTTTCGTCTACTTTTCCCTTCTCTTTTTTTCAGTCCTCTCCTCCTGACCCTCCATGTCCCTGAGCCCTCCCTCTCTGATTGGATCCAGACGTGCCACTGAGCTCTTCTTGCCGACTCAACATTCCTCAGCTGGAGACTGCACACACTTGGACACACACACACTCGCACACACACATACTTCTTACTACTCCCTCTCCTCCTCCCTTCCCCCTCTATCTTAAGTCCAACTCACGGAGCAGAAAAAGCAGATTTTTTTTTTTTTTTTTTTCACAGCAGCTCAGTGAAACCCCAAAAGCCTCAGACTGACACGGCTCCATAACATTCCTCTGTGCAGGAAGACAGGCAAAAGTCAATGGAAAAAGAAGAGAGAATATGAAATGACAAGATGACTAAAAAATGCTGCCATTATACTGGACAGATGTAAAATCTGAAAACAATTTACAAACCCCAATTTCCAAAAGAGCTGGGACTTTGTATAATGTGAAACAAAAGAAGATAGTAATTGGAAATCCTTTTTCACCTTTGTACAGTAGAATATATCACAAAGATATTTAATGGCTAAACTAGTATAATGTATTTACTTTTTGGAAAATATGCTTACACTAAGAACTTGACTCCTTCAACATTTTCCAAAACAGCTGGGACATGGGGCAAAAGCGGACAATGAAAGTTGCAGAATGCTTAAAATCACTCGGGCCATTCCATGGATGAGTTAGTTGCATGGTGACAGGTGATACTACCATGACTGGCTATAAAAAGGAGCACTCCTGAGAGGCTCATGCAGTGATGCATAAGATTCTCCATTTTGTGTAAAACTGCATGGGCAAAAAATTCTTACAGTTTGTAAACAATGTTACCTAAAGTGCAATAACAAGGAGTTAGAGATATCACCATTACCAATCCATAATATCATCAAACTAGACGAACAAACCTCAGTCAAGCCGTTTCTGAAATTCTAAGCCAAGTTAATAGAAAAAATGTGGAAAAACACCCCAGTTGCACAATGCTAACAAATCTTTAAAAAAAAATCCTGGAGCTGCACCCAGGTTTTGATCAACACCTAAATCTAATCACTACTTCCTTGTGCCATGGCAACATTCCCTGAAAATTTTTGCAAAATCTGTAAAGAACTGATATCTCGCCCACAGGCGTACAGAAAAACCCATGCAAAAAAGTAACCTTCTTGGCAAAGGTAAAGATCCAGAGAATCTGTAGAAGTTTCTGTAAGGGACAAGGGCAAAAACTATCATCAAAAACCTGTGACCTCTGATCCCTCACGTAGCAATGCAAAAACCCGAATCATTTAACAAGCTTGCACACAGAAAATGTGTGCTCAAGCAGTCCGTTTGCAAAACTTCTCTAATGATGGCTTTAAGGAATATGCCCCTCCCGGCAGATGCGAGACCTTCACTGAGCCTTGTGTTGTTCAGTCCATGTCTAGCCATTTCTATGTAGCCACATAGTGTGTTTCATTTACCTATGAACTAGTACTGGATCTTGGAATTATCATCATTTCTTAGTTACTAGCTGGTATAACTGTAGCTGGTTAACTGAATTTCGTCCTGCCTCCCGAGTAGGATTTCTGACCTACAGAGGCATTCTCAGTGATAATTCTGATAAGCAACTCAAATATGTGCTGTGTGCCAACAATAATCATTACAGCAAAGCAATAGAAAGCCAAAGCAACATCCACTTTTTGAGAGGGACCTGGTCAGACACAGCTTATGAGGGTTTACTCTAAAACAGCACATTCTGAGCAGGGCTGAAACAGAAGGGTTTTAAGGGACATTAAAATCTAATATCTGAGTTAACTCTTGGACAAGTAACTTAAAAAAGTGTGTACTGGGAACATCTTTGACCACTGTTAACATGTTAAAAGGGGTAAAATATGGAACCTTTAATACAGTGCATACCATGCAAAGCAAAAACCATCTGTGAACAACATCCAGAAAGGCTGCTGACTTTTTAGGTCTCAAGTGAGATGAACTTATCTTAAGTGGAAAAATGTGCTCCTTTTTTTCTGAGAGCCCTCTCTGCTTTAAAGTAAAAGGACCATACAAACTGTTGTAAAGACAAAGTTCAATATCATTATCGGTATGGTGTATTAATGCCCATGGCATGGGTAACTTGCGCACCTGTAAAGGCACCATTAAAACTGAAAGGTACATACGGGTTTTTAGAGCAACATATGCTTCTGTCCAGACAATACCTTATTTTAGAAAGAATATGCCAAATCACATTCTGGGTGAGTTACAACAGCATGACTTCACAGTCAAAGAGCTGGTGTTCTGATCAGTCCACGTGTCTCCCACTGGAAAAGTACTCAACACAAAATCAGACAATAGAAACCCTGCACTGTTGATGGGAAAAAAGTTCCGTTACTTCAGACATTAGCGTTTTCAGCCCCAAGAAGCATGTAGAGTGTTGCTAAAATATAGAAGTAAACATGCTCCTGTCCCAACTATTTTTGGACCATGTTACAGGCATCAATTACAGAGTGTTTCCAAAACACTAAAAGTTTATATGTTTTAACATTAAATATATTGTCTTGTGCTATGTTTAACTGAATATAAGTTGAAAAGGACTCACGAATAACTGTTGCCTATTTATTCAAATTTTACACGATGTCCAAACTCTTTTTGAATTGGGTTTTCGAGAATGAGAATTAAAGATTTTTTTTTTCCTTATCTCAATGGAATCAGTTTGAAAAACAGTCTTTGGCTCTCTATATATAACACTGTTTATCAGATGGAAGATTATTATTTTTGTGGGCAGTAAAGTTTGAGTGTTGGCAATTATTCCAATAAATAGAGCATTTTCCAACTGTTTTTAAAAGGTCAAAACACATAATGAGACATGCATCATTAAAAAGAAAGAATATCTTAAAGAAAAAAACAAGCAGAGAAGTGAACTGTGCGCCTAAGTAATGATAAATCAGACAAAAGTAAACCCTGTCTCATAGTGCTTGCAAAAAAAAAACACTGTCCTTTAAAATGGCTGAATCAGCTCCAGATGGCGGCATGTAGAGCCAGCACAAACATAGGTTTTGAATCTCAGAGAAGTTATTGTACCTTAACCATAATGACAAAGTAAGTGGATTACTAATACTGAGTAAGATGAAAAATAATTATTGAAAGTACCAAAGTGTATGCAGCACCATGAAAGCTCAAAAGTCAAGTACTTCATAACTTTTTTAGCTTTAAAGTACCAAAAAGACAGCCATGAAAAGACTGGACTCTATATGAGGAACATGGTAATGTGTACAGTTCTGCCTCAGATGGTTTAGGGTCACCTGTAATGATGGCAGTGGTGGATGATGAAATAGTGAATTTATTTATGTGCTTGATTTTTGAGTATCTTGATTTTCTTGAGTTTTTTTGTTTATTTTTACTCCACTCTATTTGAAATACAAATATGGAACAACATTTTTAGCATGTAAGAAGTAAAAATCCCATTCATTTTCTCCGCTGTGGATTTGATTATTAGCCATGTCACAGCCATCAGATGTAGACCTAACACGCTACCAAAGAATGAAATGATGGAGTGCAGTCCTGAGGAAGACAGAAGTTTTTCTTATTTTTTAAACAATCTTACCAAAACAGCTACACTTCCCACAATCCTAGAACAACACAGTGGTTCATTCCCTTGGAATTCAGACATGAGAATTGCGTCACATCCCAGATGAACACTTTCCAGTTACTAGCTGGTAAAATCTGGGTACCTTAAGTTCATCCAACCAAGTAGAGAGTTCAGACAAAAGTAGCAGTGACTTATTTTACTTGCAACCAGGACAATCTTACTTCTGAGATCAAAATAATCTGATCAACGGTGCACACTGTAACAGTGGGATTATTTCTACAGTTGACTGTTGGTCGCTACCATGAAACTTAACTCTTTTTCTTAAATGCATTTTAGTCCAGGTGCATCTAAGATGTAGAAAGGGGTCTGCCTAGGTATTGCATAAAGAGAGCCTGACTAGCATTTGTTGGGTCTCTTTCAACATGTCACCATTTACAATGAAATACATGAAGACTAGACATGAGTAGGGATTTTTTTGACCAGTTGGTCCATAAAATTGGTAGTTTTATGTTGTATAGTGTCATAGTGAACAACAGCTTAGTCTCCACCTGGGATGCCTCACAACCTCCAAACAGAAAGTCAATAATGATTGATTTTTCTTCAGCTTCCACCTATTTGTTCTGTCACATTACAGAAGTTTGTAGAATGTAAACAAACCAAATAGTAAAGCAAAAGAGGAAGTTACTTTGCTGCAACTGGTCCATAGACAATGCTCACCCATTACCAGCTGGGATAGGCTCCAGATCTTTAGATAATGGATGGATGGAAACAAATACAGTGTCGAGGGTATGCATATCATGTCACAGTCAGTGCGAGGAATGTCAATGCATACTCACTCTCAATACAGACAGTCGTTTACAATATTTGGTGAAGTCCTGCCTCCTTTCTTCTTCAAATATCTGTCATTTTATGGCTCTGTGATTACCTATTCTGAAACAGTGACCATCATAATGGCGAGAAAATCATACAGTCTAAAGGTGGCATAACGGATTATGGGATGTGTAGTTCCCTTGCTCCCAGGAAGCTGGTTGGCTGATTTTCTGACATGTCAGTGCAGGAGTTGAATGGATAAATTTACTTCTAGAATCAGAGCAGCTGAAAAAAGGGTGCTCATTGTAAAGCTCTGTGATGGCTACTGCAGAGAGGGATGACCATTTTTCAACTGAGAACCCATGGTTATGTTTTGAACCAATATTTTGAGCCTACATATAGTTAATTGTAGACATGTATTGTAAAAATAGGTTTAGAGATTTTTGAATGTTTTTTTATGTACTTCGCATTCTTTGTCCACCACTGAATAATGTTCCCTGTTACCTTCCACACATTCACATTTGGACTTCCTCCTCCTATCCTTGTCTGACAGCTGGTGCTGACGTGTCCAGAGAAAAAGGAGGCGCGATGCAGGAACACAAAAAACCCCACACATGCATCATCAGTAACAGTTCCCTACAGCTGCACAATAGATAACAAACCACTGGGAGAAAAATGAACCAAAAATGAAACAACAACAACAAAAACATTGACTCAAAGTTAGGTAAACACTGTCGTGGCAAAAAGGGAGAAAAAAAATTGGTCCAAAAAAGGCTGTAGCTGTGTATGTGGAGGACAGAGACACATTCTTTAGAGTCAATATGTGGCTGTGAGTGCTCTTCTCTGCTTCAAAAATATTCCAATCATTTGGCAATAAGAAAGGAAATGTACAACGAGCGAAAACTCACATTGGAACAGAGGAAGATAATAAGGAGTCATTTCATGAACCTGATTTTGTATTGAATTTTTCCAGTTGCAGTAATAGTTAAACTCCCACATGATTGATTTATGGCCTTAATGAAACATTAATGTGCAAATGGGGTGATCTGATTTTTCTGCTGATAGACTGAATTGTCGAGTCTTGGCAAAAGAGGATTGGGATTCAATTTAAAAACTAAATATCTGCTGTGCTCCACACAGCTCTTCAGCACTTTAAAAATATCTTTTTCTTTTGGTTTCAAAAGAGAAAACAAAAAAGTAAATTCCTCAAGAGTTAGCCTCTCCTGTGCCAGGTCAGGTTTAGTCCAGTTTAAGCGTCCTCTGCTACTCCGGCTGCTCGTTCAGCTCCATATCCGACACCAGGATGTTTTTCTCTGTCTGCTCCGTCAGGCTGGAGTTGGTCCGACTATAGCGAGCCCCTTCATAAGAGCCCCCTGATCCAATAGTTCTCCTCCGGTACAGGAAGATCACTCCAACAATCAGTGCCACCAGCACCAGGCCCGTCACCATGACAACAATTAGGATGGGAAGGTGGTCACCATCAGCTAGGTGGGGGTAAAGGGGATGACAGGGTTAGAGGAGATAGTTCACATCCTGGTGTCCAACAAAGAGAAAGATTAACAGACAGAAAAGCACACTTACATGTTACAACTGAAGTTTCAATACCTGCAAAGAAAATGAACAGTATTTAATTGAGCATTTTTCACTTTTTGTTGCATCTGTTAAAGACAGTTTCTGACATCTACTTCTGTGGAAGTGGTTTCAGGCATTGAAAAACCACATTACATTTAAGTTGGGACACTGTAAAACACAAATAAAAATAAAATACTATGTTCTGCAAATCCTTTTGCCCTATAGTCAATTGAATACACAACAAAGACAATATTTTCAATGTTCAAACTGATAAACTTTGCTGTGTTTGCAAATATTCACTCATTTCGAATTTCATGCCTGCAACATATCCCAAAAAGCTAGGATGGGGCAACAAAAGACTGAGAAAGTTAAGGAACACCAGAAAATCACCTGAACATTCCACAGGTGAAGAGGTTATTGTAAACAAATGAGAAGTGAGTATCCCTGAAAGGCTCAGTCATTAACAAGCAAAGATGGGGTAAGGTTCACCACTTTGTGAACAAATGTGAGCAAACAGTCCAACAGTTTAAGAACAGTGTTTCTCAACGTATAATGTCAAGGAATTTAGGGATTCATCATCTACAGTCCATAATATCATCAAAAGATTCAGAGAATCTGGAAAATCTCTGCACCTAAGCATCAAGGCTGAAACCCAACACTGAATACCAGTGACCTGTGATTCCTCAGGCAGCACTGCATTAAAACTGTTATCATTCTGTACAGGATATTACCACATGAGCTCAGGGATACTTTGGATAACCACTGTCAGTAAACACTGTTTGTTGCTATAACTAGAACTCTACCATGCCAAGAAAAATACATATACCAAAAACACCCAGAAACGCTGCAGAGCTCATCTGAGACTGACTGACACAAAGTTGAAAAGTGTGCTGTCGTCTGATGAGGCCACATTTCAAACTGATTTTGTAAACCATGGAGGTTGTGTCCTCCGGGCCAAAGAGGAAAAGGACCATCCACACTGTTATTAGTACAAAGCTCAAAAGCCAGCATCTGTGATGGTATCGGGGTGTGTTAGTGCCCATGGTATGTGCAACTTGCACATCTAGAGGACATCTAGAAGACACCATTAATACTGCCATCATAGCGGTGTCTTTTTGACGTACATCCCTGCATATATTAGCAAAACAATGTCATATCACATTCTGTACGTGTTACGACAGCATGGCTACGTGATAAAAGAATGCGGGTACTAGACTGGCCTGCCTGCAGTCCAAACCTTTTTCCCTCTGAAAATGTGTGGCCCATTTTGAAGACTAAATGATTGCCTGTTCTTTCTTTGCATGTCATGCGCACACAAAGTGCCCAAACCTAATGGTTTTCTAAGACACCAAAAATAAAGTTGCAGTGGGTTGACAGTTCATAATAGACCAAAACAAAGTTGCATTTTCCCTTTACAGTTCAGTCTTAAACATTACATTCTGCCTTTTCTCTCAGGCTTTGCAAATATAATCTGCCACAAAAAGAAGTTCCTCCCCTAAAGCACAACTCAGGCTTTTCATAATCATCAAACTAGAAGAAATCAGCATCAGCAGAAGACAAATTACTGAAAAATATGATCCATATATCATATCAAGACAGGACAGTGAAAAAGAAAATGAATTCCATTCTCAATTTCACCAAACTCACACAACAAACAGAGTCTATCTGCCTCTGGAGTGGCAGTAAACCTGCAGATCTCTGAGGCTACCAGTAATGTTCCTGCATGTAACTTCTGCACAGACAGATCATTGTCTTTAAGTTAAATTGGGCTGAACCTATGATTATGTAACATAGCCATTCTTTATAAGACAGTAAATTTGTAATTTTTGTTTACACTGTAAATCAACAAACTATTGTTCCTTGTAACAGAGTCTCTGTTGTTGTTTAAATACAACAATGGAGAGCCAAACTGTTGGGAAACTGAAGTCTTTTTTTTATTTTATTTTTACTTAACCTTTATTTAACCAGATAAATCCCATTGAGATCAAGATCTCATTTACAAGGGCGACCTGGCCAAGAGGTCAGCAGCACACGCCAAATATCAATACAAAAGGAAAAAAGGTTCAGGCAATAAAATACAACCAATAAATATATTAAAAACAATAACTTGGCAATGGAAGAGCAATAATTTTTGAGGACAGTTACAATTAAAAACACAGGCATTGCTCATAGGATTCTCGCTGTCTGGTGAGCAAAATGGAACAAAAAGCTTTGAGTGAAACCAGTTCAGCCATTTTCAGTTCAGAAGTCTTACATCAAGCAAGAATGGGAAGGAAATACACCTACAAAGCTTCAACAATTGGTGTCCTCAGTTCCCAAATGCATATTGAGTGTTATTAAAACGTGATGTAACACAGTGGTAAACATGCCCCTGTCCCAGCTGTTTTGGAATGTGTTGCAGACATAAAATTCAAAATGGGGGAATAATTGCAAAAAACAATAAAGTTTACCCGTTTGAACATTGAGTATCTTGTCTTTGTGGTGTATTCAATTGAACATAGGTCTAGAGGGATTTGCAGATTGTTGTATGCTGTTTTGATCTATGTTATGCACAACAACCCAAATTTCATGGAACTAGAGTTTGTAAAATAACCATATAGAAATTGGAAATATTGTTGACAGTTGTCATATTTGATTTTGAAGAATCAGTTTCAAAATTCCACCTGTTTCATAACCATCTAAAACCCCTCATAGGAGCTTTAAAGTGGCTATCGCAGGTTTTTCTAGCTGCTCTGTGTAAAGTCCTTCACAGCTTAGCTTCTGTGTTAGATCCTCCAAACAGGCTGACCACCATCACCTGTAAGCAACTCAGATTTTCCCCTAAATGATACATGTGGTTGCTTCATAGTTAGACCTTTGATCTCAACTCCTTAAACTAAAATAGATTTTGAAATGACTTCTGAGGTCTTGTGTTTCCTTACTGCGAGTTTTTTTGCAGATGACTCCGTGTGTGCGGTTTCTGCAGGAGCCCGGCTTCCACAGACCACTGTTGCTTTGAATCCAGAAGCAGGAGTTTGGAGACAAAACAGCAGAGGCCACGTCATGCCCCTCCCAGTTTGTGTATGTCATCTCTGTGTCCTCGCTCCACACCAAACCTCGACCTGCAGCAAAAACAGGCACACTGTCAGTGAAGCCTTTCACTCCAAGATAATGGTGGTCATTAGTTTTATCTGCAGGAGTTATTTTCTCATTTCATGCTTTGACTGAAGACATAAATGTTTGTTAAAGTGAATTATTTTGTTCTCATTTGCTTCTCAACCATATTTTTAGTGCATTTTGACCAGACAGTATCATTTTAATGAGAGCTTATAATGCACTTAAGAGACAGAACTTTTCTAGACCACAGTTTTTCAAAGCTGTGATTCCCTGGGGCTTGCAGGAACCTGGAGTTAAGTGGGGATAGAATGGAATAAAGACTTACAGCAGACTAGCAAATTTATGTGTGGCAATAGAATTTTTGTACATCTTCATTGAAGTTACCAGTCAATGCACATCATAAATTTAGAAATTCATAATCTATGCCAGTCTTTAATGGAAAAAATATAGAGGCATATCCCAAAAGGCATTTTTAATGTTATAAATGATAAAAAAGTATAATTTCAACTACAAGGGGTGGACAGGGGTTGCATGTGCCCCCTTGACTGACCCCTTCATGTGTCACCCAGGTATCTTATTATAATAATAGTCAATGTCAGGCACAAACCTATCTCCATTTTTATGATTTATGTAACATATTTTTTCAAACATTTGTGTTCTTGACAATCCTTCACACTGCTGGTGGGCTTTATTAATTTTAATCCAACTGAAAGTACAGAAACAATTTCAAATCTGGACAATACAATACTTCTTTATCCAGTATTTCTTTATCGCATTTTTCTTTCAGGGTGATGGGGGCCTGAGTCTATCCCAGCTAACACTGGGCGAGAGGCTGGGTACACCTTAATTGGTCTCCAGCCAATCGCAGGGCCACATGGAGAGACAGACAACCATTCATGCTTACTACTGTGACAACTATTTGACTTTAAAAAAAAAAAGAAGTACTCATTGGTTCAAAACAATTGAGAAATTTACTCTTTCATGATACTGTATGTCTACTCACCTGATGCCTGAACTCAGGGGCCTTTGAGTCATTTTGCCTATTGACTTTTGTGTTTGTGGGTCTGTAATTTTAAATGTACCGAATGCACTTATTTTGTCTGTAAAAGTGTGAGTTTGTTAGTGTGCCATCTTGACTGAGAGAAGGTTTTATGTTTTTTGTATCTACCTGCTTAAGGACAACAGATTAAATTTAGCTTTGTGCTGATTATGGTATATTGGAATTGATGCTTAAGGCTAATTTGTTGCCCTGTCATAATTCAATAGATAAAATAAATTTTTAAAACGTTTTTTTTTTTCGTTAAACATGCTAGGAAATTCAAAAGTAATTTTTTTTAACACAAAAAAAGACATAGATACAACTATACGCGAATTACACTACATAAAATGGGTTTACGAACAAATAACTTGTGTTGGAAATGCCAAAAAATAGGCACCTTTCTACACTGCATTTGGGATTACACGCTTGTCAAGAGAAGAATTCTCAGTTCTTTTGTCTGTAATTATTACAGCTACAAGATCAATACTCAGATATTGGATGTCAACTAAATGCCCAGAAATTAAAGAATAAAGCAGTTTAATGATAAAAACCACCTCATGCCAATCCATGCTGACCAGAACGACTGACATGGAGAGGAATGACTCTAAAAAGCAACCAGAGGACATTGGCTTACTCTGAATAAAACAAAAAAGCTAAACAATTCTTACAAGTTTTACAGTGTGCAGGATTCAATGTAAAATTTTTAGTTTGTTTAGTTTGTACTTTCAGTTTGTTCTGTTTATCAAATAATTGGAGATACAAAGGTGTACTTTAATATAATTTATCAGTTTGTGTGTGCACAAATGCCACCCTGCATAAGTCCGATCAAACTACCATGCCACCAATGAAAAAATAAAGTCTCAAGCTGGACCTGGTCAGCCGTAACATTTATTGTTGATTACTGATAACCAAATAAGAAAAAAATTAAGTAAAATCAAAGTAAAACTACTTTATAAATGCAAATGAAGGGAAATTTGCTTAAAATATGTTTAATTTTTGTTTTATGATGTTGAAGGAATTTAAAACTCTCCCATGCAGGAGGTTCCCAGCTTGAATCTAACTCTTCATGAAGGTCCTTGGTGTTTCCCAGCGTTTGGGGACACTTGTTAAAGTCAAAGCACTCTCATTTATGTTTTTAACTTGAAGAAGCAGTGTTAGCAAAACATCCTATTACCAATTCTTTTACAATTGTCTACAAAAATGTTATCTACCAGGCAGAAATCATTCAATACACGTCATTTTAGATAAACACAATAAGTTTGAAAGTCTGACGGATATTGAGTCTGCAGCTGTAAAGACAGATGGAGGTGACAGTGTTTTCCTCACCTTTCACACTGAGGCCCAGCCAAGCTCCATATGCCTGTTCTGCATAGCTCTGGAGGTGTTCCCAAACAAATCCATTTTCTGTCTCATCCAGGATTGAGAGAAGTTCTGCTCCCACTAGAAGGAGAGAAAAGGGAAAAATAAATCAGATAATCAATAATAAATGAAGATCAAATAATGCTGAATGACCACTGAGAAACAACTAAATAAAAGCTTTATAAATGCTTTTCAGAGGTGTGACTTAGAACGTTCACTTCAGTGTAACAATAATGTTTATGGGCAGAATAGAAGATTGAAACAGAGTCTGATTGGTGAAATTGCCTGAAGCTTTTTTTTTTTTTTTTGTACCTTTTTTACAGGACGTTCGTGCATCCTGCTGCAGTTTAAGACTTTGCAGGTTGAAGGCGTAGCAGTGGTTTCTGAAAGGTACCCATGCCCACTCTCCCAGAGAGTGAGAACACTGGCCTGGGTAGATCCACTGGTGAACCACAGGCTCATCTAACGAGGATACAAACAGCAGAAATAAACAAAGTGAGGTTATTTTCTCCCACATGTTAAAGAATTACAAAGATGTTTAATCTGACTTTTCAAAAATGAATGTGAAAACAGCACTGTGTGTTTTATTCTGATGGTTTGCATGTGTAACATCCTGAAGTAACACACTATGCTGTCAGATGTTGTATGTAGAATTAGGTTTGGGAAACATGTCATTTGTAAAGGCCATATGTCCTTTCATTGCTTTTAATTTTGTTAGAAGAGGCTTGGGGAGCAAAAGAACATGACAACTTGATAAACTCTCAGTTCATGAAGAAATGTGCTATGCCTCGTAAAAGAAAAAGTCCCTTAAAATGTTCCGTCTTTTACTTCCTGGGGTTTATTATGTAATAGCTGTACAGCCTCCACCTACATGTGTGTTTTCTGCTCGACACAGGCAGACACCATAGCTGTTTTGAAGGCCTTGTCAGGCAATATAACCCCTCCTCCCCCCTCCAATCAAGCATTGTTTGGGCAGCCAATCAGACAGAGCTTATTATCATTGCCTCCGTTAATCTCCATGCCCCCACAGGTCAAAGTGTTTCCAAAGTGGAGGGGAAAAGAGCTGGATCTGCTCCTCTACTGAGATGTAATGGTTCATTTTTTTATTCAGCTTAAAGCAAATCCTTGATTAAAAGACACCCAAGACGATGTAAACAGTCAAATACAGCAGGGCATACAACCTTTAAGATATATTGATATATTTTTGATTGAGGTATGAGTACCATTCATACTTACATGGTTAATGTTGTTAAAAAAGCCAGTTTTAATGTTCAGCAAAAAGACTGTTGACAGAAGTGATCAAAATCAGTCTCATGCTTATCGACCACAAGGTATCAAGAAGGCGGAACAGAGAGTAATCATTTTGTTTTATTACGGAGAATTTATATTATTGGTAAATTCAAACAATACTGATACCTGTTTGATACAATGGCAGACAAACAGATGTCTTAATTGCCCAATGTTCTGTAATTTCTTGTTTTTGGTTATCAAAAATTAAACTTAAACCCAAAGGTGATCCAGCAGTCATGATTGTGGCCCTAAAGTTTTGAAATTCCTGTCCAAAAGATCTCCTATAAGCCCATTTTGTATGCTTACAAATGATTGTTTTCACCAAAAGTCTTAGGCCCTGTTTACACGGAGGATCTCTGACCTGAAACTCCTGCGCACTGCCCTGGTTGTACAAATGTTGGCAACATTTGAAAAATTAGGTGCAGAAAATCCACCCATTTCTTAAGATGTTGCCACATATTTGTATACTGTAGACAGTACACTCATCTGGTAAAAATGGTGCTGAAGTTCAAGTTTCCGACTAATTTAGTGCAACCAATCATTACAACAATAAAGACTTGATCATTTTGGAACACATTGTTTTTAAGAGTATTGAAAAATTTTAACAGCTTCAATATTTAGAAAGGTTAGAAATGTTTTATGCAAAAATTGTGTGGATTTTGACGATAAAAGAAACTGTCTGATAGTGTGCTTGGCCAACAATTGGAAGTTTCAAACCCAGCTCTGGCTGTACCATGGCAAAGTATTCTTGGGCAAGACACTTAACCCCAGGCTGCCCCTGGGCACTACGTCAGTAGTGTGTAAATGGACAACTGACATAAAAACACTGAACCATCAGTGAGTGAATGTGAGTGCAAATGTGTGTGAATGGGTGTGAATGGGTAGATGTGACCTGCAGTGTAAAGCTGAGCTACATAAACTCAAGTCCATTTATCATTCACCATTTCTCAATATTAGCATCAACTCTAGGGCTTTTTTTGCTGCAGTGGTAAAAAAGTTTTTAAATTGTTTAATTTTCCTGGAATTATATCAATACTTTTAGTTCTGGTATTGTGAAGAAGAACTTTGTTATTTCTTCACAGCACAGACTTATCATGATATACATATTGCATCACCATTCAGCTAAAAATATTGAGGTATGATTTGTTCTATATTTCCTAGCCATAGGCACAACACATCTCATACCACTTATTTGACAGATAGCAGCCTCCAGTTTTGCATCACATGGAGTCAAAATCCACTGCCCATTTGCGGTCATGTGACCACATCCAGCTGACTGATTGGGCTCCCCGTCTCTCCAGTTTGAATACAACAAATCCTCTTCACCCAACCAGGTAAAGCTCCGACCCTGAGAACATAAAGTTTCCATCAATATGAAAAATGCTGTTGCTTTTCTGTACACTGATGATTTTAATAAGACCAAACATAAATGAGAGAGAGAGGCCTCACTCCAAAGTTGTAGAGGGCGATCCAGGCAGGTCGCCGTAGGCTGTTGATCAGCAGTGTGAGGTAGGCCTGCTGGAAGGGGTCCCTCACTGTGGCAAGGGTCCCATTCAGAGACTCACAGAGGTGCAGAGCACCTGTCCAGTCAAGACGCTTCTCAACAACTCGGTAAGTCACTCCACCCAGCTCCACAGGCTTTGACAGGGAGGCAGGAATGAGAGCCGGGGCCGGAGGGAGACTTGAGTCTGATGAAACAACAAAAACACACAGGATGCTGTAGTCAGTACACTTTGTTGTAATAATCATTGACATCATAATGAAGAAACTGCAGATGTTGTAAAAAACAACAAGAAAAACAAAAAAACAAGACAAAACTGAAGTTCCTTGAGTGTCCACTGGAAGCTGGTTGCAGATCATAGACTATAAAAGTAAAACCATGTCACAGGAACGCTGTTGATGCCTTCTAATGGCTGTTGCCGTACTGCATGTGCTATCTTGACCGATTTTTAGCTCCATCTACTCAAATACAGAAAGGCCGTGTTGAGGCGGGACCTTAAGACAACTGACACCCCTACAGTGAGAGCACATAGATGTGTTATAGTTTTAGACAAAGCTGTTTTTTGAACCAGGCTGTAAAGATTTGTTTTAAGGCCATAAAAATCATCTTTGCCCCGCATACATTGATTACAGTATCATTTTTCTGCAGCCAGTCCCATGTGGTCACTCAGGGTGCTAAAGCTTTTGGCACTTCCACATTGGCTTTCGTTGTCAGTCCCAGAAGTTGGCACTTGGTGCAGATGCATTAAAAGTCACAAACATACCCATGTTAAAATGCCTAGCCAATTTTTTGAGCAGAAAGAACAAGTTTATAGCCCTGTTAATTAAATAAAAAGCTTCAGTCACAAAAGGACATATCTTTGACGACACAAACTGAATGGAGGATGATTATTCTTCTTTTATTTCATTCCTGAAATTTGGTGTTTTAAGGGTATGAGTTATCAGACAAGAGATGACAGGTTGATGACAGCAGCAGGAATAACTAACAGGAAGTTTAAAAGACAACTGATAAATTAACAGCACAATCATCAACATCTAAATAACGTGTGAGACTGCAAAGACACAAACATGACTGTTCATCTAGCTGATGACTGATAAATTCTCCCTTATAAGTCATGAAACAAGGACTGTTTGGCATACTAATTCGACTGGTGACCGTGTACATGGGTGACTTGGAGTTGGCGCCATGGTTGACATTGTCCGCATATGATTGTGTTAGTTTGCTTTCCTTGGCTTTATTTTCTTACATATAAAGTATTGAAGTATTATTTGATACATAATAAAAGTGAGGCATCAAAGGTTATACCCTCTGCTTTTTCAAGAGCTTTGGCTACATCTTTATTGTAGAAACATAGTACAGACGATGCTGAAAGTGAGGCCTGACCACTGGTCATCCATTGTCAACAAATATTTGATGATGCTATTTATTATTGGTGTTTATTTGATAACTTTTACTCTTAGAATTACTGCCATCTTTACATCTTACTTCTGACACAAAAGGTAGTTACATACAGCCTGTGGTCCTTTGAGTCTTCTAGTGGTGTCTCCCAGTAACACACATCACATACAGTGCTATATAAACAAAAATGCTCATGACGCCAAAGGACACAAACACAAATGCAAAGGTTAACTGCAAGTTACCTCCGGCTTAAGATCATCTCAGCTCACCCCCTTAGTCTGTTTCTGGGTTGACTAAAACTCAGTTTGAAACAGAATTCTCTGGGACTGGATTCAAAAGACATCTTCAGTAACCACATGGGTGTAATCACAAAGACTTTGCTGAATACTCTGTTTGTTTTTTATTTCTATTTATATCTCTTTTGTAATGGACTCCTGGCCATAACAGCAGCTCAAACGTTTCACACAAATAACAATCAACAGAATACAACACACTAAGATTTCATCAAACATCAAATCAGGATTCAGGCATAAAAAACTGCATATACTGGTCAGATTATCCTTAATGCTGTTCTAGTTTAAGGTGATTCTACAAATCAGACATTATGCATCCATGATAATCAAGGCCACAGCCACTGAGAGTCTTAAGTGTCAGTAAAGAACATAAAATGGAAAGGCGGTTCTTGTTATACGGCCTTATAGAGAGAGATGTACCAATGTTCCATCCTTCTGTTGTATAAAGAGGACCAGCCAACTCTTTCATATAAGACACAATGATGTGTACGAAAGCCAAGACCAGAGGTGGTGTCCTACCTTGTCCTCTCTGACAGATGTAACCATGACTCTCCATCTCACATGCTCGAGACGCCCACATGCCAGTGTTCTTCAGTGGATTCCCATGGATCACCACCACACAGTTACCCTGAGAAGAGACAGAATAATCATCCCAACAGGAACACATTCAGGGCACAATTCCGACCTATAAAGCTTAAAGGTGAGTGTGGTGGGTACCCGAGTCTTGTTGTGGTGTGGTCCGCTGTTATCGAGAGGCTCTCCAGGAGCCCAGTTGGTGTAGCTGAGTAGGCCGGGCTGGGCCCACTGGAAGTGACCTTTTGAGTCGGAGGTCAGGCCCACCCAAAGGTCAGAGGAGGTGTTGAACAGCAGGGTGGTGACAAAGGCTGCAAGGGAGAGAACAGTTCAACTTCAGCACACATTGAACATTTCAGTCATGTCATTAGAACAAAGATGAATATGTGCACGAGAAACTACAAACATAAGCATTAAGGTGTCTAGTATTATCACCATTCTGACATAAGGTTGAAAACATAAAAAGTAATATATTTGAGTCAAATCAACATCTGAAACAAGAATATTATGAAGGAATGGATTCACTGGACACAGAGAACAAAGCTGACTTGCCCATTTTCAACAAACTTCATGTGACAGCCATAAAGCAAATAACTAGCACACAGGCGTAATGAATTCCATCTCTGATGAAACTATGATGAATGTATTTTGATGACAGGAAACTGACACTAAGACATTGAGAGAAAGAATACTTACTGAAATAAAACAGTATGTCTTTCTATTTAGTTGCAAATTATTTGTAGTGTTCTTTAGAGAAACAGCTGGAATGATAAATCTATGATCTTTTGATACAGTAAAAAAACACCTGCCCTAACTGCAAAAAGCCAATTTTAACAAGTGTGTAAGTGGAAATATCTCATTGCACTGATATGTTCAAGACACATATTCAAATAACATCTTATTTTAAGACAGTAAGACATGGGGTGCTGGTTTGGCAGAATGGTAAGCAACCAGGCCCGACCCATATACAAACTTCTACCGGCCCAGGTTCGAATACAGTTTGCAGAGATTCTTCCCCTACTCTCTCTCCCCTCCCTTCACAAGTGTATCTACTGTCACTCTCTCTCCGATCAATAACAGCACAAAATGCCAAAAAAAAAATCTTAAAAAAGTCAGAAGGACACAAGGCTTAAGTTGTTTAAATAAATGAAAATCTGAGGCATATTTTGCATGTTAAATTTCTCCAGTGTAACAGTCAACAGTGACCTGCTTTTAGCAAGGGGAGGGGGTCAGGGCTCTCTGCATCAGCTGTGTGCTCAGCCAGTTAGTGGTATGTCAAACTTGATAAACTCCAATTGTGATGAAACAAAATTACAAATGCACTCAAATTTGGTCTTATTGAGAAAGTCATCTGACAGAGGTTTGAAGCAGATCTTGATATAAATGAAACCCCTGTCTTGTCCATTTCTCAGTGCCATCCATAATATTACTCAATGAAAATAGCTTTATATTTAGGGCATCTTATAAAACTAGGGTTACAAGGTTCCTCTCAGGCAGATGATCAAAATAAACAGGATAAAAAGAAGCAAACTGAAATCAATTTAACTACACAAATATCCAGATGTGACAATATGGATTAAAGTAAACTAGATGATAAACCAAAAAGAATGAAAAACAATAAAAAGCACCATTATGTTTAAAGGGATAGTTGAGGGTTTTTTTAAAGTGGGGTTGTATAAGGTACATGGCATTGGCCTAAACACAGTGACAGGGATAAGCTCTGCATCTGTACTGTAATAGTTGCTAGGGCAATACATTGTTGCAGGTGGTGTTACCAACTGCGTGCTTATAAGGCCCTGTTTACACGACTCCGTTTTCGGCCGTATCCGAAGAGTTTTGATTGCGTTTTAGCCTCCCGTTTACATGAGACCAGTGCCCGGAGTGCTTGATTCCACAAACTTTTGAAACCAGGGTCAAAGGCGGAGAGTTTTCAAAATGCATCGCCAGCCGTCCTCATGTAAACAGGATTCATCGTTTCAGGGGGAAATGCTGACATCTACGAATGCGCAGTACTCTTTCACATGAAGGCTGCGCCCGCATACCAGGAACAACAACAGCTTCGGCCGTCTACCGAGTAACGTGTGCTGCTTACCGTGCTCGGTTTGTTATCCAGACAAAACTATGCAGACAGATTTGTTATCCCGACAGATTTGTTGTCCAGACAAGAAACTCCTGCGTCATCGTGCGTCCATTCGCCACTGTTGTTTGTGAAAAGTTTTTTTCGTCGTACGAGTGTTGTAACAGCGCTGTTTCTCTGCAAACCTACATCGCCATCTACTGGACTGGCATGCACGCTACATCGTTTTAAGTCCGTCTTCCGTCTCCATGTGGACGCAGATCGTTTTTGAGGACGCAAAGGAAAAACCTCTGCGTTTCAGGTCAGAGAGTCTCCGTGTAAACAGGGCCTAAGACTTTTGGTGAAAACAATCATTTGTAAGCATACAAAATGGGCTCATAGGAGATCTTTTGGACAGGAATTTCAAAACGTTAGGGCCACAATCATGACTGCTGGATCACCTTTGGGTTTAAGTGAGTTTACGTCTTGTATTAAGATTCAGGAACAATCAGAAAGTTTTTGTCAGAGTATCTCAAACTCCAGTCAGGAGTACAGAAAGTAAAAAGATCCTAAATATACTGTAAGATGGTGCCTGGTTATTTAAGGCTTTAAAAAATACATCAGCTGTGTGACGCACCACCATCACCCATAACTTAACCTTTTTTCTGGATGTATGTGCTTCTTTTTTTCTCGGCTTTAAAGCAAGCAATGAAATTTTAAAATCAATTCTACAAGTCACAGTTAACCATTAAAGGTCAGCAAGAAGGAGGGTGATTCTCTTAAGTGGTTCAGAAGCTCAAGTATTCTGCTGCGATTACCTTGCTCTAAATGATTGGAAACCACGGCCAGCACTCCTCCCTGCATTTCACATTTCAACTTGGCTGCAGACCATGTTGCCCGGTCAGGCTGATCAAACACTCTGAAACACTGAACCAACACAGGATGTCATTGCGCATATTAAGTCAATATAGTTAGTGCAATTGAAATCTGTAATAATTTAATCAACATGAACTGCTGGTGCTTTGTAGTGTACCTTATGCTGATAGGAGGACCATCCGTCAGGACAGCCTGATGGTGGGTGGGGGGATGAAGGGGTTGGAGGAATGGTGCCTGTGACATTTACTCTCTTACAGATGTAGGGCAGGTCAGAGTGGCACTTCTGATCGGACCAGTCAGCTGTTTGGGAGTGAAACATAAAGGTCATTCTTGAGTTCTGCTTTTGATTTAGTCTCTTCTTTGGTTTCATTTTTGCCTCTTCTGACCTTTGCCGATCGACAAGTGGACACATTTGCGGTCACGGCTGAGTGCGTGTGGTCTCCCAAGGGCCCAGGACACGTAATTGAGTACAGAGTGGTCAGACCAGCGGAAACGACCATCGTTCTCATAGGTGTGAAGTCCCAGCCACCAGTTGTCACCTCCAACCCTCGTCATCTAAAAATGAAAAAGGAAGTTAAAATGGCATTTTGAGGACACAGGCACTGTTTATACCCTGCATTCACATCTAAACTGGGCATTACAAAAACCAGGTAGTAAATGCTTGATAGGAACGTATCTGAGGGTTGACTATTTGATAGTTGCTAGCTTGTTTAAAACATTTAGGTTCTGCTAAACAAGAATGGCTAACCCCTTACCTTGAAGCTAGGTATTATAGCATTCAGCATGCAGTGAACCTACTAATAATACAAATGAATGGAGGTGAATTAGTCATGAAAAGTGCTGGAAAAGTTATACAAATGACATATGAATCAGCACTACTGCACAACACTAACAGTCCAGTGTGGGGCAATAAAATGTAGATGATGGCCACAAACCCATTTCTGACGTTCCTTGCCAAGATGTCACAACAAAAGTTGGGAGCAAAACAGCTAAACTGAAGGCAAACAGTAATTGCCACCCCAGGCTAGCAGACAGCACTGGAGTCTAACTGTGTTTATATTATGCATTTAAACTGCATAGACAAGACATGCATCAGAAACCCATCCCATCAGTTGATATAAAGCAGTAAATCAAAAAGTTTAAAAAAGTGTGTTTTGTCTTGTTAATCCAGCCTCGATCATTGCAATGGAAATCTTAATTTTTAAAGATCGGAGTCAATTGGCAAAAAATACGAGCTGACCTTTTGGCTTTTAAACCGCTCTTGATTCAGACAATGCTGTTATTTTTTAACTATTGCTCACCACTCAAAAAGGATAAATGGAAATCTGTCTCTCAAACCACAGCCAGGATCTACCATTTACCTTAAAGAGTTGGTTAAAAGTATCAGCTTGCACACAAGCACATCTTAACTTTTTGTCTTAAACTGAGTTGTCATTTCAATCTAACAAGCATTGGACAAGGTTAATTTTACATATATTTCTTCATTGTTGTGTTTTAGCATGTTTGTGACAAAATAAGGGTGAAAAGCTATAAGAGAGTGTATCTAGCTTTTTGACACGGAGCTAACTCATTCCTTTCATTTCACTTAACTGCACATAACGTACAAGGATACTCAAATAGTGGAGGCTGGACAGACATACGTCACAGGTTGTCAATGAAGAGTTGTTTGTAATTTATTGTGAAATTCCATGTATATAATGGATGGTCCAAAATGGATGTTGCTTGTTAATGCACGTAAATGTGCAAGCAGAGGACATCAACGCCAGTTTGCTCAGCAGGAGCAACCTCAACCCTGCATCAACTTCCAAAAGTACAACAACTCAAAACTGCTTCTGTAATTTCAAATACAGAATAAAAAATAATATTGGTGCAGACTGCAAATTAACATCAAGCAGGCAGTTTAATTTTTTGTTAACATGTTGCTCTTCCTGTTGTCTTGTGATCTCACAATAACCCTGTGAGGTTGAGGTTCTCTTGCGATCTTTATGATCTTGTTTTTCAAGCCAATCAGGGCTGTGGTCAGCTGCACAGAGCTCTATATGCGCTCCTAGTTGTAAGGACATGCGCTGTCGGTCAGAGCACAGTCACACTGAGGATGGGTTGCTAAACAGGCGGGCTTTGTGGAAATCCGGGGGAAAGAGGATAGCTGTGAATTTCCTTAACAGCTATTCTCCCTAATTTAGCCGAAAACATGCATCTAAAGGTGACAGTGAATTTAAACATTGTAAATGAACGCTGTTGAAGGACAGTTAGTAGAAACTGAGTTCTGAATCCAAGATGTCCTAATAGGTGTATTGTTCATGCATGGAGTAAGTGCACATACTTGAGTGCAAGGATCTTAGTAAGTGATGACTGCCATGTACAGATGTTAATGTAATAAAATTGAAATTTATCACAGACAGACAAGATTGCTATGTAGAATAAAGAGAAAGCAATTACACAGGTTAGGTATTTCTGAGGCTTTGTAGTCATTAAGCTGCCTGGATTTAATGAGCTCACACAAACAATGATGAACTCTTTGATAAAGTTTGCATTACCTTGCGTAAAGTGTTCGCCAGAAAAGCCTCTTCATCAGCGGAGTGGACTGAGGCCAGCGAAGAATCAAACCAGGAGCAAATCCTTTGGGCCTGGTCCCAAGTGGTGCGGTGGTCGAAAAATTTATATTCAGCCTCCTGGAAGCCAATCCACTCTGGTGTAGTACTGGTGCCTGACAGAGAAGAGAATAAGGAGAGATGGCCATGAGAGAGAGCAGGAACCGTTTGAAATAAACCCTTAGGAGATCATTTAAGTATGCAGAGAGGAGTTCAAAGCAAAGAAAGTAAGACTGACTGACCTTCAGAGGCCTCTGGTTCTTTCTCAACACTTCCTAAAGTCACACACACAGGAGGAGAAAGAGTGCTTGTTACATACAAAATGGGAGAAAGTACATGAATAAAGTCTGGTGAAACTCCGATCTGAGAAAGATGCTGCAGGTGCTAAAGTGTACCTTTTCAGCTACAAAGTAAATGTTCAAATAGAGCACAGGCAGTCCCATGTTATTCTACCTCTGGGGATTTTGCAGATCCAGTCTAACTCAGAATCACAGTGCATGGCCAGCCACGTCATAGAGCCCAAATCTGCTGCAGCACACTGTCGGATGTTGTAATAGTATCGGCCAAAGTTCTGGTATGTTAACTGAGACAAGAGCAAACAGTAAATAGTCCATCAGGCTTTTCTTGCAAAGCATCTGCTGTTCCAAAGTTAGGTCACATTCACTTTTTACTCACAGCCAGGCCGTCGCTCCACTTCCAGCTGCCATTGTCCATGGGATTTCTGCGGTTCAGTCCTATCCAAAACCAGTGCTGCTCGTGCTCCTCTGACTCCCTGCAAGACACACGGTCACCGTCGTCATCACCCGGCCTGCCTACAGAAATTGTCCCCTATATGTCCCACTAAAGGCACTTCCCTGACATGATTTATTCTAGAAATTGAACTGGATAAGTAGAACCAGTGCTTGCCAATCTACAACCATTGTGAGTAGCCCAAAGTGAGACAGCCTAATCAGAGTCCTTTAGAGCAGGAAACGGTGGGAGACAGGAGTGACAGCCGGAAGCAATTGCTCTCACAGAGATTAGCATAGATGCTAACAGCTTCAATGGCAGTTTTATCAGATCAGGACCACTTTTTTGTTAAATGAAGAACAAATAACATTACAAACTTCTTAATAGAGAGGATATTTTTGCTCCATTTCTTACATGTTTTGCTGAGAGTTTGTTTCACGAAGAGGCTCACATTCTGTCCTTTACACTTCAGCAGTAGCACCTACCTATTACATTATCTTATTGGCCCATAAGAATGTGATTGATGAAACTGCTGGATATGCTTTGAATGGTTCTGCTTATTCCCAAACACTTCCTATAGACTCTTTCCCAGATGGACTGGTGAGATATAGAGAACAGTCTATCTGGTGTGTAAGGTTTCTGGATGCAATCAATTTTTCAATCAAGTCATTGTTGGTCTGGTCACTGGTGCCCTAAAAAGTCCCCCCTTCTTGTTTGCTGCCACCCCAACATTTGTGCAGGTCCTTAAGTG
The DNA here is from genome assembly GCA_037902135.1 of Cetoscarus ocellatus. NCBI lineage: Eukaryota > Metazoa > Chordata > Actinopteri > Labriformes > Labridae > Cetoscarus > Cetoscarus ocellatus. The sequence continues at coordinate 201,966 of JBAMNC010000717.1, read as the reverse complement.
GTAATACACACTCCAGAATTAGGGGGGCAAACAATTCAATACATTTGACCTCTGCAAAATGTTGAAATTCTGAATAAAAGGGAATTATGCAATTTTGGAGAAAAGGATGTACATTCGGAAACAGGCTATATGTTTTTATGCACATATAAATAAAAGTATTCCTTTAATAGGGAAAGAAAATATTCAAGTCAAAAGTCAAATTTGGTTATCAATGCCTGAATTCAGGTCAGACTTTTTTTCTTTACCTTATGGACCCCAAGATGAGGCTGGGCCCCAGGATACCCACACAGTTCCCACAAAAAGGTAAAGGAAAACAAACAAACAAAAAAACATAAATACAAGACAGTAACTGCCACAAAAAAATATTTAAAAAGAACACAACAAAAGTTAAATAAATAGCATCGGGAGATCAAAGTCAAATTGAGAAAATATCTTTTTTGCTTTTTCTGAGGTGGTAGAGAGGCTACAGGAGGGTATCATAAATAGCTCTGCGCTGATTGGCTGCCCAAAAGATGCCTGATGGTTACAGGCCACAGCACAGACATCCTAAACAATCATGGCGTCTGCTTGTGACAAGTGGAAAACACACATGTAGGAGGAGGCTGTGTAGCTATGATGTCACAAATCCCAGGAAGTAAAAACAGAGTGTTTTAAGGGGCATTTTCTTTAAAGAAGCATAGCACATTTCTCTGGGAGTAAAGAGTTTAGTAAAGATGTCAAGTTCTTCTGCTCCTTCAGGCTCTACTAATGACATTAAAAGATAGAAAGAAAATGTATTTTGCTGGACATGGGACCTATAAACTTCAGTTAAAATCCTCACAGTCTCTGTCAAGAAAACTGGCTCAGATCTGAGTTTTTAAGTCGGGTGGAATCTGGTCTTTGTTTGGGTCACATCTCAAATCAGATATACTGTAGGTTGAATATTTTTCCCATTTGACCTCAATTGGAAAAGCCAGGTCTGTCATTAGTAGATCATGTTTTACACTGACTTAAATTCACATATATACTAGACTCAAATGAACATAGCTACAGTATCACATGCAGAAGCGACTATCAAAAACATTTAGGCTGTGAATGCACCTTTTTTTTAATAAAAATAAGATTAAAAATCTTTGATAAATAAAAAAAATATTCTATCATGTCATAAAATGTCTGGTATTAAGAGCTAATATTCTACCAAGCTTTGATGGTATGTGGAACAGTATAGCGGTTTGTGAAAAACAGTTGATAGCTCTAAAGGAGTAGATGTGAAAGCAGGCAGCACACTTCATTTTATTTTATATGGTAAAATTTCTCCAAAATTCAGGGCTCATGTTCAGTCTTAGTTACCCACTTTCCGTAGACTTCACATCTATTTATCTCAAAGGAAGCCATAAAGACAGGAGTGTTTGTGTTTGTCTTTCTCCCCTCTAAAAATCAGCTCAAAAGCTCTCAGATCTAACATGTGGTTGGTCAGTGGGCAGAGTGTCATGCAGGTTGTTCAGGCCTTTAGCCATTAAGGTCACTACGATCAGTTCACTCTGGAGTCTGATTCAGGCCACATTTTAAAGAATGACATGAAAAGCAAAACAAAAAAATAGGTCTGAGCATTAAGGCTTATAGTGTGAATGCAGCCGACAAGTTATTAGAGGCCAATATAGAAGATAGAGGATGGATTTATTATGAGCTGATCTATTGGACCTACCCAAAGGCCTCATGGAGAACTTGCAGGACAAAGTGCTCCTCATCAGGGCCGCTGATGCTCAGCAGGTCAGCTCCATGTCTACGGCAGTACAGGTGAGCCTGCAGCCAGCTCAGCTTCTGCTCCAGCTGGGACGAGTGAAACACCTACACATGGGTAATAAAAGCAAAAAAAGTACACTGTAAAAATAAGTTGCACACAGCGCTGCTAAGAATATCACTTTAAGATACAAGCATTCCCATCAACAACCAGATGTTGAAACAATATAAAAAAAAATCATATTTTATCAGGATTTTCTACCTGTTGTCTTTTTTTATTAAAGACTTTACTACTTAAAATTGTAATTTGTTTACTGTCCATAGATTTTTTATGTCATCAGTTCAGCACACTATTATTTAACATGAGTCTGGTCCTGCTTAAGATTAAATAGTTATTTTTTTCTTGCCGCAGTAACATTGATAAATGCTGCTAAGTGCATTATTAAAAACACTTTGATATAGTACCGTGTTCTCAAATACCCTGAAAATGACATTCATCCCACTCTATGAAAAGGCTTCACATTCACCTCTACGAGGACACGATCTGCTCACTCTTAACAGAGATAAATCTATTTAATTCCAAAACTATAAAACTACCATTAAAGACATTGTTTTTGTCCCAAGCTGAATGATTTCTAATGATCTTTCCAGCAGAGTAGGACGGTCTAAGGTGGAATAACTTTGAAGCACCTTGTAGCAGTAGCGCAGGTTGCTGTTGCTCTTCCAGCCGCTGGGACAGGAGCCGCTCAGGCTCGGGGTTGGCTGAGGGACAGGGACAGGGGCAGGGGGCTCAGGGCCCAGAGATGTGTCCTGGTTTTGACGGCAGATGAATTTTGCCTTGTATGACGCACACTCCTTCACCTCCCACAATCCCGTTGCGAAGCCTGTCGCCATGGAGACGCAGCCCCCATCGACAGTGACTGCAAAGACAGAGAGAAATGTAGGTAAACGCAGAAAGAGCAGAAGAGGCTTTAGGGATTATTCATGTGGAAACTGAAGAAAATAACAGTGTGGAAAATGTGATTAGACATGTTTTCATTAAGACAGTCAGGACTTAAATAAATGTTGATTCCTGTCTTTAATTTCTTTAAAAACAAGGGCAGCATTTCCCATAAATGCTGTCAAGATTTCCAGGATTATACTGCTTTGGCTGATAATGTTGTTACATGGTCCAAATTTCAGCCGATCAAAGCGGCTCTGATGCCGATTCAGGGTATCTGGATCTGAATTTTGGAGCATAGAAAAACATCAGGGAACAATTCAATTTCTCCTTCACAGATAACATCTACAGCCTGTGCTGATTCAAAATAGACCCCACGTTTGGGAAGCGGAAAACCTCCAGCTTTGTCTTCAGTGAGGTCTGATTAGCCTGATGTAGAACAGATGAAACCATTAGTTCAATAATCATTACGTGGCAAAGAACAGAACAAACAGTATTTTACATGATTTAAAACAGGGGCCCTCAAATGAGATCAGCAGAGTCTCTGTGTTTGATCTCATCATATGTATACTTCATCCATACATTATCAACACCACTTTTGGCTATGTCACCAGTTGGCATGGTAACTAATTAAACCGCTACACCTTTTGAGCAAAAAGGAAAATGCTGTAAAAGTGTCGTGCATACAAGGCGGACAGTCTGTTTCATCCATCACTCATAAGTCCAATCTGATCGATTATCGATGGGTATTCAGTTCCTACCTCCTTACATCAGGAAGTTGAGCGCTCTTCTGTGCCTCAAACATCCTCCAGTTACACGCATCATGTAGTTAAATATTTTTTAAAGCTACATTCAGAGCACAGTTGGAGGAGTGCATAACCGCAAGGTTTAACTGCGAGCTCATCTCAAGTTGTGTTTTTTGATCATCACCGCTGATCATCATCAGCAGTGACAGAATCAGAGGGCCTGTGAATACAGAGTGGTACAGACGCATGAAGTATTTCTGAAGGCCAATAAGGAAATTAGCATTGTGCTGGTTCCCTCAACTGCAAGCCTATGAAAAGCCTGTGGGATTTTTCACTGTGCTTTAGATCATTGCTGATAATAAGCTCCATGGAGAACAAAAAGTTATGAAACGTACATGTTCTGCTCTTTATGATAATCTTAACAAAGGAACCAACTATTCACGATGTTATAGGCTTAAACGTAATCGGTGGTTCAACTTAGAAGCAACTACAATATTTCCAATGTAAAACATCTTATTGTAACCTCTGGTTTGAGAGTTTTAGAGAGTCCTTTCTAAACACTGTACTTTTTCTACATATTTTTAATTTTCCCAGTTTTTTCATCAACATTTTGACTATTTCTTAGCACTTACATTTTTTCATTGAATTTCTATTTTTTCAACAAATTATGGCTTTCGTAAATGTTTCACTATTTCAGATTATTTTAATTATCATTTTCTCAAAGTTGTTACTGTTTCTATACATGTTACATTTATGCTCAACATTTCAACCACTATGATATTAAATAGATTCAAACTTTATTCTTAATCAACTTTCCCTCCAACTTTTTACTTTTGTTTTGTTAACTTTTCGACTTTTTCTCAATTCTTTTAATTACTGGGATTTTTTTCATCACTTTTATTTTTGTTTATATTTTGAGCCTTTTCTTCATATCCCATAACTTTATCCCTTATATTAATCAATGACTATTCTATAGGGCTTTTAACTTCATCTTTTTTATTGTTTTTCCTAAGTTTTCATTATTACAATTATTCTTTCCCATAAGTTTCAATTCCTGTCTCTCTAGGCCAGGGGTCACCAACCTTTTTTAGCCTGGGAGCTACCAGAAATCTGAGGAGTATTGTAGAGGGCTACTTTTTTGGATTTGGAGTTTTGAGTAATATCAGTTTATCATTTATCTTAAAATGATTAGTATGCTTTTGATAGGGTACTGATGACACTGTATGTTTACTTTTTACATGCAATGATTCCTGACAATAATTATCGTTTGTAATTATTATGAGAACAGTATTCTTACATTTATTTTTAATAATGTAGGCATCTCATAAACCTACCTGATATGTACAACATTCACACTTTTGTGATTTCTTTTTTCAACAAGTGACTCTGTAGGGGCTCTGGCTGGCAAGAGTGCTGATAGAGAATAGGCATCAGTGCCAGCATAGACTTTGACCCCACGCAGGTTAACGTGAAGAGAAAATAGAAAATGATAAAATTTAGTGCACATGCTACGCTTCTTGTTTTTTGTTTTGACGTAAGCATGATTTGTTTAAAAAACATAAACATAAAATCTGAAGTAAAAAATGATTAATTATCTCAAGTTCTATGCTGGTGACGGTGATGCTTCTTTTAGAATGTTCTAGCGGGCACCTCAGAAGCACCCTGCGGGCTACCAGGTGCTCGCGGGCACCCTGTTGGCTACCCCTGCATTAGGTTTCGCTATCTCTGTCCCAGATGTGTTGATACTTTCTCATCATTAAGTTTTTTTCTTACCTCAACATTTTACTTTTTCTCAACACATGCACTACTTTGTATTAAAATTTTATTTTTGTCGCGGGACTATTTTTTCTTTAGACATATTGACTCTTTCTTTAACTCCTCACATAATAAAAACGTCTTCTTCCCCTTTTTGTTCTTTCTCTTACTTGACCAGTAAACTCCTAAATATGAAATAAATTCACCTTTAAATACACCGTAAAATACAAACATCTGATTTCTCGAGCATTATTTTATCAAAATATCTGTAGCACCACTAAAATTGTACCAGTCTGATTTTGACCAGGTTCTTGTGTGTCGACATCTTGAGCAGTTCAACAGTGTGGTCATAATGTGCTCTGCAGTACATAATCTGATCATAGTCTGATCTTACTCATTCAGACACCATATATGGGAGCTACCTGGTTGATCCCTGTTCCAGTTCGTGTAGGACACTTCATCCCCACTGAGCCAGTGGAAGGAGCCAGGGCTGCTTTTGTCCAGTAGGCCAATCCAGAAAGAATCACCAGAACGACCAAACACCAGGCTGTTGGCGAAAGCCTGCTCGAACCTAAAAAGATTTGGACAAACTTTAGTAACGGCAGACAAGACGAAACACACAGTGCTCTTTTAATCCCTTTGAAGAAGTCAGGGTGTGTGACAGGATGTGTGTGTGTGTGCGTGCTGTACACACCTGTTGGTAATGGTTACAAGCGTGGCTCCCTGGTCTTCACAGGATTTCCTGGCTTCATCAAAGGTAAGAAGATCCTCTCCCACCCAGTAACAGGCCGGGCTGTGCCACTTCCAGCCCTGAGAGGAGGAGGAGGGATGAGGAGGATAGTGAAAATAACATGTTTGAGAACTCCAAATAAACATTTTAAAAGGTTTAGACATATACAAAGGATGTGAAACTCTTATAATTTACCTTTTTTCATATCAAACCCAGGGGTGTTTCAGCAATTTAGAGCCCCCAGTATAAGGGCAATTTGAAGCCCCTCACATGTCTAAATGACCATCCAATGCAAGTTTCTTAGTCGACAGTTTGAGACTTTTTGTAGGAGATAAAATATATCATATTTAGTCCAATAATTATAATCCAAAGAGAGTGAAGCACTGTCACAAATGTATGTTTGTTTGAGCTGATTGATAACCTGGCACACCATGTGGACTGTTCAATATATTTCACTAGTCCATCTGGGAATAAAGTACATCTATTCTTATCGGTTCTTAATGACTATATTTTGAGGCCCTATGAGGCACAAGGCCCTGAGCGGCTGCCTCTGATTAAAGCAGACATGCTTTTAGATAACAACAAAAAGACAGAAGCTCAAGAGAATGCTGATGTCTATATTTGAGCAATACAGGCAGAAAAACACAACACAAAGAGAGGGTAAAAAAATGTTAAAGTGGTTTCAAAGAAAATCATTTAGATCCCATTTTAACAATCAAAGCGGAGTTAAGTCCACTTTCCGAGAGTTGTATCCAAATGCAGAATAAAAAGAACAAGTCCAGGCATGCAGAAGTAACTTTTCTTTGGCCTCAATCCCTCCTGCCAGCTCACTACAGCAGTCTGAGGACGTGTACTGACGCAGAGCGCAGCCAGCACGCAGGAGGTCAAAAGAGTTGAGATACAGTGCGTGAATGATAGTGAGCGACAGTTCGTATACAGCTTTGTGAGAATAAGCCCAACCGCAGGTTTTTTGCACAACCACGTTTGGCATCAAGACACAGACCTCAAAGATTATAGCTGCTGGAGAGGCTTGATGTGTTGAAACTCACATCTTCCTTACACTCTTTCTTATCCTTACTTTTCCTGTCTGACAGGCACGGCATTAACGCTGAGTCAGAACAGGTTCATAAAACTGTACTGAGATGTTTTACTTCTTAAATCAACTCCTAATATGATGTTCTGTTATCCTTTTTTCTGCAATAACCAGTATTTTGCAAGTTAAATATACAGAAATTCACACTAGATAAATGTAGGGTGATGCACAAAGTAAGCCTACATGATACGAGGGAAATGTGTGATGTTGTAAATATTCCAGTTACAACATAAAGTGGGGAAAATCAATAAATACTAAAATATATTACTCTAAGTAATAACTTAAAACCTTTTTGGGTACACACTGTTTCTTACTTTGTATATAACATTTGTGTTTATAAACATTCCCCTTCTGAAGCCAAAAGAAATCCAAAAATCCCATTTATTCACAACATCAACCCCAGTCAATATGAGTAACCAACAGCATTAAAATTAAGTCTGGTTCTGTCTGGTTCTCAATACAACAAGTAAAATGTACATATTGTGAGTGAGGAATAATTGTTTTGTTTTCATATTAGATGCAACAAATTTTGACCTTTGCAGCACTTTCATTGTTGATGCTCATATTAACTTATCAATTAAAGCACAAATATTGTGCAGCCAACTGTGCCTATATGTTGTTAATCAGAACACAGTCCAGTACAATATGTCACTTAATGATCTCATGCAATAAAATAAAACACAACGAAAGGATAACAAGATTCAAAATGGTGTGATACATTTTGACCCTTAAAAAAGCATTTTTGCAGTACAGTAATTCTATTTTTATTACAGATATTTATATATATTTTTTAATTGTTTTATTTTTGGGTGCATTTTGTGTCTTTGTTTGATATTAGAGAAACACAGTGGATAGGCTTGTAAAAGGGGGTGAGAAAGAGCAAGGGATGGCACTCGGCAAATGGGCCTCAGGCAGGAATTGGAGCCTGTATGGGGTGTGCTTTGGCTCACCACTCCATCAAACCAGGACCCAAATACAATGATTTTATGATAATTAGAATACATCGTAACAATCATAAGATACAGCCCTATTTTGAATGAATGAAATGCATTGTCTAAATTTGAGTGGATGGAAATTGATTTTATTAATATCACTGCCATAATCGATTCTGCTTATTGATCCTATTCTTATTCAATTCCCTTAGTGATTCCTGTGGGGTTTTCTTTGTTTGGAGGATTTGGTCAGAACAGTTTTTTATTATCTACCATGAACACATCCTCGACTTCTTTGTTTATGAGGGCTGCCTTTGATGAAAGTAGGGCGTTCATTTGCAGGACATCAAGAATGTATCTTAAGTTATTGACAGAGGAATTGTTAAGCAAAATGATTAATACTATTGTTTTCTAAAGCTATTTGTTACAGATTCTCAACTTGAAATGGTTTTTGTTTCCCACCCCCAGTGAAGCACATGTCAGGCATGTTGCTATATATCTTGCTAAGTAGATCCACTACAAGTTCAGGAGCAGAGCACAAAAAGAAGGGATTTTGTGTTTTGATCACACATTTGTGTTTTTTGGATGTTACTTGAATCAAAACAGTAAATTTTCTTTACCTTTAAGTTGGTGCATGTCAGCTCACTATTGTTTTTGTAGTTTACACGCAGGTTTCATGGTTGGTTTGAACTCCAGTTGGATCATTTTATTCCTTGTCTTTCACTGTGCCACTGTACACAAAGAGCACTCAAAGGACACTACATGGAATATGTTTACGCTCAGATTAAAGTTATATTTTAATGAGACATTCCTACAACATCGGAAATGATCAAAAGGATGTGCCAGACATATATGCTTGATTAGCTCTTATTTTAAAGGTGCAGTGTGCAGAAGCTGGCAGCATTTCGCAGAACAGAAACGGTGAATATAGGATATAATGTTTCTATTTGTATGTAAAGTCTGTCGAAATAGGTGTACAATCACCCCAATAAAACTTTTTTTCTTTTTATTAAGTTAGAAAGAGCTTTTAATATTTATGTACCATGGGTCTCCCCTTTGTGGAGGCTGACATAACAATCCGTCATGTTGTCTACTGGTGGGTTTTAGGGACAAAAAGAGCAAAATGCGATTTTTGAATATGAGTCTGGCCGCCGGTCCTGAAATCTACCTGTATGGCAGGCGAAGAAGAAGAAGAGAGAGAAGAAGACGGCGACTGCGTGCAGCATGAAGGAGTCAGCTTAAAGGATACCTGGGGAGTTGGATAATGGGCTTGGCACAGGCCTGGACGAAGGCTATCAGGAAGCTGGAGAAGTACAGCAAACAGGCTGACAGGATGCAGAGCAGAAGCAGCAGATGCTCCCATACCTGACCTGAAGTCTTTATAATATATAATAATGTAAGTGTTTAAAATGTTTAAGTCCAACAAATTTAGCTCATGTAGATGAGGCAAAAGGAAAGAGTGATCATGCTGAACAATCATGATATCAATATCAGTCAAACTACTCATGACCATTGTTTTTGCCTTTAGGAGCAGGCCTAATTTCTAGGCAAATAAATGGCATTAAATTTGAGAACAATGATCTGAGCACTGGATAGAGTGTTTGTCGTTGGGACCAAGCAGTGTCACATTGCTCAAGCTGTCAGCAGGTTTTCTGTCATTGTTGTTTCACATGTTGTGTGCGAAGTGAAATCACCCGCACTTCCAAGGGACGCTGCAGCCTGTGCAATTCCAAATGACCCACATCACATTACCACCCATGATGCCTTGCTCCTCGGGGGAAAGGAGCAGAGGATACATTTCACAAAACAAACAAGAGTCCAGTGAAAGATCTTTGCCGAACACAACAGCTGAGAAACAGCATGACTCTAAAACTCGTAAATCAACATTACTCAGAAATGTAACACTGCTACGGAGAGGAAGACAAAGACACACTGGATTTATTTTCTCACTGTAACAACTCTGATTGTCAAAAATGACCACAAAATGCCAGTTAGCTGTCCATGTCAACAGTCACACTGTGGTCAGGTAGAGACAAATCAGGTATGAGAGTCTTAAAGGCTCATCTGGAAAGAATTATAGTCCATGAAATCAAGCACAGATGTAGATGAATCCTCCATGTGGGCACAAGCAGTGTGCATGATAGAGCATTTCTGTTTTATCTACAGTAAACACTGTCTGCAAGCAAATACAAACAATATGTGGCAACATGAACTCCTCAGAGAAATAAAGTTGTTTTGTGTTTAAGGCAACAGATATGACCAAAAAGGGAGGCGTGTGTGTTTGAATATGACCATGTGAGTGTGCTCGGGGTTCAATATGGTAACCTTCCCAGTCTTAAGGGGGTGATTTATATTACAGTTAAAGACCAGATGCTGTCTGGTGGACCACTGGAGGGATGAGGGTCGAGGGGAGCTCTGGGAAAAAGGGTTAAATGTGAGGAGATGGCTGAAATATTTAGAATAGTGATTATGCTTCAAGCCAAAACAGCGATTTCCAGCAAAGGAAAAAACAACATGAAGAGACCTGAATGAAGTCTTTGTGGAGTAAAAACAGAAAAGCCAAACACAGACAGGACTCACTATCATCACTGATTGCAAAATAATCAACTAATACTCTGTGTGAAAAAAGCACCACACACTCGACTAGACAAACAGGATATGAATGTCACACAAAAATGTCATCATGTTTAAAATATGCTGTGTTAGAGTCCAAGCTTTTGACATAAAGAGCCATAAATCTCCTGTTAAAAAATCAGAATATTGTTATCTAATTTCTATTTTTATGTTTTTTCATAATATATGATTAATACTATCATAAATGTTTAGAAAATTATTCAAACAAACCATGACATTTTTGAAATTCTTGGCTAAAATGCGCACAACTGCCCTATCATGCAATGCTGATTAAATTCGTGGATCTATGACCACCACCAAAGTCTAATCAACTCTTCCCTGTGCAATGACCAACATTTCCTGAAAATTTCACCAAAATTCATTGAGAACTTTATTGGTCTGGTCCAAATACAGTCACACAGACAAATGCCAGCAGAAACATAACCTGAATGAAAATAGGCTTTACCTTCTGCAGAGACAGTACCAGACACAGTGGGGCACGAAAAAAAAGATAATGAACCCTAAAATATTTGTCCAACTTTTACCCAGGTGAAAGTTGACTTCCTGTCCTTCACATCTGCCTCATAGAAGAGTGACATGATGCAAATTTTGAACACCAACATTTGAACACTAGTGAACCCCAGTCATGCCATCACATCACCTTGAACTACCTAGAGCTGAAACCAGAGAAAAGTCCCTGCACCTGCTGTTCCAAAGGCTTCTCAGAAATCACATGAACCAACCTGGGGAGCACCAGGACCACAGCAACCACCCAATAAACCAGATCAGACTCAAGACCCCAACACGTCTCAAATTAGATAAAAACTGGTTATCGATCACCAAAGAAACGTATGTAAAATACTGTGAAGAAGCTTAAACACAAAGCAAATTAAAATTGTATTTGACCCCAAACGTAGAATACAGATGTTGGGGCCTACATCAGGAGATCAAAGACACCCCTTCAGCCTCTATGGATCACAAGAGGCCTGCATTTGAGTTAGCAGAAGGAGCAAAATTCAGTCAAAGGAATTCAGGCAAAGAGGGACTCAGAGTCCCATCAGCCACTGCAGCCCTTTTCACAAATGGGCACGAAACCAATAACAACCACACCTATTTGGACTAACATGAGAGGACTCCCAGGGGGGTCTCTCTGACGCAGGATGGGGTATAAATGCTGACCACCAATCCTTCCTCACTCACTTAACCCTGCACTTTCTTCTGCTACAACTTTGTCCAAGTGACTCCAGCAACACACGTTGCCAAGAAAGGGCCTCTTCTCCTCTGCACTAGGCATCCTCCTGGCTCAGAAGTGTTGGTACGCAGCCAGCTCCTCAGAAAAAGGAAGGACCATGTTGGAAATCCCTGGCCTGTTTGTTGTCCAGGTGCATCCCCAACAAATCCACGGACTGTGCATCAGCTCGCCCGGCTTCCACGGAGAGCCTGGCTGCAAAGGACATACCGCTGCTGGAAGACCACACCACAACCACCAGCAATTACCGCCATTGCTGAACCCAACAAAGGAGACTCTACTTCTGTACCCAGCTTCTTTTCCTCCGCATCCACAGAACATAAGTGGGACAAAGTATGAGCTTGTCTGGGCAGAAATAGTGCTCGGAGAAATTATTTATAAGTCTGATCATAGAAAACCAAAGTTAGGCCATTGAGCCAGTCTGATTGTGTTGTATCAGTCTTTGTTGTTTTGTCAATCGCACCTCCTCCTCATACCTTGTTGTTATCTACCCTAATGGCAGGACATATGTTTATTCACATGCAAGAGATGCTATTTTTGTTTTGTTCCCTTTGTCTTCCCTCACACACACACACACACATACAATTTACTTTGTTGGTTTGCTTTGTATATAGTTGTTTGTAGTTTAGTTGTATAATAGCTATGTCTTTAACTGAGTGCCATAGATTCAAATTGATGCTGCTGCATGAAAAATAAATTGTAATTTAAAGAGCAGCTGTTTGCAGTCATAATCCATATTCACTGTGATAAGAGCTGGTGGCGAAGGTCAGTTTATGAATTCACACCTTCTTTTATTAAGTACTAGTTATTAATACTAAAAACTTTTAATAAGCATTTTATAAGACTGATTTTATTGAGATATTTGGTTAATATTGCCTATTTCTAGGCTGGTACCCTGAGGTGACCTATTTTGGTCTAATGTTTTTTTTTAATAAATATTTATATTTATGAATTCAATAATCAATCAAATATTGTGCATTAAACCCCAACACAGATCAGCAGAAAATCTGAGCTCTGTAAAAAATCTTTCACTGAGAAACATCCTGATGAGGCACAGACTCAGTGACCACAGGTTATCTATAGAGACAGTCCATCACAACAAGAGCTGGCTCCCAGAGGAGGAAAGACTCTGAGGACAACCAGTGGAAACCGAGCACAAATAACCGCAGACACACACATAAATATATACAAACATGCACACACATCTACAGATGCACACACATACACAGAAAAGACAATACACATTATTTTTTTAAATATATTACCTTATTTTTTCTATGTATATTTAATTATAAACCTTTTTTCATTATACTATTAACTTTATTTTTTTCTTTATTGTAAACACATTTATTTCTTCTTGTAATTAACTGCTTAGGCAAAGTTGCCCAACAACATTCAGGCCAAAAAAAGCTTTCTGAGTTTAATTATATTAAAATTGATGTTACCCATACAGTATCATGCCCTCTCTTTCACTAGCTTCACAAATTGCCTGATTTAATTGGTCATAACTGCATATGGCAGCAACATAATTATGAGGGGAAAATTGTACTTGGCCTGTCAAATGTGGCAAAAGATTAGCTTCAACCTCCTCGTTATTTATGGTGCGTTTCCATTTGTGGCATCTCAACTCAGCTCTGCACAGTTTGGACACTCCCTGCTCCATTTTCCATAACAGTATAGACTGTATCAGTTAGTTAGTTTAGTTTAGTTTATTTGTCCCCGTAGGGAACAAATAGACTAAACCGTACCCGTACCTCTCTAAGGGAGGCGGGACTGTCATAGGGTGGCTGCACAAAACTATGAAGGCATCCTCACAAAAACAAAGGAAAAAACAAGGGGATAGAGCTGCCTGCCCCTTTGCGGCTTTTCTGAGAGTTGTCAGATGAATTTTGTTCCAAAGACGGTTGCAAGCAGCAAAAAAACATGCTGTTCGAGCAGAGGGGAATTTGGGAAGTCATACAACATCCTGGAGCCAACAACGGGGCGTTTAATTTTGGTATCAATACCACTGACACAAGACAAAACTCTGACATCACATTTTTTCTCAGCTCACCCCGCTGTGCTAGCTACTAAGTACAATCCATAATGGAAAAACCAAAACAACAGATTTGAGCTGTGAATGGCAGATACCACGTGGTGGAAAAGCCCCATTAAAGTGGACTGATTGCACAAGTGTGTTAGCCTAACACAGAGGTGGTGGTGGGTCTTGAGGCTACACCAGTTGAGAACCGCTGATCTAAAGCACAAACTGTAAAAGCTAAGGGGTAAATTAAGAATGCAGCTAGTGAAAATAGAGACATACTTGTTTGCACTCTTGGTGCTGCGGTTTCCTGTCACACTTTGTTCCCAGCTTCTTACAGATGGAGGGCAGAGTCAGATTACAGGGGCTGTCATCCCAGCGGCCCTCCTGCACATGTAAGAATGCACACAGACACAGAGACAGAGCACAGCTGGTAAATATATACAAACCCAGGAGACTGCTGACAGTGAGAGTACATCACTGCCTGGTGATTAAGACGCCAGATATTTAGGGGAAGGGGAGGGGGAGGGGGGGTCAGTTTGAGGCTACAGAGGGTTTACTCACAGCTCCCCAGACGGAGACGCAATCTTCAGGGGTGTTGCGAAAGTTGTTAGGTTCAAACGGGTGCCAGAAGGTAAAGATGACGGGTGTGTGGTCAGTCCACTGGAAGTCCATTTGCATATCAGTGTCATGGAGCCCGATCCACAGCTGGTCGACGTCTGAAAGAGAAAAAAAGACAGATACTTTGGTTAGGAATAGAGGGCCATATTTACAAGTGCCTTCCTAAAAGTTTTCTGAAAAATGTTTTTAAGATCCAGGGAAAAGCCATTCCTCTTCTCCCAAAGAGAGAAGATCAAAGGAGAGAAATGGCTCAGCACCAATAGTGAATACAAAATCTGCACTATAAAGAAAAATTATAGGATGTTACTGGTTCAAACAGTACTGTATGTCACGTTGCGTTTAGAAAAAGACACAAACCAAATAGAATGATTAAGTTAAATCTGAGGAGAGAAATAAAGAGAAATAAACAAACATAAGAAGCTGTGATAGCATGTCTTCCTTTCATTTGGTTGGTTACTGTTTGACTGAACATTTAACCTTAAAAAACATTGAAACATGGGGTGCCGTTTGGTGGAGTGGGTGGCAGCCATGCAAGTGCCATGTATGGGGGTTCTTGCCTTTTGGGTTCGGTTCCCTCCTGGGGTCCATTTGCCACAGGTCTTCCCCTGCTCTCTCTCCTCCTTTCCACATCTATCCACTGCCTCTTCACTATCATTAGGGACCAAAAATTAAAAAAATAAATCTTAAAAAAACCCCTGAAACATTGGATTGGGTTGGCCTGTAAAACAACTACCACACTTTCAACTCTTCAGCAACTCTAAACAGTCCTGTGTGCTTGTTGTGACTTGTTTTTTAGACCCTGTTTCGTTACGTTGTCTATTTTAGACTAAGAATAGCACTTCATGTAATTTTTGAAAGAAATACATACAAAACTAAACCACAGGGCACATGCGCAAACCACCACAGAATTGCTTGTAAGCAGGTCAACAAGACAAAGCCTCTGTTTACGAGGAGAAGAAGATTGGTACTAAGGGCTGAATTTGTGATTTCTTCTGGGTTTAGTTTCGTTTGTATTTATTTGGAAAATTACATTAAGTGCTAATCTTAGTTTCTCTCAACTCTGTTTAGAGTTGCTGAAGAGTTTATCTGATTACTGTAGGCAGAGGCAGGCTAATGCTACCCATTGACTCTCAGTGTTTGAGCTAAGCTAATTAGTGGCGGGCGAGCCCTGCCTGTCTCTTCCTTGTTACTGCACGCACAGTCGAAAGAATGGTGTCTATCTGCTTGTCATGGTCTTGGGAGTGAGACAAGACAAGAAAACAAAAAAAATGTTGGGGTATCCCTTTAAAAACAAAATATCGCTTTTCGAAAGCCCCATTCACACGTTAAAAAGGTTAGGTGAGGTTGACCAATGTTGAGACATCATGTTATTTCTGAGAAAGTACGTTCCTGGGGTCAATTTTGCTGTGTATAATGCATGTCGACGTTTCTAAAACAGAGCGAAAGACTGCTGATGGAGTATGAGATTTCTCGACAGTGTGGTTGGAGATCATAGAAAGGCAACGTTAACTCAAGCCATTTATTAAAAGCAAGGTATGCAGTAGAACATTTCTGACCCATCTGCTTCATGATTAAACACATTAATACTTGAAGCCGATGGGCTACAGCAGCTGACCACACCAGCTACCACTCCTTTCTACTAAGAACTGGAAACTGGGGCAACAATTTGCATAGTGCTCACCAAATTGGACAGCAGAGGATTGGATTCCAACCCAACAGTTAAGCATTGTTTACACGCCTCCATAGTCACCAGATCTCAATCCAGTGGAGCCCCTTTGGGATGTAGTGGAACAGGAGATCCTCAGAATGGATGTCCATTCATTATCTATAACACATCACTTTTGGGGTCACTGACATTTGTCGAGAGGCGTGGTAGACCTTGTACAGGTCACCAGGCAATCACAGGGCCACACAGAGAGACAGATAACCATTCACACTCACACTCACACCTTGGTCTGGAAACTGGAACTGCACAGGAATGTTCAGCTGAATGAGGCTCAATGAATAACTCACCAGAATATAGTATTTAAAAGTGTCATGCATCCAAATATAAACTTAATATGAAACAGTTAAACATTTCCATCAGGTCAAGAACAACACTGGAGCATTTCCATGACCTAAAAACTTCATCCCTCACTTCACAACATTTTTTTCACCACACGCAAAGGCATGAGCTGCCTGGTTTCCTCTACATTTGGGCTTTCTCTGGAAGTGTGGGCAAACAATAAAGCAAAGCAGCTGGAAAAACACTTAATGAAGTTCACATTTTCTGCCTTTTCCTTACAAATTTCCCTGAAAGCGCAGTACGAGTAGGGCAGAGCTGAAACAACAGTGCATTTTGGTCACTTAATGCTTAAAATTGTAAAAGATGAGTAGATTTTAAACACGTTCAGAAAAATCTGAGTGTGTGAACTCTATGAACCCTCTGCACTTCAGCATAAGTTACACACTCATGTTCTCTCACTTTGTCTTTGTTCTCTAACACTTGTACAGAACTACAACCAAATCCTGGATTCATTGAATTGAAAAAATTATTAGCTGCTACCTTATGCTGTGAGTGCTTGGCAGCTAAGGGTTATCATTTTGACAAAAGTGCTCTTTTGTTTTAATTACAATTTAATTATCTTTATGCTTTGTAATCCAAGTCAAGATATAGCATAATATTAATAATATTAGCTTTATTTAAAGAGCACTTTTAAATGCAAAGACAACAAATAAGAATAGACATGAGAACAAAGAACAACAACTCAATCACAAAAGAAACAATCCAAGGATGCTAAAAACTCAAACAACGTCCAGAAGATCAAAACAATGAAACCCAAGCAATAGTGATAACTCAAACATGACAAGCAGGCAATACAACAACAAAAAATCAGAGAACACCAGGCAATGCAAGACCCCAGCAATCTAAAATGAGACCAGGAGGACCAATAATATAGGGGCATAAGAGCTATAAATAAAGAGAATAAAATGTAAAAATAAAAAATATATACATATATGTAGGGCATGCCCCTATAGGGCTTTTTTGGCCAATATTGATTACCTGTTTGTTAGATCGGCTGATACCAATACTGGTCATGTTTCATGTCTTTTTTACAACTGGTCAAAAGGTTTTCTCAGCAAACCAAAGCAAAGTACCCGACAGTAATAACATCTGAATTAATTTTTATTTTGTGAATAAACAAAATTTTTGACGGGCTGACTGAAACTTTTAATTCAATCTAACAGGCAACACAGATCAAATAGTTAAATACTTAAAGGGCAACAAACTCAAAAACATTAACTCATTTAACTTAATGTAACTGATGGAAATGTTTCTGGGTAGTTGGACTTAATGGACTAAAGATAAAGTTTTGGAGACCCTGATACAGTTTATCTAAGAGGATGACAGAACATTAGGAGCAGCAATTGAGTGTATAATTGGTGTCGACAAGCTAACATCTTGAGGTCAGTTCACCCTGATAGGTGGTCGGGCGATCATATATATATATAATTTTTTTTTTTTCAAAGACCAGCCAATACTGATTGGTTCCATAACAATCAGAGGAACTTATATATGTATATATATATATATATATATATAAAAATATTTATATATATATATATATATATATATATATATATATACACACACACACATATATATATATATATATATATATATATATATATATATATATATATATATATATATATATATATATATATATATATATACATGTCATAACAAAAACAAAAGCAGATGTCACCTTTCTTCAGGTTGTTGAGGATGAACTCCAGCTCAGGCAAGGTGTGGATGCTGACCAGGTTTGCCTCCATCTTCTGACATGTCTTCTGAGCAGTGTCCCAGTCTAACTTCTCTGATGTCAGCTTGTAGCAGCCAGCCTGGAAGGACTGCCAGCCCACATCACAATCATATTTCTCATCATCTGCCCACGAGTCTGTGGGGGTGAGGAGATAAAAGCCATCAAACTCAGAACATAACCAGGACAGTAAATGCTGCATTAATGGCTTTATTAATGCGTCTTCATACTCACCAGTGGTGAAGGGGTCCAGGGTGGCATTAGGCCTCTTCTTACAGACATATGGCAGAGCAACAGAACAGTCGCGGTTCTGCCAACGGCCTGATGACTCAGTTCTGATTACAGCGCAGTTCTCCTCCTCAGCATGGGTTGGCTGGTCTGCAGGATAACAGTAAGAACATCACTGATGTCAAGGTGCCCTTGTTCATGGCACTAAACCCTCGGTTGACCACAGAGCGCGTACTTAAATTCAGACCAGCGTATGACCAAAAATAAGTAAGTACACTCATTCAGCATTCAGGAGAAGGAGGTTAATATTTTTTTTCAATTCACAAACACATAAAGCTTAAAAAGACGAATGAAGATGACTTATTTTTACAGTCTAACCTTGCTCCCAGTTGAGATATTTGAGTGGGGAAGAGTCGGCCCACTGCCAGCCTCCGTTGATGTCCAGGTCGTTGAGGCCGATCCACAGAGCTGCACTGTAGCCTGTCAGTAAACCTAAAACAACAGAGAGACAGCATCCTCAAAATATCACATATACTGGAGGAGCAACAAATCACAGAGGATTTTTGTAAAGGAGGACAACCTTAAAGAATTCTCCAAGTTGTCAGCCTCCATGGAGGTTTAATAATACCTCCAGAAAGCCATTATTGGATCTGCCTACACTGTATTGCGTAGATGATAGAAGTGTTATATAAGAATAGCATGAGCATGACCTATTATTGGTAATAGAGCCAGGACTCTTTTATGCCATCATTGAGATAGGACAGGAAGAGAGCTTCCTTTTATACACAAGAGTTGTGTATAAAAAGCCCATATTATGCCTGAGATTTACATATCCCTTAGTGTGTTTTACATATGAATGGGGATCAAGAACCATTTCCAATTGACAATCAATTACAAAAATAGAAAATAAGGATATATCATTTGGGTTTTTTTGCTTTTTTTTGGACAAACTCCTTGTCAATTTGTTTCACTTAGTTTACCTGCAATCAAGGATGTCCTGGCCTCATTAGAGGTGAGAGCATAAATGACAACAAAGAAGTCAAAGATGTGATAATGGCAGGCAAGAGAAAGAAGCAGCCAAAATCGTGGCTTTCTCTTACACAGCGAAAATGCTGACTGCACAACATCCTTTGTCTGGGGTTGTGTAATTTCAAGCAAGGATGTAAAAAACACAACTTGCAGATTAGCATTTGTTTACACAGAGCAACATTAAATATCATGAGTGTCATGTGTTTGACATAGTTGACCCTGAAAAACTGTGTGGACATGCTTTTTGCATACAGCAAATCAATAGAAAGGGAATCGATTAAGAACCAGTGCAATAAGTAGAATTGATATTAGCTTTGTTATCAATAAAATCTTATGAATTTCCATCTCTAGCGTTACATGTCTTCACCACATGATGCAGTACTTCAGTGCACAGGACAAGAAGTCTGCATTAATGCAACTTCTGTCTCCCTTTGTCTTTACAGTATCAGAAGCTGTCAAAAAGAATTAGTCATCCCTTCCTCCCTCTAAAACAGGCCTACTACTACTACATCCTCTAAATGTTTCGTTGGCAGTTTTGGCCCAATGGCTCAGGTCGCAAGCACAATGCAGAGCATAAACTGTTGAATGGATGCAGATTTGTTGACAACATGGTATTTGGCAGTGCTAAACTGACCAACAGAGTTGACTTATCATACAATTAGAGAAAACTTAGCCAACATGGGAAAGGGGGACTTAAAGACTTAAAGACTTAAAGTGGCAGGGGCCACAACAGAGCATCTCAGACAGACTGAGAAAAGCTGGGTCAGGGGTACTTAGAATGGGAAAACTAGAGGGCTGTCTGAATATTACATACATTGAGGTGTTCTACTGCAATCTTGCAGTGATCTTTTTCACAGAGATTTAATAGAGAAATAATATGAAATTAATGATATTTGTACCCAAAGAAAGCAGGTGTGTCTTTTTATAGGGTTCTTCTGAGAAAAACATGATTCATTTGAGACACTGGGCAATCAAATATAACCAACAGTTCTCAAGTATCACATCATAGTTTCTGATTGGTTGAGTCTGTAGTTGCTAACATACTTTTGCAGTAGACAACCTAAACTGAGTTTAAAAACAGACGATCTTCACAAGAAAATATTGGTATATGGACCTGGAGAAGACACTAGTTAATATGTGTCACTGACATTGTTTAGATGCACTAAGTAAGATTTCGGCTTTCAGCTCTCTAGTGGCCTCTATGGTCGTTGAGTGTAACTGCACTGTCGTAAAACAGAGCGCCTCACACCAACGTGAATTTGTTGACACACAGAGGGAGGAGAAGCAAGCCGACAGGACGTCCCAAGAGACAAATAAACCATGTGGACTGATAAGGTACAGTCTGATCATGTTTCTTTTCGAATAAATCATCATGTACTTACAAGTCCAACAATTACAGGGCAAAATCAGTATCAGTCGGACATCCCTCCTCGTCTTTCAGCTCACGCCAGCGAGTGAACGCCAGGCCAATGTTTATCCCTGTCCGGGCATTTAGCTTGTTTCTCTCCCGCTTTTGTTTTTTTTCATCTTCCCCGATTAAACTTTTCTTTTCTTCGGGTTTTTCGCTGCTTCCACCATGATAACAACTCTACATTTAGCTTTCTTCTTCTCCTTGTTGTTTAACGGCAGGTGGCATCCAGCGTCAGAGGAGCATTACCACCACCCACTATGCAGGAGTGTGAGCGAGAGGTCCCTTTTTCCATTAGGGAAATAAGTGCATATTTACTTTAAACTAAATTCTGTTCATTAAATCTGTTCTAAAAATTCAAAAACTGCTTTATATTCTCCTTTTCCCAATGTTTAGCTTTCGCCCCGAGGGGGAAGTGACGTATGCCGTAAAGCAGTCAAAGCAGTAAAAATTTGTAGTTTTTTAGTGTGGAAGTGTTCCTACCATCCACATCCAAGATACATTGTGCCAGTGAAGGTGATACAGACCCCCTCAGACCATGAAAGAGGTGTCATTCAACCTGTTGTAAGGTGATGTACCATCACAATGACTCTAGAAGTATTATATTAGGGTGGAAAAACTACATAGTGTTGGTTTAAAAGAACGCCTGTAACATTTTGGGCAGGCAAACTACACAACCCATAACCCAAGAGTGCTTGTCTGATTTGCTATATCCGTTGTTGTTTGTGAATTTTGGTTTGGGGCTAATAGTGCTGATGAAAAACTGTTGTGTCAAAAGTGGGTGTCACTGTTGGGTCCTGTGGCAACATTGACTGGCACAATGTATCAGCCAATGGGAAAAAAACAATTGTGGTAGCCTACTACAACTTTCAGAGGACAGTCATTTAGCTTTTTTAACATAATAGTGTAATACTTTGGACTAAAATGTCAAGATCTGAACCAAAACAAATTAAAAATACCACCAAATATCCATTTACAAAAATTTTTATCTGATAAATATTTTGGTGTTCAGTTGCTCTTTCACAACTAGGCCACAACAAAGGTTTTATTAGCTGATACAAGGTGTTCATATAAACTGCTGATTATAAGTGTTTTTCCATTGTTATAATAAATTATTTACTGTACTGATGCATTTGTTTGGCCAGTGGTTCCTTAAAGCTGGATGAGTTTAGGGGAGTTAGTACTGTGTGAAAAGGCAGGAAAATTAACGTGTGTGATAACTGTACCGTTAATGTACGTCTGCTCATGCAGCTTGGTGATGCTGAGCAGGTCTGCCCCCTGCTGCTGGCAACTGATCCGAGCCTCGCTCCATGACAGCGTGGCCTGGAAGTTAAACTGGTAGCAGCTGTCGGTCAGAAGGTCAGTATCCCAGAAGGTCTCACAGCCGGTGCCTGAAGAAGGACAAAGGACAGAGGAAGGTTGTTGTACGAGAGAGAAGAGAAAACAGTTTTTCATATAGAAACACTGTTACTCACTTTTCACAGGACAGAAGCCCCAGCGCTCGTCCTTGCCATAGTCGAAGGTGGTGGCACACCACATGTGTCCATCCTCACGTCCAATACTGGTGCAGCTGTGGAACCACTGGCCATCATACAGGAAGGGAAGATAACAAGGGCGACCATGAGAGTTCCCCTGGATTGTATAGATCTCTGGGAAGCAAAGAGGAGAGATTTGAGCTTACAGGAGGAGAGACAGGCCAAGCTTAGCTGTCCACAGCTGTAGCCATGGACTGCGCTGAACTCAAATATCTTCTCTGTTTTCTCAGGGACTTGAATAATCAAACAAAGGCTGAAAACTGAGGATGATGTTACAGTAAAAACAGTTCAGTCAAATTGAGGTCAGCAGGAGGAGGAAATGAAAAAAGGAAGATAATTGGGAAAACTTCAACCTTTATCATGAATTGAGTGAAAGTAGAATCTAAAGTAAGTAATTAAATGCACAGTGTGTAAACTCTGCCACCAGGGGGCTCTCAATCAAAACAACAACCAAAGCTTACATCAAGGGTAGTGGGGAATCATGGGAGTGATTCCAAGCAACTCAACCTGCATAACCCACAGTGGAAACAAACTGACACATGTAAGTTACTCATTGCTGTTTAAACACACCAGATGCATGTTAGCTGCATGACAGCTGCATTGTGTGTCAGCTCCATGTGCGTGACGCCATGGTATGTGTCGGCAACATCTCCCATCTATCACAATTTGAAGTCTTTTAAAAAGTTTTACCTTGGATCATATATTTTCTGCTTTTAATGCTTTGCTAACATCAAAGTCATGTGATCAGCTGTATATTAGAATATAAATGATAAATGACTGCATTTGTTTTCTCCACAAGGCTTTTGTTTTCAAGCTTCATCAAAACATGTTATGGCTTTCAGGGTCAATGGATCAGTATTCAAGAACAATATATAACACTTGCAGTGGTACTAAATTACATACAAGTGGATAGAACAAAATTAAAAGGAGTTTTGTTTACAGTGACTAGCTAACCCACAGCAGTGTTGGAAGTGTTTCTGAGACACCCTCTTTTGGATGATAGAAGTAAGACACTTTGGAAAACAAACTCCCTGCAAACGTGTCAGGTCATACCATAAATCAAGCTCATTTGCTCTACTACCTGCACTGTACTAGGATCTGCTTTACAAAGCATGCTTTCCTTAATCTCTTCAAGCAATGATATTCTCCAACAGAAAAGCAGCTTTGTGCAGTTTTCTCTTGATTTGTGTCGAGCAGCATCTGCTCTGATCCTAGGGTCAGATCTAGTGGTAACCAAGGCCAACATGGGTTCCCAGAAATCTGATTGGCCATCAAAAAATCCTTAATTTTTAGAATGTAATGATATGTGAAATCTAAGTATTCATTTGTCCTTGTGGTTTTCCATTGTTCCATTCCATGAAAGAAGTTTGGACACCCTGCTTTACACCATAACATAATACACAGCTTTATAAGACAGGTGCTGTCATTAACACATCACACAACTTTATACTGAGAGCAAACCAACATTTAAAGATGGAAGAGTATTATCTCTTAATTCTTCTAATAATATTTAATTAATACATGTTAAAACAACATAGATCACTATAAGCACTGATACTGACGATTTGCACAATTGTAACATCTGTGTTTTGCTTTAAGGAGTGTTTTAAATGACAATAATTTATAATGTTTTTCTGCTGACATCTTTTGGAACAACAAGATACTGTTCTGTGGTCTAATAAACAGAACCAGTATAACACTTTAACCCTTTAACGTTCTTCTCAACCAATTGGTCAAGCACATTTTAATTCACTATTTATTTTATGCACTTTTACCATAAAGTGACATCTCTACCATTTGGTAAAGGATTAAATTTCAAAAACCGGTGAGTATGTTCTAAAAAAACAATTGATTATTGTTATTGTTGCCTAAAGGAAATAAAAAATGCAAAGAAATAATTTTTTGACTGCATTTTTCTTCATGGGAACCTTAAAGGGTCAACTGGTGTTGAAATAGTTAGACAATGAATTTCTTATTATACTGATTAAATAATTTATCGGTGCCTTCAGGGACTTTGTTACTCTAAGAATTTTGGAGACACAAAGTATGTGTAAAACAAGAACATTTAAAAAGACAATAAAGGTGCAGAATGAAGTGTCTGCATTATATCATCTGTTTATAATGAAAAGGAGGATAAATATTAGTCTCGCGTTAGGGTTTTGTGGGGTTTTTGGTTAACATGACACACCAGATGGACTTTTTCCATATATCCATGCGATATATTTCAAGTCAATCTCTCGTAGGCAGTGATAGTGATGGGCAGGACCCAAAGTTTAGCCATTATGGGACAGTCAGGGGCTTGCAGCCAGTTCTACCTTTCAGCATAGCAAACGAAAACCTGGCAAAAATAGAACATTAAGTAACACATAATACAACAGCAAACACTCATCCCTTTAAATAAGTACCCTCTTGCCAAAGTGAAAAGAGGTTCCTTTTTAAAAAATAAAAAAAGTGCATCAGAAGACAAGAGGCCCTAAGATAAAGCTCATTCACACACAGTCATACAACCACCAAATAAAAAAAATGTAGTAGCTAGAAATAATATGATAAAATGGAAAATAAAATAATAGTAATAATAATAGTAAAATAAATAAAAATGAATTCAATTAGATTAAAAAGAACAGCAGTTCAGTCTTTTTCAGTAAATACAGTAATGTATCTCTATGAAGTATGAAAAGGCTGCCAGGTTTTGTGGAAAGCCTTGAGGGAACATACAAGGGAGAATCTGATTTTCTCAAGTCTAATGTATTGCAGAATTTGGTCTGGTCATTTTCTGACCAGGAACAATTATTTGGTCATGGTGGATCTGCCCGATGACAGACAAGGTATCTGGCAAATTAGCTTTTGGAAGGCCCCAGTTAGGTTTGGGAAAGTATGATCTGGATTTGCAGAGCATGAGATGCATGTAAGACGGGCCGCTGATCTGGAGAACTCAACTAAAAACATGTCAACACAGACATGGTCTGTTTTTAATTAATTTAGGCATTTCAGTCTGGAAACTCTACATATTTTTCTTCCAGAAAAGAAGAGTTGATCTTAATATTTCCAGCCCAAAGGTGGATCTATTGAAGAGATTATTGCAGGCTATTTCTAGGCTGGTTAGACTTATAATCTCTATGAGGTTTCAACATTTATTAAGTTTGAGGTTAAGGTCTCTTTAATAAACCCAAAAGTGTGAAGAAAAGGGCACAGTGAGTGGAAGAGAGGCTGGATCTTTGGAGCAACTAAAACAAGCTTAGCCAATGGAAAGTAGGGCAGACATGTTAAACAAGGGAGGAAAGATTTCTGACGTCCCTCTCTGCTCCACCACTGGCTCCCTGGCTGCAGTGAAGCTGCTCCTCCACTGACTAATGTCAGAGGCATTCCTCCACAGCAGCCAGTTTGGACTTCACAGAGGAACTTGTGAAGTTCAGCACTGCAAAGTTAAAAATCCTCTCCTTCTACAAAGAGAGAGAGAGGAGAATAATGGCAGATTTTCTTTTATATGTTACTTTTACAGCAGATCTGGTTTTAATTGTAGTCAAGCAGAGGCTGTAAACTGTACACTTTAATGGCTGACTGAGCAGTGCAGTATAGTTGGTCAATGAAAACTGTAATGTTAGATTTTATTTAGATCTGACAGCACTGACAGTGGAAATGAGGCTTAGCCGTGAACCTCTATGGTAGATTTAATCTGGCCTGAAAACAACACATAAATAGAACCCTACTGGGGGGCATGCACATCTCTGTGTTTACTGGAGTTTACAAACACCAGCAGTGTTTGGCTTGGCTTTCTGACTGGCAAACAGCCACATTACTTCAGCGATCCCCTAAAAGCAATATTTTGCTGTATCCATCTGATCAGATACAGCTGTGGCTTTCACAAAAGAGAGTCTCTCTGTCACAACGAGGCAGCACAACCTGCAGAGAGGGAGCAGCAAACTGGACCAACAGCTGGACCAACACAGGACTGAGACCTCTTCCCTTACAGTAACTTTAATAAGGAAAAGTGAAGACCATCTATTGTTCACTTGTATCTGCAGAAAGTGGCAGGCAACATAAGAATTACTCTTCTCCCTGCTCTTTTCTGGACATGTTATGTGACAAAGTTGGGATTTATTATGATTTGTTTCATTACTATTTTTCACTATTACTTTTTTTTCTTTTCCGTGTGAAGAAATGTGTGTATCATCACAACCAGGACATGTAAAAAATTTGATGAAATTAAATGAAATCTGCAATCGCGTTCAATGGCTGCATATTTTGAAATGTCTTTCTTTTTTTAATTGACCTTGTGAGACCTACACCATCAAATAATTGACAGGAAATCGTTACCCTCTAAAAAAAAAACTGAGCTCTAATGAAACCTTCAAAAATGTTTTGAGAAGAGGATACTAAATTTAAAGCATACCAAGAAAATTTAGAAAAATAAAGAATGCAAATTTTTATAGTGCCTACAGTTGGAAGCCTGATTTGGGGCTATTTAGAGGACAACAACACATACTTGGAACGGTGATATTGTTTGTCCTTCAGGAGCTACAGCAATCAGGCAGATGCAAAGCAAAGTTTAAGATTTTATCAAGTTTAAATATACAACTTTGTTATTTTTCATTTAATTACACGCATTTAAAATTTTGTGTCTTAATTCTTGTAAATTCACAACTTTGAAGCCTGAAAATGTAGATTTTTTTTTCTAGAAAATTATAAAGTGTAGAGGCAGAGAGTGCCTCTTCAAATTCCCAATTTTGTACTTCCTGGGGTTTATTATTTAGCCTCCCCGCCCACTCAGATCCAAGTGTCTTCAAAGGGAGGGGAAAAAGAGCTGCATCTGATCCTCTAAAGAAACAATTTTTTTCATTGTTTTGATTCAACTGATCTAAAATCCTTGCTTAATAGACACCCAGGACATGATGTAAATGGTTAAACACAACCAGGACATGGAACCCTTAAATTTCAAAATTCTGCTTTTGAACTCTAAGTATATGTAAATATATATAGAACTAAAGACCACAACCTGGCAGTTTTATGTTTCAGCAATATATACAAGTGCTACCCTGTATGAATAGACTGAAGAGTCAAAAAGGCTATTCAGGGCCTGTGTGGTAGTGAGGTTTGTAAAAATCTTATTGAAAAGGGAAGAACCAAAGGCCTGGTGACCTTTGCTGTGACCTTTGACCACCAAAATGTAATCATTTTATTGTCAAGTATTAGAGGACATAAATACTACTCTTGATAAAAATCCTTTAAAATGTTGTTTACATATAGCACACAAAAAAAAGATCCAAGCAAGGCCCCCTTACCTTGACCCTTAAACTTAAAATACTTGTTTATCTTTGGTCATAGTGGCTGTTAGTGTAAAGTCTAAAGAAGACTGAGAAGACTGAAGAGTGTCTAAAAAGACACTTCAAGTGCTCTTGAGGTAAGTGAGATACACATTCCTCAAAGCAATCTAAAGATTGTGGTAACCTTTGAAATATGAACACCAAAATCCAACCTTTTTAATTTTTAATTTAAATGAATATTTGCTTAAGGTTTGAAGAAAATACCAAAAAGTTTTTTCTGAAAAACTGTGTTTCACTTTGAACTGCTTTGTATATGATTAGTGCTTTTTAAATATATTCACCTCTCTTTCTATCATGAAGTAAAATTACATATCTGATTTCCCCTACAGATTATGATGATAATATGGGTTCTTTAAGACAGATGCTTTTAAAATCGAACATATTTTCAAACCCAGTAGACCATCAGTGTGTGGAACATGTTGAGTTTTTAGAAGCCAAAGAATGGTAGCATTCTTACCACGATATGTTTTTGAGCACAGGTCCTCCAAATCTCCATGCAGTGTCCATTTAAACTTTGAAGGTGAGGAAGTGGTGGTGGAGTTGGAAGGAGGGCGGATGGGAAGGTAATTGTTGAGGGTGTCCAACACCTGGCCACAGCTCCAGGTCCAGCGCACTCTTGGTGGCTCGCGGTCACAGGTGTACACACCCAGAGGAGACCTGTCCCTCCTGGAGGTCAGGTTCCCAGTGGTCATCCCCAGGCACAGCGAGGAGCCAAGGTTGAACAGGCGACCCCGCGTCACCCACTTCCAGCGCTGGTTTCTTTCCTCGCAAGAGGCCGATGGGACGAGGGAGTGATCCCGCACCCCCAGGCACCCTTGAACGCCCTCATGGAAAAAAGCAAAGTCATCAGAGTCCAGCGGCGCTGTGCAGAGGGAGAAAAAAAACACACGAGTCAATAACTCTGATGGAAGCAGGATTTCGTGTTAGCAGCTAATGTGGCAGGAGAACGGGTCAGGGGCCAGATCAATATGTTGATTAATGGAGTCAGGGCTGGGTTAGAGCTCATGAGAGATGTAGCTTCTGATGTCACCTAATAATGCAATTCAATATTTTCATTAGATCTCTAGAACAATGCTAACATAACCCTTAAATCCTACAGTACAAATGCAGAGGTTTACAGTCCATCAAGCAGTCCCCTTCAACTCAGGTAGGTAAGGGATGCAATATTTGGTGTTTCTAGATTATGCTCTACGAAAGAAAAATGATTTCTCTTCCCTGCCATTTTATGGCACCTTCCTGTTGAAGTAACAAGCATACAAATCCAACCCCAAAGCGTGGAGCCAAAGACACTGCAGTCTGCTGATTGGTCAACAGAGTTGTTACCTTCTCATTAAAGGTCCAAAGTATCATTTCCCAAATAAAACTTAATGTCTTGTTGTCATTAACAGTCAGATACCAAGAAGAAAGATCACATGTAGAAAAATTAAGTAGACACGCACATCCTATGTGGTGCTGGATGAAGAAGAAAGATCACCAAATTGTTGGACGTCCTCCATTGTTGCTGTTTGTTTGCTGTGTTGTGCTGTGCCTCAGAATGCATCACTGTGGTGGCATGGCTATGACAGCACCCCTTAATGAATGAGACCTGAAACTTTAACAATACTGGTTTGATCACTTGTTGCCAAATGGATCAAAAAGCTTATGTGCCCATCAATTGGTCACATTTTGGAAATGGCAGTTTATGAACAATAATGCGTGAGAAAAAAATACATTTAAATTAAGCTTTGTTCATTTGATATCTATTAGGGCAAATAACTGATCTATATTAATATTTGGTATTGTATATTAATTTAGTAAAGTACAATCCAATCATACTTTGACTCACAGTGTTCAAAATAAAGGCGAATAATATACATGAAGGAGACCAACTCCGGTTTGTACTTCCAGTATGGGTTGGACATATGGCGGCGCCCTTGTCCCTGCAGACGGGTACTTGTCAGATTTTGGTGATGATCTGAATCCAGATGCAGATCTAGGGACTTTTCAAGTATTTGATATCATCACACAATAGGGCAGTTCATCACATATTCAGTAACAACTCAGCCAAAAATTCTGAAGTTACTTGGTGGCAGTTTTGTGCTCCCTGAGCACTTCAGTTTTTGATGTTTTGAGGGGTACACAGTATATGGTCTGTTTATGGTTTTACTGTATATCTGGTAGCAGTTCTTTCAGCAAGTTTTGGTTGGCCACTTTTATCTTGGGTTGACTACAGCCCTAGTTTTTATTCAATCTATGTCCAGCCTGGCAAAAAGTTAATGTCCAGGGTGCCTCCATTCTAACCAATTCCTCTAAATCAGCCTCAGTGTGCAACGAGTTCTGAAAAGTGGAAAGTTTTACAAAATTTGTTGAAATATTTTTATTGAGTCTCAAGAGTTCACTCCATTCCTGAAGTCTGACCTTGAATTACCTTCGACCCTACATTTTGCGGTGTCCTCCTGTGGGCTTTCAGCAGCTGTTAGTGGTTTTGTTGGATAAATATATACGGGCCATTACCATGAGAATCTGTAGGGTAACTGAAATATCTGAATTCCCCTTTTTAACACTTATTCATTTGATAAATCTGAAGTGATCCTCCGGAGTCAATCTGATAATTGTTTCCAGTCGGCAGCCTTCTTACTGCCACACACTGACCTTGTTGTTTGCGGAGCTATAACTGCCTGTAGGCTGTTAACCGCAGAGCATAGCCATCCTGTATACACAAATATCAAAAATAAATGCAAAATCAGCAGAAAACTTGTGTAATTAATGTATAAAAATGTTTAACTTAAATTCAGAGTGTGGCAGGACACAAGCGTCAGTGTTATGGATCTACATTTCTTAACAAAACATAGTTTCCCCTCTATGTTTCCAATAAATCTAAATAAGGATGTAGAGATCCCAGAGAGGTCTGTGAGCATTACGTGGCTGCGAGTGTGAAGGTGGTGAAAAAGGAAGACAAAGAAACACAAGTGTAGGCGTGACTCTAAATTAAGGTTCTGCTGAAACTGTGTAAAAAGGAACCCACATAGACGCCTTCAGTCAGAATTCAAATGGAGAGGAGAGAAAGTGAGACCCTCAGCATTCCTACTCGGCGGGCTTCTGTGAGGGGCCAGGAAGTGGGGAAGGTGGGAAAAGATCACATTTGGGTGATTTGGGACATTTGGGTGAAAAACACAGCCCTCCTGTGTGACTGCTTCAGTCTGCAGTTTCCTACCTCCCAGCTCAAACACTTCAAACCTCATGTGCTGCTTGAGCACACAAATAGACAATGGAGTCTCATCCAGAAATACATAGATAAAAAAAAACCCTTCAATCTGGAAGAGACATGTGACACGCCCCTCTTCTTACACTCGGGCTCTGTGGTTTTTGATTCTGAGAAGCAGTTTTAGTCACAAACACAGAATCAGAGCACGCAGACAGAGCACTTCAGATACAGTTTGAGAGTTCCCCTTACAGTGTAATGAGATATAATCACCTCCTTGCTCTTTATATAACAGAAAACTCAAAATAACACTCAACATTTAGGCCTGTTTACTGCATGATCACGGTTTTTAAGAATACAGGATGTAATTCTAGAAAGAATGGTACAATTTTGCAGGAGGTATAATCTTTGTCTGCCTCCAAACTTTGATCCGAATCTCTAAAAAACATCACTGCTGTTTTTGGGACAAAAGTCTGTCTTTCCATGACGCTGATATTCCAGTCCCTTACAATAATGCAATATAATCCAGAGCTGGATCAAAAGTGCAAGAAGAAAAAAAAAGTTAGAGGAGCTGTTTCTGTGGAGATTCAGGGTCTGCTGTATCCATTCAGTGGACTGCACCAAAAGAAAAACTCATCTTAAGGTTACTATTTTCTTCACTAATGGACCCTTCAGGGTTGCATATGTGTACTGGCCCTTGAGCAAATCATGAGACATGAACTGATTTCAGTTTTAAATGTTTATCTGTGCAGTTGTATCAGTTGAATTTTGACATCTACATTGGACTAAACAATATCTCCTTCCTGTGTTTATACATTGCAATAGAAAAGTGGTGTGTCCTTTTCATGCAACAGGTTAAAGAGCTCATATTTTGCCTTAAATCAGGTTCATATATTCTTTTTTGATGACTGGTAGGATGTGTTAAGAATCACTATTGTTCAATATGATTTCATATATAGACTACCCCGATAGTGATATATTCTCAGTTTGTTAGAGTTCATGTCCCTTAAAGGCTACTTTATCCATGTGGGCCAAGTCTGCTCTGATTGGTTTAAGGGTCTATCCATCAATCCATTATCAACACTGCTTATTCCTT
The DNA here is from genome assembly GCA_037902135.1 of Cetoscarus ocellatus. Lineage (NCBI taxonomy): Eukaryota > Metazoa > Chordata > Actinopteri > Labriformes > Labridae > Cetoscarus > Cetoscarus ocellatus. Next base: position 169,947 of record JBAMNC010000717.1, on the reverse strand, counting down.
TCAGGGTCACTGAGGGCTGAAACCTATCCCAGCTGGCAGTGGGCTAGAGGCGGGGTACACCCTGAACCGGTCGCCAGCTGATCGTAGGGCCACACAGAGAGACAGACAACAATTCAACCACACAGTCATACCTAAGGGCAATTTGGAGTCACCTATCAACCTAATAAGCATGTTTTTGGTCTGTGGGAGGAAGCCCAGAGAGAACCCATGCATGCATGGAGAGAACATGTAAACTCCACACAGAAAGGCCCTGACCAACATAGCAGCAACCTATTTGCTGTGAGGCATGCGCACTACCTGCTGCACCACCGTGCCATCTGGTTTAATGGTATACTCTGTGGTAAAGCACTTTAAAAATAAAATGTATTATTATTATCATTAATTTGCTGCTCAGCTCCATATTGTCAACAACTCCACTTTCATTCCAACCATGGGGCAACCTCTACAGAAGTGTCAAAAGATGTAGTTCCCTGAGAGTTCACTTGAGGCTGGCTGCAAGGATCCTGGAGGTGTTATGATTGTGTGGGAGACAAACATCTTTCCAGTCTAGTACAAAAACATCTGCAATCTAACTATATAATACAACAAAGTGCTTTCACTCTACAGAGGTGATAGGGTGGTATGGCCATATATTGCCTTCGTTTTCATTTTTTTTTTGAGTATTTCTGGTTTTAGAAGTAGGGATATGGTTGGCATGGCTACACGCCTGTGTAGAGTTGCTATTGGTCAGACAGCCTTAAATCCCACCTCAACACAGCCTCTATGCCTTCGGGTAGGTTGACCTACAGTTTGGTTTAGATGGTATTCACGGTATGGCAGCATCCACTGAGACGCATCCACAACGCTCCTTAAATATTCAAACAGCTGACATCTCCTGGTCTACACCCTGCAATGGACTTACAACTGCAAGCCAATGGGCTTAAACTGACGACAAAAACAATACTGGGACCTCACACTGGCAAATTTATTCAGGGGGGTCGAGGGAACAAGACAGTCTAAGCAGCTGCCGGTTCCATATAGGGGGCGAAGAGGGGTAGGTCTTAATGCTTCTTGTCTTGTTCATAGAGGTGCTCTACTACCTGGAGTAGACATGTTAAACACACTAAAGGGCATACAAAACTTAAAAAGCAGAATATGACCTCTGTGAATAGGATTTTTAACTAAGACTTCCACACTCCCACTTGTTTAGCTTAACTTTAGCTTTATAAATATACCAATGGCTAGCAGGGTTACTTGTTCCCTACATTATTAACTTTTCAGAATATGCTCAAAGAATTCTCGATGGGCAGACAAGTGTTTTTAACTTTTAAAAGTCCACTGCGTTGTCCTGCTGAGCGTCTGTTTGTCACAGTTGAGACGGTTTGTAAAGATGATCAGGGTCTGAACAAATATCCTGTTGTTTTGATGTTCACAATATGTAATGTAATGTACTGTATTTTTATATTCATGATTATAAAGGCTTTAGATTGATAAAAAAAATTACTCAAGTCTCCATTTGACATTGCAATGCCACTGAAACAGGAAAACGCAAAATCAATATGCTTGTCATAAGCAGAAACACACAAATGATATGCGGACTGTGGTCTGTTCTCTGATGATGATACCAGACGGGCTTTAATTGTATATAGTGAAGGAAACAAAAAAATTGTAGTTTCCATCACAGAGCACACAAATGGCAGCATGACGTACTCTAACTCATGGGACTCTCATTGCATGTCCTGCGATATGCATATTGTGACTGCAGTGTTAAAACGCTATATTGTTTAGCCCTACATCTACACCTCACTGCTGTTTCAGGAAAATGTTTTGTCTATCAGGCAGAGGTCGAACAAACTCTTGTTTTTTAAAGTAAAACACAAAAGCATGAAAGAAATTCTTTGTACAATAGGAGAATAACACCAAGAAAACTGATCAAAAAGCTAGAACTACCTCATGGTGATTTTTTTTGTCTCAGTCAGGTTCACACATTACAGTGGTGGGTCACCTGGCTTCTTATGTTATACCTCTCCAGTTTAATCTGTTCATTGTCTAGTCAGAGGGGACAATGGTGCAAAATATAACCGAAATCCCTAAAATTATTCTTTACATATCAAGCTCACAAGCAAGGCATGGTCATAAGGCCAAATTTGACCTTATCCATCTAAAGATTTGCAAGTTTTGTTGTCAAAATGACCATTTGTTGAAAAATTTAAGAAAATCATTGAAATTTAGATATTGCATCTTCTTTGTCTTTCTGCAGTGAGATGAAAAATCTAGTAACTTAAACAAAAATCTCTGATAGCTGTCTTGAGTTACTGTATTCACAAGCATAGGATAACCAGTACACTCCATGACCTTAACCTTTAACCTTCAACTTTCAAGATTTTGATGATCCACACTTACTGATGTCTGTCTAAGTTTGGAGAAACCCCTTCAAGCATTTTTATAATAGTTTTAGCTGGCATGTACAAGTGAAAGATGATCATAAAACTCCATGACCTTGACCTCTGACATACAAACTTGAAAATCTAATAAGGACATCCTCAGGTAAAAGTTGACATTAGTGCAAATTTTGATTAGAATACCTCAAAAGGTTGATGATATACTGTGTTCTCAAGCAAATGGTGGCCATTAGGCTCCATGAACTTGACCTTTGTCCTATGACTTTCAAAGTCTAGATAATTACTCCCTGCATTTTAATAGACAGTTGTGCAAAGTTTGATGAAAATCTCTTCATTTTAGTCTTGAGATATTGCATTCATAACCAAAGCTACTTTACATTAAAAGTTGGCCTCTGACCTCCAAAATACAATCAGTTTATCCATAAGACAAATTAATTTCAACTTCAACTTCAACTTCACGTTATTGTCCCCTAAGGGAAATTTGCTTTGCAGACAGAGTTTAACCCTTGTGGGTAAAAAGGGACATTTTTGTCCTTTCAGGCGTTTTTGCTTTACTTTTGGCCATACTTTTGGTTGTCTTACTCAATATGGAATGATTTTTTGTGGGAAGGTGTTTTTCATGAAAAGTCTTAAAATTCAAAGTTTGATTTTTTTCAGAGGTCAAAGGTTAACTGGGGCCAAATTTACGACCCTTTGAGGTCATCAGAGGACATAAATGTCCTCTCTCAAAAACTGATATAAAATAATTTAGATTAATATTTTTTGTACTTAATATTGCTCAAATCATTCAATCAACTTCACTTCTGATGACCTTCAAATTCTAGATAATTAATTCCTGCATTTTAATAGACAGTTGTGCAAAGTTTGATGAAAATCTCTTTATTTTAGTCTTCAGATATTGCATTCACAACCAAAGCTGCTTTACATTAAAATTTGGCCTCTGACCTCCAAAATATAATCAGTTTATCCATAAGACAAATTAGACTGTTTGGCAGAGTTTAAGTAGGATTACCACCAAGCCCCATGACTATGACCTTTGACTGATGACCTTCAAAATCTAATAATTACATCCTTAAATCTAGGTGCACTTTGGTCAAAGTTTACAGAATATTTACAAGCCCTTTGGTGTATATTACCACTTTGGTCTGTCTCTCCCACATAACAGAGTACTTCATGGTGCCGTGCAGCACTCAACAGACTAATCACCGCAGAGCAGACTGGGCCCACGTTGGGAAGGGGGCCTTAAAGCAAAACTTACAGAGGGAGAAAGCAGGTGGATCAGGAGTACTAGGTATAAAACCTAGAGGGTCTTCCGAATACTGGATATTCTAGCAGCCATTTGAATTAAATGTAAACACAAGCAAGCCCACTTCTTACATTCATGCCAGAGCGCTTTCATGGACTAAGTGTGATTATTTTGGTAACACAAAGCATTATGTGTCTATTGTGATGGATGGAGTTCAAATTTAAATTGCACATCCCTGCTAATTTTAGACGTCATATAGAGTATCTACAGTAAAATAACCTTAAAATGAAATACGCAAGTGTCCCCAAAAGGAACTAATGGGTCCTGAATGGTAAAAATTTAAAGATATTTGACTGTTTTCCAATGGACTTGTTTACTTTTTGATCAAGTCTTTGATCCAACTCTAAAAATCCAGAATGCATGGCCAAAGAAAAGCAGCAGAGTAAATTTAAGGCTGATCCTGGTTGCATGCAATGTATTCTGGTAATTGTAGTCACTTCCAGGAGAAGCATTTAAAACATTTAAATATAAAACAGAAATAACCTTTCTAGGTCCACATTATGAGCAATGTATTACTTTAGCTGACTACATTTACCATCAACACTGATCAGACTAACATGAAATGTGTGAAAACAGCTTCCAGGCCCTCAGGACATTTTAAATAAATCCTCATGACAGACGTGTCCTCAGTTCTCTGTAGTCGTTTATCTGTGCTCCACAATTACAGAGTGAAGTCTGCTTCAACAGACAATAAAATGTTGATACTCTATAATCACAGCAAAGGATTTAGTTACACTTCTCACTGCGAATAAATCCTTGAGGATACTTGAATAGTTTGACTTACACAACAGTGACTAGTTAACAAAGCGAGGCAAACATGCCTATAAATCAGTCTGATGCCATTTTGTCACTTACACAATGGAATTAAAGCCATCTTTAAAAATAGAGCACAGTCAGCTCCAATGGTGCCTGTGGGCAGATTTTCACACCAAAGCCGGCCCAGTAGAAATAAGCGTCGCATTGTGGGTTGAATTCACTTCAGTATGTGAATATAAGCTCAGTATTAACAGCATGACAATCAGAGACTTTCAGGAAAAGCTTTTTGAGCCACCAGGCAACTTCACGCTGAAGTCCCAGACAGCAAGAGGCAAAGTCAAAAAGGAAGTTTTAATTCCAGTCTGGAGGGCGACACAACTGGATGTTTGATGTGAGAAAACTCACAGGCAATCAGAGCGAGTGCAGAATTCCAGATTAACTTTAAGCCATTGAGCCCTGTGAAAGCTCAGCCACAACAGCTCTCCTGCTGGGATCCCATCCTCTTCTTTGCCCCACCACCCCTTTTTCTTTTTCAATGCTCAAGATGAAGAGAGAGGCTGGAACCAGCAGCCAAGAACAACTAGCAAACCCGCCAGGACAGGCAGATATTCCCAGAACCACCACCTCCTCACACAGTCATCTGTTGGAGCTGGTTTTAGGTCAATACTGAAACTTCTGAGACAAACAAAGACTCTTAGCCTGAGATTCAGCTGTTGAGCAAACTTTTAGAACTCCACATTTAAGAGGGTAACATGCAGACCAAAAGGACAATGTTAGCCTGATAAATCTACTTAAAGAAACTTTTGGTCTTACCCTCTTCTGAATTTCTTCAAATTAGTCTGTACCTGGATAATGTTTCTTGAGAGTGATATTGCATTGCATGTAGCCCATACTTCTAAATCAGTAAAAAACAGCATCCATCCAGAATAAAACTCAGCAAAACATGGTGGAAGTGGGGCGAAAATGTCCTTTCTAAAGAGAGGTTTATAGTGTTGTTATCTGTTCTTTACTTAATAAAGAAATTTGGTCCAGATCTTATAAAACTGCTACTGAAGCTGTTAGCACCAATGCTAATCTCTGTAGCAGTCGCTTACTGTTTGTTAGTGTCAGTACATGAGCATAAATGCTAAGCTCTGGCATAAGTTGTTTTTTTGTCTGCTTTCAAATATAAGAACAAGCAGAAAGAAGGATAGCGTTTCTCTTACTTACTCCAGAAGTAAAGCATGATGTGTTGCTAATGTTAATGTTAAAAGTGCCGGCACCACTAGCCCAAATTTCTGTGATACTTTGGTTGAGAGCTTATGTGTAATATAACATAAATACAATTAATTCTTTAGTATTCAGATGAAAATACAGCCAAACCACACTGTTTCTAAGCACCACTAATGACGCTATTTGTTTGCAACAAGTAGGAAGAGCTACAATGTTGACTACTGGTAGGAGGCTGCATTACAACTTGAATAGTGTGTTTGACTGGGATTTGGGGACTGCATTGATAAATAAATAAACACAAAAATAAATATTGATTATGCTTTTTTGAGTTTCATATGTATTTTAGTGTGTTTGGCATGTCTTCTCAGCAGGATAACCAATCAGAGTACACTAGGCCCGTGTGGAGAAGAGGGCCTTAAAGTAATAAGAGCACCTACAGAGCATCTCAGACAGAGTAAGAATAGAGGTGGATCAGGGGTATTCAGTATGTGAAAAGCAGAGGATTTTTGAAAACACCCTCTGGCAGTCATCATAATCAAACAGGAACCAGAGTTGAAGCAAAATACAACTATGGACCATTTCAACAGCTAACAGTGCTCATAATGTCTATTTATAGCACTTAGCAACGAAATGACTTTTTTTTTTATTTCCGTGCTAGAGGCTAACCTGTGGTGGTAATTCATGTTTGCCCCAAGTTTTGCTTTGTTTTGCCTCAAGCTCACGCCATGATGTTACTTGTAAAAGGGTTCTAAGTATATGGGAGACACAATGGATTGTGGGATGTGAAGTTCCTTCAATTCAATGAAACCACACAGAAAAACTATGCCAGCCATCTTACCCTTCTTCCTTAATCTGTTTTCCAACCCCATTTTGACTTAAATGTTAAAGAAAAGTCAGGTAGCTGGTTAGCTTGGTTTCAGGATTTAAACTATTGACAGTAGGATTTTCTGTAATGTCAATGGAAGATTAATTTCCTTCCTAAACAAGAGATGCTAACAAAGTGAGTAGTCACTGTTCAGCATAAAGATGGCTGTATGGGATAAAAATGACAGTTTTCCAAGGTCATATATTGAGCCAAAGTTTGAGGCTTTTACATTAAGAATGATTATTATAGTTTCAATAATGTCCACCTGTGGACTCTTGAAGGTATTCTGATTAAATTATTTTGAATATTAAAGTATTTTAAATGAAAATACTTCAGTGCTTAAACTCCAACAATAATGTGGCTGAGCAGCTTTTACTTGTTTTGGAGTAACATTTAACTAACGCTTCAGTGCCCTAACTTGAGTAAATTGTGTGTTCTGTCGACCACTGGTAGATTTGACTCATTGCTACAGCTGGATAATCTAAAATCTGATGGTTTTCTCCATTTCTTTGTTTTACCTAGACAACGATCTCCAGTAAGGTTAAAGTTAAATGCTATTCCTGTAAACTACTTTTATTTTGACAGATGTCTGAGATTACAAAAACAGGACTTAAACTGGCCACTGTGATACAATAGCAACAGACAAACAGGCAGGAAATTCCAGACCGCTCTGTTTGTTTCTTTGGTGTTTTATGGTGGTCTAGCCTCTGAAGCAACCAGAACTGTGGATAGGTTTTTACCTCGTGTGCGAAGCATGGGAGATTTGGAGAAGGGGGCTGTTCAGAAAGAGAAGAGAGAGAAAGAGAGGGGGGGAGCATGTTTGCATTTTGCAGCCACATGCAGAAACAGAGACCTCTGTGAATGTGCGCATCAAATTTAGCAACCAAAGTGTGAGGATGGCGACCCAGTTGATATTCTTCTTTACTCAAACACTTGAGCACACCCTAAAGGGGGTAACAAGCTATCATATTGTAAGCTTAGGTACGTACTGTAATTTGTTTAAGGAGTACTGTTTAATTGAATCAATATGTGGTTATTTTGATGGGTGTTTGGCAAAGTTTGGCACCACAGAGCAGCACAGAGCTGGGCTGTCCTTGTAAGGTAAATAAAAACTTACAATGTTGGTCAGAAAATTAGGCCCTTAATGAGATATATTGGAAAGCAGTTTTGTCAGTATTTCATTAAAATATCCTTATGTCAAGTCATAAAATAGGATAATCAGTGGGTGAGTTTAAAAGCACACATAAAACAGTCATGTATGCAGTCTGATCCTATGCTTTATCAAATAAAAGCCAGAATCACTTTAAGATAAATTCGGTAAATACACCTTGCTTTTTGTCAGTTAGTCCATTTTTAAATACATGTATACAGGTTGCATCTTGAGTAAAGTGTGCCAGTGGAAGAACTAGAAGGATACAGCAAGCATGGCAAACAGCAGCGGAAGTGCGTTCAGGCAGTGTTTATGGAGTTAATCTGGGACAAATTCCATTTTTAACATTTTCAGTACCATAACATATTTGATACAACAGCAACAAAGAAAAGTACATTCAACACTTCAACTGAGCTCAGGATGCAGCATAAACATGACCAGTAAGAATACAGCAAAATCAGGGGAGATATGTCCATACATCAGCAACAAGAGTGGTGCAAGAATGGCATATTTGTGTCTGCCAACAAAGAATTTAGCATCGCACTGGTTCCCTCAACTCTGAGATTTTTTACTTCATTCTGTGATGATAAGGTCTGTGGTGGACAACAGTTTAAGAAGCTTACACAGATGTTACATCATGATAATCTTCACCAACCATCACATTTTTTAGGCTTAAATGTAATCAGCAAGAGTAAAAAGCTACTAAAAAGCTATGATGGAACTACAACATGGTGGTTCGACCTAAAAGAGCACATTTCTAGTGTATAATCCATATTGTAACCTCTTGTGTGAGACTGTCTCCTTATTGAATGACCTGATCAAGTCTGTGCCCACGGCTGAAGCTATGGTGTATGTATTACTGTTTATTAAAAACAATAAGAAATGACGTGCATTGGATCCCCTGTCACTTTTGTAGCTGTTAGCAGTTCTTAAGCAGCCATTGTTTTACAAACACCACCCTTTAAAATTGAAAAACAGGGCAAAGTTAGATGCATGGACACAAAAATTAAAATCTCATTTGCATCTGTTCATTACGGACGGTATTTCAGATATCAGCTATTCAATAGCTATTCTAAAATCTCATTTACTTTCGATCATTAGATCCAGCGGTGCTAAAATGCGGACACACTTCCAGCTTTTTGGACTTTTTTCTGCACCACTCTATCCCAGACTGTTTTAAAAACAAAGCAAGCTCACAGTCCTCCACATATGTGCACGATGTTATTGTCATTGAACAAACAGGGCTAACAAATAAGCTGGTAATAGATCATTTCTGTTGTAAAGTTCATTAAACCTGTAGAACTAATAGTTATGGTGAACCAGTGATCATGTAAACTGTGGATTTTTTATTTGTGTGTACATAGCCGTGTTTGTATTGACTTGGTTTTTTCATAAAATAACCTGATAAGATTTTTTGCATAAAAAAAAAAGAAAAATCCACAAAGACATTCTCAAAACAGGCGCTGCAACAACAACACATACATGAATGCAGTTGGCTGAAAGTCCCTACTTATCACAATCTCTTATTTTACAATTTCACCAGGACACTTGTCGGTGCATGGTGAAAAATGTTTGAGTGCAGTGCCAGACCCATGCTGACTCAGTGTTTAGTCTGCTGGTTTTAAGTCACCAAAGCTTATCTCATGATGAAATTGATTACGGCGGTTTATTCTGTTAGTTTTACTTCTACCATGACATCGTTGTTGCAATGTTTGGAGTTTACTTATCACACATCACACAGTTCTACACAGCCTGAGCTCTCTAGTGTGCTCTCTAGTGGTATGCTCCAGTGACATGCATCTCATATCTATGTACCCGCCACTTTATTAGGTACACCTTACTAATACTGTGATGGACCCCCTTCTTCCTTCAGAGCAGCCTTAACTCTTCATGGCATAGATTCAACAAGGGGTTGGAAATATCCTCAAAGATTTTGGTCCATACTGACATGACAACATCTCTCAGTTGTTGCACATCCATGATGCCAATTTCATTCCACCACGTCCAAAAGGTGCACTACTAGATTAAGATCTAGTGACTGTGGAGGCCACTGGAGTACAGTGAACTTAGTTTCATGTTCAAGAAACAAGTTTGAGAACTTGAATGGGTATAGTTAATAAGGAATAAAGTGGTAGGTGAGTGTAGATACAACAATGCTCATGACTCCAGAGGACAAAAACCTGAACACAAGGACATAAAGCAAGTATATTTCCCTTCTTAAAGAAATAAATATTAGTGAATTTATTGTTTTTGATTTGCGGAAAAAAATGCAGACATATTTTGGCACACTGTCTTCTCTTTCCTCTTTGCATACAAAAATAACATGATTTTCTTGTATTTTATTGTAAAGAAGTAACACTTCTTTTGCATGTGTTGTCTCCCATACAATAACATTTATTTTTCTTAAAAAAAAAAAGGCTGTTCAGAACATTCATTAGAGGACATCAGTTTCGTTGATGCATTTTGCTGAACCAAATAGCATGGCAATATGAAATGTTTTTTGAAACAATAGGTTATAGAGTGGAAAAACTGTAGTTTTGAATCATTTACAAGGTTTACAGATCTCAATCAAAGGACTGATTATACAGTTAACAAAATAATTTAAAAAGCTTCAAATGGTTCTGTATACTACATGGTTTGATTTACAATTTATTCTATAAATTCAACCGAAGAGGGTTTTCTCCACTGTTTGAAGCTAATTTGTGTCTTTACACAGAATAACTTGGCTGTGATGATTTTAAGTGGTTAAAACAATCCATTCAACATAATTATTTATCAATTTCCATTACAGGTGCTTGGTTTAAGAAACTCTGCAGAGCTGCTTTAGGATAGGGCCACGATATGATATCTTCTCATGGGGCCTAAAATTTCTTGCAGGCTATAATACAGAAAATTTCATTAATTATAAAAGAAAGAATGTAATTTTTTGAAAACCACAAAATACTGAGAGTTAGCAAGTAATTTTTCCAATTTATAAAGAGTAGCCTTTTACCTTTTTTTCAGAAAAAAATCTCAATATTGAGGGATACACAGTATTATTGGTACAATTTTGGTATTGGCTGATATGGACCAAAAAAGTTAAATCCTTCTATTGGCTGATATCTAAATTTCTGCCAACATATTCAACTGATATATCAGCCATACATAACACCCCTATTTATCTCACATACTGGCTGTTATATCAGCAAAATACACCAATGTACCATTTTGCTTTACCTTATAATCACTGTATGGGCACATTTAAAAATCAAGAGTTTCATTTTTCAAGAGTTAAATGTTGCTTTTCTTGTTGTAAATCTGTTCCTTACACAAACAGACTGTCACATTGAAAGCAACAAGTCAATTTTCTTAAAGAAAATAATTTGTGCTCTTGACAAAAATATTGATACTGGTGAAAATGAATTTATAAACATAGGCATATTGGATGTCAGCAGAAATCATATATCTTGCATATCTACCAATATTGGGTTTTTTTGTACCTCTATTATTGCTGTAGTTTAAAACATACCTACTTGATCTTAACTACAATCATGTCAAAGTTTAGAATTTTGGCACAGTGGCCATTATCGAATTGGGGCTACACATGCCATGCCTCACCTTTAAACATATAACTGACTGGGATGTATTTTGGTCCCTCTTGCCCAGCTCTCTGATCTTTTTTTTCTTAATGAGAAGTGTCCACAGACAACAGGTCCAGGTAACCAAGAGTTAACAGCATCACAGAGCCCCCGAACGTGTAATGGTGTGTTATCTGCTCAGGACTGGACTCGATGTGTTAATTGCAGCCTGTAACCGGATGTAAAGGTCACATCTGCCCGCGGGGTGCCAAATGAAGCGTCACAACCACGTCGGGCTTCACAATCCAGACAAACAACAGAAATACCATCCGGTCCAGATTGAGAACAATGGAAGGAAAAAGTGAGATACTTTGTAGTTTTTATGAACTTAACAAGTTGATAAAAATGACAGAAGAGAAACTAAGCCAGCAGCCCCTCTCCCTCCTCCCATTTTTCTCCCCACATCTGGTTCCACTCACAGCTCGGACTTTTTATTCGTGGGATACTGAGGCACCAAAACAACAAAACTCAACAAATATCTCTCACTTTCTGCGCTCTCCTGCCTTTTACACTTAAAAATCTTCATAAAAGCAAAAGCATGCACTGTGCTTTTAATGTCTGCCCGATATTTGGACTTTTTCTTGAATGAAAAGAGGATAAAGTTGATGTTTTTCTCACCCGTACAGCTGCCCCTCAGCTCCAGACTGAAGAAGAATAAATATAAAGTGCATCTGAACAGAAGAAGTTGCCGGTTCGTCCATGTTCTTTTAAACTCCTCGTTTCGGTGAAGTCCTTTGCCTTGCATGCTCGACAGCTACAACACAAACATGCACACTCTACCGCACACGTTTCAGAAAAGACACAAACGAAAAAAGAAAAGTGAGCCGGAGCAGAAAGAGCTCCAGAGTTTTTACTGAAGAGGACGGAGGATAAAAAATGTGTGTGAGTTTGACCGCTGGAGCTCCGTCTGCCTCACAGTCTGAGCAGCCTGCAATGAATGGAGCCGCGTCAACAGTGTGCGAGTGAGGACGTGTGTTTGTATGGTTCCCAAGCTGGGGTACGAGGACCCGAAAGACGACCCCCGGCTGAAACCAAACAAGCCTCTTTGGAAAACAGTGAGCCTGGTTTATGTGTCATATTACCATACATGCACTGTGGATGCCCATCTCTACAACTTACACCTTAATTCCAATGAGTGTTGGGTAAGATGTAAATAAAACAGTGAGTTGCAAATCCTTTTTGCAACTCTCTTACTCTCTCAGACAACTAAAAAATTACCTTTATTCAAAGTTTTAATCAATGAACTTTCAGTATTTTCACAACAAATACACGATTCTCTCTCTCTCTCAAACGGATCCAGAAACACCTTTTGCTTCATGCATGGGCAATTACTCGATTTCTGCCTGAGCATGCTCAGACGTAGCCGACCAATCAGAGAGCAGCCACCAACATGCCGATGTCTTCGACCAATCACCGCCGTACGTCCCCATACTCACAAGATGGCAGCACTCTGTGTTTGCAAGTGAGTGGTAACACTTGAGAATTAAATGATGATTTCACAAAGTTAAACTAATTAAGACCCAAAATATTTAATTACCTCCACCAAGGAAGTTATGTTTTTGGGAGGGTTTGTTTGTCTGTTAGTTAGTTAGTTAGCAACATTACTCAAAAAGTTATAGACAGATATTGATGAAATTTTCAGGGAATGTCCGGATTGGGATAAGGAACAAATGATTAGATTTTGGAAGTGATCCGATCCAGAAGAAAACCGCCATTACGGAAAATGCGATTTTCGTGAATAACTGCTGAACTAATGTTTATCATTGTTTATCATTATGAATTCAGTTGCCAATGGTATGTTTTCAAGGTCAAGGAATCTAAAAATGTAGTCAAAATAAATGTGGGACTAATATCTATGGTGCGAATGACAAATAGGGGGAACTGTGGCGCTTGGCGGAGGTCTGCACTCTCCGAGTGCTTTCTAGTTATAACAGTTTAATAAGAATTACGTAAGTTTGGCGGGAATGATTCACTGAGGAAGAGAATATTTCAGCTCTTGGATTGGATGGCAGCATGTTGCTCCAAAACCTGTATGTACCTTTCAGCATTAATGGTGCCGTCACAGATGTGCAAGTTACCCATGCTAAGGGCACTAACACACGTTTATACCACCACAGACGCTGGCTTTTGAAATTTGCACTAATAACAATCTGGATGGTCCTTTTACCTCTTCCTGGAGGTCACGACGTCCATGATTACCAAAAACAATTTGAGTGGACAAGTGTGCTGTGGGCTCTCGAGACCACAGCACCTTTGTCCACTTTGCATCAGTCAATCTTAAATGAGATTGAGTCCAGAGAAGCCTGCAGCGTCACTGGGTGTTGTTGATATATAGCTTTCACTTTGCATGGTAGAGTTTTAACTTGCACTTGTAGATGTAGTGACAAACAGTGTTAACTGACAGGTAACAAGCATTCCTTGTTGATTTTTTGCCACTGTTTGATGACACTGCTGCAACAAAGGTTAAAAGAGGAGCGAGATGACTCACTCCACTGAATAATCTGCTCCAGAAAACAAGTTACTTTCCTTGCATTACACTTAAAACATAGGATGACGCAACATAACAACTATCCAATGATAAAATCCACATTGACACATTGTGTACATTGACAATTCGTTGCATCCCTGTTGTTCCTAAACTATTTGCTCACATAGTTCTTGCACTGATGAACCTAGACCAATCCATGCTTGTGAGTGACTGAGCCTTTCGAGGATGCTCTTTTATACACAGTCATAACACTCATTTGTTTTCAATTAACCTTTTAATGCCCTATCTCAGCTTTTTTGGAACAGGTTGCAGGCATCAAATTCAAAATGAGTGAATATTTCCAAAAAGAATGACGATTATCAGTTTGAACATTTAATATCTCGTCTCTGTAGTGTATATAATTGAATATAGGTCAAAAAGAATTTACAGATCATTGTATACTGTTTTCAATAACGTCACGACAGAATCCCCACATCACTGGAATTGGGGTTTGTAAAAAAGACAGAAAAGTAAAGAAATGCAAGCTTTAAAGGAAATGCAAATGAACGGCACAAAACTCCATTATTTCCAGGGTGATTTTTGATGGACTTTTCTATTCACGGTAATTGGACGCATAACATGTTCTGTGCATTGTACAAAAATTGCACTGGGTAACTAAAATAGACTTGGCATCAAGTGGCTATGACTAGTGGTAGTCATTTTAATAAAACAGAAACTAAATGTGTCCATCTGATTCTATTAAAGTGAGGAGAACATGGTGAGTTCCAGCGTTTAATTCAGGAGCTGAAACTGTACCACAGCTGCTTTATAAAACCAACTTTTCACAACAGAAGGAGCTCAAGGGCACACAGCATTGTCATAATGCAGTTCCCACACTATCTTCCTCTATACATTATCTTTAAATTTACAATTTTTATCATTTTGAAGACTTGTCAAATAAAACAGGCTGCTGTGATACCAACATGCAATCAATTGGGCCGCCATGTTGCCTGTTTTGACAGTGACATACATGCCAACAATGAGTGCTTTTTATGGGACCCATGTGGGCTTACGAGACACAAAATTTAAGAAAAACTGACCACAGTCTGAAAAAATAAAACACGTTAATTCTCTCAGTGACATTGCATCACTGGTATGTAAGCTTGTATTGATAAGCAATAGGTTTGAAAAGAAAAAAGGATTACATGTGAACTACCTGCATGAAAAAAAATCACATCTGGTGTGCAAAGGCCGTAAGGTGACAATTCTGTCATTGCAACACAATAAAGCTCCCCTTCCCTTGAAAGAGACAAGTTACACTAAACTTTGTACTTGGCGATTAACTGAGTTTCAATTACCATTATGATTATAGCCTCTCACACTCATAAAAACAGGAATACCGTCAAGAGATGATTACAGAGCAACCCCAAAAATGTACTGCTTGTTCTGTCATATGTAGTAAAAAGAAGCCCCCGCTCCCTCCCTCTATTCTCAGGCCTTGTCTACACGGAGACAGAAAGGTTTTAGTATTGAAAATGTTCTCTGCAAAGACACATTGTTTCAGTAGATGTGTCTGTCCACACAAAAACACTGAAAACACTGTAGCATTTTCGGGCACCCGAAACGCCATATCTGTGTGGACAAAACGCCTGTTTGACTGTTACGTGGATATGCCTGAATTGGTCTCTGTGTGGACAGGGCCTCAGGGTCCTGTGTGCTGTGCAGATGTTGGGCCTGTTCATGCTGAATGAACATGCTCATGGTACTGAATAGTGAATTAAAGGTCAATTTTCAACTTATGAACCAAATGTGAGTGTAGCTCACTCTTGAGACAGAAAATGGGTGTCATCCTTCAAGAGATAGAGCTTCAAGCTCTGTGCGTCGAGGAAGCTTCACTGGAGCCAGCTCTTCTTGTCAGTAGGTCCTGTGTCTGGATGTAGGCACTACATCACTTCTAAAAGTGTAAGCTTGGTCTGTTTTATTTTAATATGAGACTAACATCATTTTCACTCCATGCTTTTACTCTTGATAGAATTTCAGGCCAGTTATTGATGTGTCTTACAAAGTTGTTGAGTGCTTTCCCATGGCCACTTCTGAACTTTTGAAATCACTTAGAGATTTGTTCAGGGTGGATAAATGGTTAAAAAAATCTTTTTGGGGAGATATTTATTCATTTCAGACCTTTTTCTCTTTCTTTCTCTGCATGTATTTTTTTTAATTTTATCCATTTGTCAGTTACGCATATATATTTCACCATTGTTTTTAAAAGGCAGAATTCCTGAAATTAAGCCACCTCTAAATGGATTTGACAGTCTGTAAATTGAAGAGCGATCAGATATGTCTGCTTTAAATATACATAACTATTCAGCGGAGAATGTTGCTTTTCAACCCTTCCTTGTGTGCCCTGTTATATTTGTGAGATCAATACATTTTCAAGAACTTTAGGACACACAAACTGTTGGAACATTTATCACACAACTGAGACTTTTTCTCTGGGCAAAATGACTGTTTTAATCATTCAAAATTTGTTTTAGTAAAATCAGTCAGAACAGCGCTTAATAATCGTGATCTTAATATTAACTAAAACAATCAAGATTTTAAATTCCTCCATGATCAAGCAGCCCTATGCTCGTTTACCATTGTAGGAGGCAGAAACTACTTCCTGTGGATGTCTTCCCCCATGCTGTCTTAAAGTAAGGGCGCTGCTACTCCTTTGAATGTCTCATTTCAGGAAAAAAAACAAGAAAGAAAGTCAAAAAACATTACCCTCATGAATTTACATAGGAATTTTCCCCTAGGGGACCAATAAAGTATCTATCTAACTATCTATGATTACCAACAACACGCCTTTTTCTGTTCCATTTTTATTCATATTTTAGATCTGTGGTGAGCTGTCTTTCTCAATGGTTAAGCAAATATTGCAACCTTTCAGGAGTTTCTTATATTCTCCCTCAAAATAAAAGCAGGTTTTTGTGCAGGCAGAAATTGTAGTACCCTTAGCTTAAGCCAGTGCTAATAAAAAAGATAAAAGCATTACAAAGAAATTTGTAAAGAAAATCAAGTATCTTAATTTTTTACAGAAAAATCAGCTGAACTGGAGCCACTGTAAAGTATCAATTCTAAAACATTAACAGAAGATCATTGTGCACCAATGAGTCACTTTGTACATGCACTCCAGCAAATCTCTTCATATATGACATCAGTAAACAGTGTACTTGATAGAATAAGCAACTACCTTCAGGTCATCTCGAAAAATGAGATTCTAAGTCATGGCAATAAGATAAAAGTGATTATGAAATAAAAGCTACACATATAAGAAACCTAGTCATAATTATGACTGCACAGATATGTGACGATATTTGATGTACTATCTCCAGCGGATGAAACTTGCTCTAAACCAGTTAAACCCACATGTTTAAATGTTGATGAATAATTTATGGGATTTAGAACTTGGCTTGGTTTGCTTTGGATTCTGAGCACATTGATTTGCTTAAATTGTCAAGAAAAATTCACAAACATGTCACCAAAGTATTTGAGCAAGTACAGCAGGAATTTACTTGCAATATTTTTAACCAGCTAAGGACGTAAGAGACGGGTAAGTCAGCTGATAACCTTACATGTTATGTTGGTTCCATTTGATCTTCCAGTCAGACATCAACCAGATTGCCCCATGAAGTGAGGATTAAAAATCCAGAATTTAGCACATCTTCACCAAGACTGTTACCTGCACATAACTGACGCACAGTCAACTCAGGATATACATAATTCCCATCTTCTACATCAGTCGTACTTTAAACGCACTAAAAGTCTTCTCAGAGTAAGTGAAGGTGTACCCAGGAAAGAATGGCAAGCCCAGTATAACCATGGGAAGTCCCATGTTGTCAGACCTCTATGCTTCAGGCCAAAGGAAAGAAATCCACAGCCACCTGTTGTCTATTTAGTTGATGAGCATGATAACAGGTGGAGAAGACTAGTCAACTTATCAATGCTTGTTGAGTTTTTGGATCAGGTTGCATGTTCAGCTGTTGGACCAACCTTGTTAACCAAAGCTCCTGGTTATGGAACTTAGTGATGCAACAAAATCCAAGGCCTTCTGGAGTGAAGGAATGGAAGGAAGCTGTCAAGTTAAAATGGGAAACCTTTGCCGACAAAGCTGTGATGCTACGAGGCGAAACAGGTTCAGCTTTTGATGGCAGCCACAGCCTAAAACTACCTGAGAGCTCATGGCAAAGTACCTTCAGGTGGTCTGCAGATAGTTGAGAAAACTGTCAGGTAATACGGAACAGAAAACAGGATTTCGGCCCAGGCTGTGTTCAGCAGGGGAGAAGAACTGCTGAACCTGACTGAGGATAGTTTGGGTGGTAAAAAGCTCTTGACATCTTAATCCGGTGTGCTGTAAAACAGGCTTCAAAGTGAGGAAGTTGGGAAGTGAGTTTCTCACAATGATCTATCAGTCCACAGTGAAAACAAGGGCAACACTGTTGGCGGAAAGGCAAAGTAAGCTGTGGACTCTGCCAAGGTTGACCCTGCAGATATTGATTTTAATGAGAATGATCTCAAGGAAAAGAAAGCTCCACTGGTTGGTAGTTGAATGTGAAAAGACTGTGGACAAGGTCACCACCTTCCCCGCCTAGATATTGGTTAATGGCACAAGTCACAGCACAATGTTAAAATGAATAAATGGGTCTACAGTCAGGATTGGTGCCAATACGAACACGCTAATACACGACAAACTGTTTTGCAACACAGATTTTGTTGCTTCCTTTCAGTATGATCCACTAAATGTCCAAGACAAAGATGCTGAAATTGCTCTGCCCTCTAAAGCCGCATTCACACTGAACGCGACTTGGCCACTTCACCTGTCCATAAATAGCTCATTTGGTCACCGTTGCGTTGCTCAGTGACGTTGCGCCCGCTTGAGTTTAACCGCGATCATTTCATATCATATAATAGGATTTATTAGCTGACATTATTCAAACTGTACCTGGTGGGCTCTGTACATTGACTTTGCACGGAGAGTGGTCGCCCATGTCGCGTTAGGTGTGAATGTGGCTTTACAAGCTAGAAGCAACTACAAGCTTCTCAGTGGCCTGTTGAGTCACCTTCCAATTTTCTTGAAAGGTTCAGCTTTCCCCATGACTTTCCATTGCATGTTGCCCAGATGGACTTCAAATGTACCCCTCTGAAATGTGAAAAAGTCCATCTGGTGCACCAGGTTAAAAGAAATGGGTGTTACTCACAACAGAAGCAGTACCAATTGAGCCACAATGCGAGCAAACATCAACATCCTCCTTTCTCTAACTAGATTGATTTAGGAACCTTTAAGGCACAACAACTTCTCTTAGACAAAGTCAAAACAAGCTGCAGGGTCATGAGATTGTCCCTGGTGATTCTGGTTTTAATGATATTCTAGAGGCACAGCTCTAAGGGGGTTTACGATTTAATGCAAAGAGGTTGAGGAGACCTTCAAGTCTGAGGCCATGATACAGCAGATCTACCAGGTTAAGCTCATCTTTCAGATCTTGTTTGCGTAACTTACCTTTTGTTTGAAGACAGCAAAACTGTCTGTGATGTTTAATTGTAGTGAAGAGGAAGCTGAGTTTGCAGGCAACACTTAGAAATCATCTGTCCATGACTAACCAATACTCATCTGCTTATGAATTGAAGGTAATAACCAGATGGATTACACTCACAAGACTTTTCTGGAAGAGATAACTTGACTCTCTTAAAAGTAGAGCTAGGAAATACTACATCCACAGATTCTTCCTGGAAAAAGAACCAGGTTGAGGTGGTTTTGTGGGAGCTTCAAAGGACAGTGAGGCGTCCAGACTATTTAGTTGAGCCTGCTGTTAACTGAAGCCTGACATACGGACATGTAGCAGCCTCAAGTTAAAAGCATTTCACAAACACATGACGTGCAAGTATAGGCTTTTAAGTGCAGATAAACAGAATTTATGTTTGAGGTCTGCTCCAGAAATGTATGGGAATGTTTTTAATGAACACCAGATTTCATGCAAGAATACTTATTTGCGAAAAATACATTCAAAACGCCACCACAAGGACAGTTATCATTTAAAACCCACTAACTACTGGCTTTTTAAATGATAACTGTGGTTGTGCTGCCCTTCCCCTAATCCTATCCTCCAAACTCTAACCTTAACCTCCCATGACCTCTTCCCTGACCCAACCCTTTCACCCTAACTGCTCCCTTTGTCAGTATTGAGAAAGCTGTCAAAATATTGTAAGAAAATACATATTACTTAGTATCAAATATAACTGCTAACATGACATTAAGGTACTTAGTACTTCAACTTCTAGGTTTGCAATGAAGTTCAAATATCCTACAGAAGGGCTGTACTATTAATTTTAATTTTTTCTGTGATCAAGGAAAGTTTCTGGAGGTTTATTTATACTTTACTTCTGTTATTTTTTTTTTACTTAATTATCTGTTGCACTGAAAAAGGAGAGGCTCTACAATCTCATTGTACATTTTGTATAATGAAAATAAAGGGCATTTTATTATATTGAGTCAAATTAGTGGAATAAAAGTGTCTTGGGTGTCTTTTAGAATAGGAAAAAGCATTCTTCAAGTACAAGTGTTGTATAAAAAATGAGAAACAGCATAGACTTGGACACAAAGTGATAGTGCATACGCACCCCTCACCTTTTGATAATTTATCGCAAATTAGTTATCACAATATTAAAAAGAATCATTACGTTTTTCTCTTATCGTGCAGGAATACCCATTTTTTTTGCATCCTTCATATCACAAAATCCGAATAAAGATAATATATTGAGTTGTTAAAGTAAAATTCTATCTTGAACTTTCATCCATCATGCTGCATGGAACTTCATAGCACATTCAGAGCATACACCTAACTATAATAACAGCTCACCTAGGGGTAGTGGAGTAGTAGTAGTAGAGTAACTTGGTAACTAAGGAATACTTTGACCAGTGACTGTAATGTTATCACTTTTTACTTCTACCAAGGAAGTTGTGTTTTTGCCAGCGTTTGTCTGTTTATTTGTTAGCCAGATTACACAAAAACTACTGAAATTTTCATCGAATATCTGTAATGAAACAACTTAAAAGAAATTAGATTTTTGAGGGGATCTGGATTTGGATGTGGATCCAGGAATATTTCAAAGGATGTGTTATCAGTGCAAGATAGGGGCAGTTTTCCACAGTTACACTAATAACTCAGTGATTGTCAACAGATTTAGAGAACTTTGGTCATCACAAAGGACAAGCAATTAGATTCTGACGGTGATCCAGACAACTGCCATTAGTGAACGATCATTTTTGCTCAATAATTGTTGAACTAGTTATGAGATCAACATGATTCCAAGTGCCAGGAGTAGGTTTTCAGGGACAAGGAATCATGTTATCAGGGTTACTTCATCATGGAATTATTGCTTAGCTAGCTCTGAGTGCTGTCAAGTTTGGAATTTTCACTTACTTTACTAGTCACAATAAAAAGGGATGATACTACAATATTAAATTACAAATGACCAGTTGCTGCCCAACACTGCCCTACAAACATTCTGTATGTCTACATATTTGCTCTTAGCACCTTTGTTTTGACATATGTGTAATCGGTGTTAGTTGCATGTCTGTGATTGATTGTCTTCATCATTTGACCATTTCTGAAACGCTTTTCTTTCATGTTCAGCAGTTTGAATTGCCTGATCTCTAAAAAGTGTGTTTTAATCAATCTGCTTTTACTTCTAAGACAGCTGTGTGATTACTCATTCAGTACTAGGTAATACAGTCAGCATCGATCATGAGACCAAACTAAAACAGGATGTTAATAGTATTACACCAATGTATCTATTAATCCAGTATGTGAGGAATTTATAGTTCAATAAAGTGAGCATGGCTTTTGAGCCTTGGGGTTTGGGTCCTTGTAGTCGCTGTTCTGATAACATTTAGTATCATTAACGGGGATGAAGGCAGAAAGCAGTCCAACAGACTGGATGATTGATTTTCCTCAAACCAGGGTTTCTACACACTTTTCAAAATCAAATTTGCAACTTTTTTAAAGGCTTTGTTAAGTCTGATTACGGTTCATTAGTTATAACTTTTTGTTATGACTCAATATTTGTTTAAAAATCTTAATATTTAGTTGCCATTATTATTTTTTACCCATGCACAATGTGTGTGATTTGATAGTAATTAATCATAAATACCTTAAAATAGATTGTCAAGATTAAATATCGTATTTTCATTCTCCATGTGTATTTTTTTAAAAGTTAAGCATTTTTAAAATGTATATTAATAATCATATGTAAATGTTATTATATTTTCCATATGATTATTGTGCTTTGATAAGGATGTTTTTTTGCAACTTTCATGCCAATAAAACTTCTTGAACTGAATCAAATTTTGTCACGTACTGTGAAAAAAAGGGTAATTTTTTACACCACAGAGCAAAAGTAATCCCACTGTGGTGTATCCCACTGCTTTTAAAACAAAGTGATTAAAAGTAAAAGGTTGTTAACATTTCTTATGTGATTTCATGTCTCATTGTCAGTTTTTTCTGGGGTTTTCTGAAGCAATCCTAAAAAACAACCTCTCTTTTTATGGCTTTAAGCAGGTCTTCTTTTCTGAGCACCCCCATCCCTCTTGGCCATCATTCAGAGGGAGGGCTGGCATTGACTGAGAAGCACGAAATGCCGTCAACTGTTATGGAGCAAAACGAACAAAAACACAAAAAATGACTAAGAAAAGCTTAAATTATTAACTTGCCATAACATTTTTGATCAAGACAGCCCCTGTCAAAGTGTCATCTAATATTTAGGGCTTTTCAGAAGACATTTATTTGTTCTTTAAATAAATAAAATGAATTTAAGGATTTCAAAGGAACCCTGAAAATCACCTGCAGTACAGACTCAGATCCTTGTGAGAATAGCTGTGAGTTCAGTGAAAGTCTCTCCTCAAGGAAGGCAGTGACAGAAAACATACACAGAAGCCCAGAACAACAAACACATTTTAACCAATAGTATTTAATGGTTTATGCAACTCTGCTAAGGCCCAATCTCCCCCCAATGGTGCTATTAGGTAGACCAGTCCCTTGCATTTCTTGGCCAAAATAAATTCAAACATACCTAAATAAATATGTGTTTATGGTAGGGGGTCAATCAAAACAATAACAGTTCTAATTAAAGGCAACTTGAAAAACACAACAGTTTTCTCCATAAAACTGGTTAAATTGAAACGTTTTTTAAAAAAATGTAAAAGGGGACGCTTCTCATCACCTTCCACTCCATATCAAGTAACACGACTCTAAAACCATTCGTTATAAAAACTGAGGTGGAACACTGCCACCAGCTGGAAGTTATAAGCTTTGGTCACAGGAGTTTGACGAGGAGAAAGAGGGGGGCTAAGAGGGAGATGTAGCTTCTGTCCCTCCTCGTCACAAACTATACCAGGTCTGGAATTGAAGCGGGGCAGGGGATCCCAGGACAGCGGGTTGGGATGACATAGTGCCATAGATATTTAGGGTTCAATACAATAACAGGCCAGACCAGTTGTCTCAGAAAAGTTTTGGGACATGAGTACAAACAAAGTGTTTGCTTGTGGGGAGTTCAGACTACCTCGGACCAGAATGGCTCATGCATGGGTGTGTGAGTGCGTATGGGTATGAGGCCTTCCGCAGTCCCATCTGGCCAAGCTGAAGCAGTACTATACTTCTTTTTTTCTCTTTTTTAAGCAGAAAAGAATAACCCCAAACACCAAACCCCACTTTTCACCAACACAGTGCCAAACCTCGCCCTTAGCTGTGGTGAGTCGTCCAGGGCTTTGAACCCCCAGAACAATGCCACCCTTTTCAAGAAAGGAGGACAGGTAGGCTGGGGTGGGTGGACATGTGAGGGGCGAAGGGTGACAAGGACTCCCTTCTCAACCCTCCATGACTTCCCACCCACCCCTTGCCATCCTCTGACCAGTTTCTCTTAGGCTCTTCATGGCAAGGTGGGATGCTGTTGGAAGGGGAGGACACAGTATGGTGTCACCACTACCCCACTCTTTCAAACAGATCAGTCAGTCTTTAAGGGTTGTGTGCTCAGTTTGAAGCGCTGCTGTTTGAGGAGCTGGAGGTGGAGGCCACAGCCATGCCTGAGGTGCCCGACGAGGCCACCGACTTGCGGATGTGGGGCATGAGGAAGGGGTCACTGGCCAGCTGGTGCACATCGATGCGGTCCTCCTTACGGTAGACTAGACAGCGCCTTATAAAGGCCTGAGGGGAGACAGAGAAAATTAAGATGGTAAGATGTCATCCTTTAAAAAAAAAAAAATTCATCAATAGAATAAAGGAAAACTAAGCATTTACAATGTATACAAAAAACTTTAAATAAATAATTTATACAAAAAGCATTATCACCAAGGAAGCACAGTGTTATCAGCATTATACGAGAATCAGATGAAGAGGTTTATTATCTGGAACAGCAGATATGTTACCTTGCAGTGCAGATGGATCAGCCTGATTTAATGTCTATCATTAGACAGATTCATCTTACTGACCTTCAACAAACAACCATTTTGAGCTGCCCCAAGCGGGACGGTCCAATCAGCATCCTTTGGAGCAGCAAGAGGTGGAAGCTACAAGTACCTGAATTTTTAGCTCAAGGTTTTTGGTTCAGTTTTGAAAACTTGGCCACTGAATCCTTTTTTTCTTCTTTTTTTGTCTTTTCCATTCTGCTGCAATTTAGGCTATTTTTTTCCAGAATAGAAAGAGGTTATTGATGGAAAAAAAGGTATTTTTCCCCCATTCCTAAACAATTTCTTCTATTCACTTTAATGCAAAAAAAGACATTTCCATGAGCTTCCTTGGTACTGTTTATAATATAACAATCAAAAGAACATTTAAAAACTATTCAAATGCTTACATCCCATGGGAACGTCTGTTCTATCATATTATCAACCTTTTTTACGTCTGAAGAGCAGGTATAAAGAGTGTGCGTTATGCACTGGATCTAACATCATTCTATAAATTACCTTTCACTCTGATAAAGGAGTCGATCATTGGGATTCCCAATCTACATTTGAAAATGACTGCAGATTTCTTCATCTTCAGAAACATTATTAAATCCTGATTAATTCAATGATAAACATGCACATCTGTTTTCTGATTTGTCACAGCTAAAATGTTTTTTACGGTTTACAGAATTCACTCCAAACACTTTGAAATTTGCCTACGGTAGCTGTTCTTAGTTTGTCGATGCATATTATGTCTGTCCCAAACTAACAAACATAAATAAACACAAATTAAAACAACATAAAAAGCAGGCAGGTGAGACAGTTACCTTAGCTTCAGGTGTGACTACAGGTTTAGGGGGGAACTGCACATCTGTTGCCTTCAGGATGGTGTTCTCCTGCAGGATGTCCTGCTGGGACTGGTTGTGGCCAAACGGCTAGAGAGGAACAGAATGAGTTTATGAGTTAAAGAAACTAAAGAAATACATAACACATTCAAATTAAAAGGAACTGACAACTTATCCTTAATAGACATGTTTCTCCATATGAAGCTATTTAATAACAAGTGTACATGTTTTATATGTGTAAGGTAATCTATAGGCTCAACAGCAAATCACGTTTATTACGACAGACCCTCTGTTTGATTTCTCATTGGTCTGCTGACCCACCAATCAGAGAGCCCCCTCTCATAGTGCATACTACTGCCAGGATACTTTTAGGCTTTGTCCAAATGTAGGAGGGTATTTTCAAAAACAGAGGTTTTCCTCCTCCATTCAAAAAAAATAAAAATTCCTGTCTGCACCCCTTTGTTTTAAAAGCATCTTTGTGCACGCAAAAACACAGAAATGTACATTAAACCCTGTTTATTATCATCTTGCGTTGTTCCTGATTTGCTTTTTTTCCAATTCTATGCAAATCTGTTTTATTATCATCTTCATCATCACCCTAAGTCTGACTGGTGTCTTGTCTCAGTCTTGTCCAAAATGTGGGCAGTGTTTTTTTTTTTTAAAGCAGCATCACGGTGAGGAGGCAGCTAATGGTGCTTTCCAGTTGTACTGGGAAGTTGGGATTTCCAAGTTCCGAGTGGGAAATTTCCGACTTTGTAACTGAGAGGTGAAACTTTGAGATGACGTCATTCCCACTTCCCTCTACCCAGTTCTGATGTAAATGGAACTCAGCATGAGAAAACATGTGATCATGCAAATAATCCAGTCAGCAACACTTCGACCAGCAGCAGTTTAGCATTGTCCGCAGCAGCACAGGTAAACCACAGTGACAATGTTACATAGTGTGACATCACCCCGAGGAGAGGTTGGTGCAGAGCGCAACATTTTGGGACCAAAACACGGTTTTCCCCGTCCACACAGAGACATCCTAAACAGAGATTAGGAAAATCTCCACCTTGGCAGGAGTTTTACAAAATGTGTTTTCAGCGTTTCACCTTCACACATTGTTTTTGAGTGAAGAGAAGGCCAAAATGCTCGGGAAAATATGAAATAAAATCCTACAGATTTATTACCAAAAGCTGACCATATGGAGGGATTTTAATTGTGTCAAGGGTCAATTATAACTCAATTTATGCTACAAAAAAGGGAACTACCAAAAATGCATTTTTTCCATATTTTCAATAAAATTACATTATATATCGTGTGTGTCAGCCCTACCTTGCGGCCATACAAACACTGGTAGAAAATGACCCCCACAGACCACACATCCACTTTGTTAGAGATTTTGGGCGGTTCCTTTCCAACCACGAAGCACTCAGGGGGCAGATACCTAAAAGAGAAAAAGGCAGGCATGTTCTTATCAGTTTGTCAGAGGTGAACTTATTAAAAACAACTTGGGATTAAATAATGATTTTTAACAACATGTGCTAGACTCTGTGAGGACCATTGAGAATTTGTACAACTTATGTCAATATAACATGCATAGAACTTGAATTAGGTGAATGCTAAAGCTTTGTACATCCACTTAGCAAGACACACATCGAACTCTTAAACCTTCTTAGTGCCAGGAAACAAATGAGTTTTTAACAGTTAAGATGAAAAATGAGTTTATGTGGTGATGTACAGCTAGAGTTCTTCTATCGTATTGTTTCTCTTGTCTGTGTGCACTAAAAAATCATTTATCAAATCCTTATTTACAAGTCGAGTCAGATGTGTGCATCTTCTTTACTTTACATTGTGAATCTATACTGTATACACACACACACACAGCAAATCTCTCTCACTGATGCTACCATGAAATATCATGCATGTAAGATCTGAAATAATTTATCATGGTGTGCATATTTATGCAGACTGTAAACACCTGTGCTGCCAAATGTAAATATGAGCGTTAATCTCAGGGCCTCTGCATTTTCAAAGTGACATTAGGGGATTTGCTCACTTGGTGCAGCTGTATGATCTTCAAGTCAGGATTAATTTTAGTGCAGGAGGTTCAGTGAGGTTTACGGAGTCCAAAAATGCTGCATTTAAATCTCATCAAAGACATTCGTCATTGAGCAAAATCCCTAACTTTGCTGCTATTCTTTCTTTTCTTTGTGATTTTTTCTCTTACATTAAACTCATAGTTTTTACACTGCTTCCTGTTTTAGCATATTTATTTCAGATTCTGACTTTAAAAACATGCATTCAGCAGACATTAGGCTCTGTGAGTTCCTCCATATATAAAATAAAAGAATAATTGGGTTCTTCCTTGCTCATTGTGGGATGGGAACAGCACAAACACCATGCTGTAAGATGTGACCCTCGAGGAGCTCAGTGGTAAAAAATAAAACAGCATATTTAAGTACGTCACCCATGAGCTCACTCCTGCAGCAGCTTGTCCACAGTAAATCTTACCAGTATGTCCCTGCACCCTGTGATGTCAGCTCCATCCCGTCCACTGAGTTGTAGCTGTCATCGTCCATGATCTTGGACAGCCCAAAATCTGTGATCTTGATCTCCCCGCAGGCTGTACCATTCACCAAGAGGATATTACCTGAGCAAAAACAAGGCAGGATGAAAACACCATGAATAATATCCACTTTTTAGTCACAAATAGCAATTATGCAATTTAAAAACGGGGTGAATGGCCAAGTGAGTGTCAGACAAAACACTAACACATCTGGATACAATAACTGGCAAACTGTAGACACATCCACAAAAACTCTGAGGACGTGACATTTGTGTTGATGCACAAGTTTATGAAACTTAGAGAAAAGGGGGAACAGAGGTAGGGCTATTATACTATGACAAAAAAGTTTTTGTGTTTATTTATAAAAGAAACAGAATATCAGGCTTTCTGTACAAACATTATGTGTATGATATTTTTTCATCATCACACACACCAGCCCAGGTGTCTCAATTTGATGGGTATTAGACAGACATTGTTCTTTACTTATGCAAAAATATTTGCAATCCTGCACATCAATTTTGCCTTTATTTTTTTTTTCTGGACATTTTATTGCCAGTTTACTTGTTGTTAAATAATTGGATTATTGTGATGACGCTTGTCTGCTTGTACAGGAGAATAACTGGTTAAAATACTATTCTACTGAGAAAGAATAAAAGGTCAAAGCAAATTACTATTTTATATATTTTATCTGAAATTGTGAATATTAAGTCTGCATGTTAATCAGGCATCATTATGTCAGTTTGATACAGGCTTCTTGGTGATGTCTCTATGAATCTTAGTAAAGAGAGACTCTCAGGGTTCTCACACAATATCCAAAATCAAATTCATCTGACCTTTTATAGGGCCAAATGGAGGAACATCAAGACCTTTTTTGCACTGCAGAACAAACTGCAATCCACACCACTGTGGTATAAAATATTATTTATTTAGAATAACATGACAAAATGCTGAGAAGAACAAGTATGATTGTTCTTTTACTAAAACAAAACAAGCCAGGTGAATAAATTTTAATTTACTAAAAGTATGAAGGCTAATTTTTCTCCAAAAGACGGCACACACACACAGACACATATATATCTGTATAGACAAATAACAGTTTGATTTTTACTGTACAAGCAGCACATCGTTGCCACCGTTTACAGTTCCAATGTTCTCTGAAGTAGCCCTTAAAGTAGGCTGAAAATGGTCTTTGTCAACTTAAAATCATTTATAAGACCTCTCACGTCAAACATAAGGACTTTATGATGGGGATGCACAATATTGGGTCTTTGTTGATATCCAATATGCCAATATTTCCAAAGCCATCATCACAGATAACAATATTGATGCCGAAATTGGTGTCAAGAGCCCAAGGCCCCTTTCTACTAAATTGATGAATTCCCTTTATGGTTACAGTCTTTGTGTTAGAAACAGTTGTGAAGCAAGAAAAACAAGATTTATCTTGAATAAAAGATGCTTTTGACTTATAAAAGTGGAAATTTAGTGATGAGGTAAAACGTCGTGGAAATTTATGGCCAATTTGTATGGTCAAAATATTTGTTTGGGCAAAGATTTTCATATCTGCTGATACCGCTAAACTTTTAGGCAAATACCTGCAGATACTGATATTAATTTGATTATATGGTGGATCCCTACCTTGTAAGACATTTTAGGGTCTTAAATGTCAAAAGTCCCATTTAAGACTGCTTCAGACTTTTTAAGGATCTGCAGGAACCCTGATTCTGCTGAGTCTGCCTGTGCTACGGCTGCCTGCCAGCGTCAGCATCTCAGCAAAGCTTTAGTCTAACTGTCTCAACAGGTGAGAATTGTATGCAGCCATTTTGCTTTGTTACTTTCCTCTATCACAGAAAGACAGACAAACAGCTGTGGGGCTTTGCCTCTGTCATATTGAGTCCATACAGCTGGATATCTGAAGTTACATAAATGCTTCGGGGGGAAAGAACCAAACCCAGTGCAGCTTTGTTAGCTACCTGAGGACTATTGAGCCTCCCACTGCTAACGTGATCTCCATAAAAAGGTTAAAGGTCAGTTGGAACTTCATGAACTGGAGGACTCTCTGAGATAGTATGTAGCGCAGGCAGCACGGCAAAGAAAGGGGGGCCTCAGTAGACCAGTTTTTGACTTTATTAACTGGCCACTGTGAGGTCTGTACTAGAACTGTCATGGTGCTCTAATGAAGGTCTGAGACACAAAACGTCACATCTGTGGTGCTTTTTAACATTAAATTGACCTTGGAGCAACTTCTGGTGAGCAGACTTTTTTCTCTTGTTGTGTCTAGCACCCTTCATCTAAGTTTTTTCGGATATGTGTGCTGTTTTCTTCAAACTGTACTAGAAATTTACCGAAGCATGGCTCCTGAGACTGATGCAGTCTTATCTTTGACCTCATGATCAGTTGATCCATTTAGATCGGTTTTTCTTTACAACACAATTTTGGACACTATGAACGGGTTTACTGTTACCAAAGTTAACCTCTTTTTAACGAACTAACGGAGTGAAATGTATTCTTTAACTGTGCCCACGTATACTTACTGCTTATTAGCCCATTAAGAAGCTGATAAAGTATTCGTATTAGCAACATAACCACAAGAGATAAAAACTATCTGTCAACACTCATGCAGCTGCAACCACGTGCCAAAATGTTTCAAAATGTTCCTGCTGTAGAACGTACACACCAAAACACTGTGGCAAAAACTAAAAGACAAACATGCAGACCCTCGAAAGTACGAGGACAGTCACACACTTTTAAACCTTCCCTGTTCCCTTTAAAAAAGTTTAGACTGTGCAGAGTGAAGAGTGGGGGTGTGAACATTTTAATGTGGCGTGTAAACCCACCAGGTTTGAGGTCATAGTGGATGATAGGCGGTCTGATCTCATTGAGGTACTTGAGGGCATTAACAATCTGCATGATGATGGAGCGTCCCTCTTTCTCTGACATCAGCTTGTGCTGCTTTAGGTAGAAGTCCAAGTCGTTGCCCTCACAGTACTCCAGCACTGTGCAGAACCTGTCAGACAGAAATGTTTAGTGAACTCAGCAAGTCTTGGTGTACAGAAACACAAAACTTTAACACTCTGTACATTCACAAAACGTGTTTTCTGCTCTAAATAAACTGTCTGTATACTCATCAGAGTGTATGAAAAGTAAGGCACATACTTTGCTAAAGAAGATTACTTACGAGTCAGTGTCAAGTGAAAAGTAGTCATAGAGTTTAACTATCCGCGGGTGGTCCAGCTCCTTGTGAATTCTATATTCTCTGCATGCATGTCTGGAAAGGAGAGAGCATTTTCAAATATCTATGAAACACAGTGAATCTAATGATTTAATCACTGGTGACAGAGAAATAGTTGTTATGGCAAAAATATTGTTGGAATGTTATAAAAATTGCACAACACTCACTTGTGATAATTTTCCTTCTTCTCGTCCCTCCAGTTCTTATTTAACTGGTGGATTTTGACTGCAACATACCTCTGCTCTGTTAAGTCAAAAGCCTGGAAAAACAATGTGCTGCATTAGCTCGGAAATGCCTTTAAGATGACTTTGTTTGAGCTGCAGTGAGACTTTAGCCTCACTTTAAATGGCTGTGTTCATTAATCATTTTTTAACTATGATGACAGCAGATTCCTGGAACTTCTCGCACATTCTGCCACAATGTTTTACTTCAAGGATGTCAGCTTAGCATACTCGAGAGGCAACATACAAAACGTTTTTTAGTATGTGACAACATCAGTTATAGCCAATTTAGAAATATCAGTTCATTTAATGCCATTTTAACACCACAAAGGTTTGGCCTGCCCCTAATTTCTAATATGAGACTTATTGAGTGGTTGTACACATTTTCAAAGGTCACATTTAAGAATCACTTTCAAAGAGCAGTTTTTTCAACCCCTTACAGCTGTGTTAAGTTTCATTTTCATGCAACAGCAGATGTATATATACATGTTATTTCTTTTTCATACCAGGACAGATAATGTGGCATTAACAACAACAGCTGTGCTTCATAACAGTCAATAGGGGAACTAATTAAAGGAACAATAAAGCCAATATACAAAATTGCCCAAGCATAACATATGATTCTAAAGTTCTTTAAAAATTAAAATGAGAGGAAGTGAAAAAGAAAGTCAAGAACTTCCAATTTACAAAGTAACATCCTGATATTGTTCTAAATAGACACTGGGACTTTCAGTTGAAGGTAACTGCATTTTTAGTTATTAAAAACTTACATAAACCTTCATCCAACAAATGATATTTAAATTTTCAAATTCCTGTGCACATAATTAATATCAAATTCCTGTAAACTTAAGCCTACACCCACAAGGCCATAATTTGTACTAAATTCATCTATCAATTTTAATACTTTTTAAGACCCAAAAGTACACCCTGACAGCTTTCATCATACTGACTTCTGCATGCTTAATCAGGGTGTACAAAGATATGAGGGTCTAAATAATATTTTATGTGACATGATGGGCTGGGTACCTCTGAGTGTGAGACGTGACAGGCAGGTTTTTTTTTTATTTATTTATAACGTCTTGGTTGGTAAAATGCCACAGTTTATTACATGTCTGTTCAGTCAGTCTACTAAGCCCTATTTAGCACATTCTGGTAACTAGATGTTGCTCAAAGCACCACAAATACCTCATTTGAGAAAAAAAAACTGCATTTAGTTTCTCTGCCACTGTCACCTGCAACACTTCACAAACATTCAATCTAAAAATACTTGTAACCATGGGTCAGTTCAAAACTGCGATGACCAACTATTCTGTGCTTGAATGCAATTGTGTTTAAATATGTTTGAACTCCTCTTAATTGAAATACTAGCTGCATATTAATTTCATTATTATACTCTCAACATAATTGAATATGAGCCCTAAATGATTCTTTAAGATTAAATAAAGGTTAAAATTCAACACTTTTTAAGACCATCTTAATAGATCGAAAAATCCTGTTGCATCTTTAATTCCTGACCTATGACTTCAGGGATAAATTTATACTCCATGTTTTTCTGGTTGCAAAGGAGTACAGCTGAAAAACTTTGTGAAAACTCATTATTAGTCTGGCATAAATCTGAATTTTGAGGTGATAATGCATGAAAAATATGTTGAATAGCCAACCTAATAGAAAGTTTTTTTTAGACAAAATGAATGAATACATAAATGGACAATCAAATAGATAAGTAGATAAAAAAAGATAAGCAGACTATATATACCAGCAACAATTGAAAAAGTTTATATTTTAACAACATTAAGACGCATAGTTTGAGATTATGAATCTCAATATTAATATCATCAGCATCTATATTATGGAGTCAAAAGTCCGAGTAGGAAATGATGAAATGTAAAAAAAAACAAAAAAACAAAAAACATGGCCTTCTACGAGTTTGATGAATATAAGCAACTTAAACAGTGCACTTACAATTTTGCATTTGAGACGTTTGATAGTTTTTCAAATAATACATAGACTTTTGTTACCTTTAATAATCCGCAGACATTTTTATAAATTAAAACAAGGACCACCCCATAAGTTTTGTAGGTCATTGAAAAAAAAAAAAAAACCTTTAAATTTATTTTTAAAAAATTGCCAAGACTTTAAGACAACGAGACAACAAGTGCTACAATGCAAATTTATCTCCTTGACTTGGAACTCATTACTGCACGACCCTATGGAGAAGCCATTTACACACACCTACATGTTTGTCAATCTGTTGATAAGGTAATGAACAACAGTCAGATTATCCCCTCAAAGTCAAACTTGACGAATGTTCAACAACACACTCTCCCCCTCTGGCTGTGATTTTTGATAGTTCTGTGCATCAATCACCGAACATGAATGCTTTCCTCACCTTGTAAACTTCACTGAAACCTCCCCTTCCCAGTAAATGGAGTAGCAGGTATCTGTCATTTAGCGTTGGGTGATCTTTGAACCTGCAGAGGTAAAAAAAAAATGAAGTAAAAGTTATTTAAATTAGTAAAACATAGTTTCAGATCATTATGGAACAAGAACAAAAGTGAAGACAGCGGTCATACTGAGAATTATCCTCGTTGTGGATCCTTTTCAGCTCTCGAATGTGCAGGTTCCGCACTCGCTCCAACCTCTCCAGCTCTGCCTGGATCTCTGCCTCCTCCTGCAAATGGAAGACAAAATAATATTTAGACAGGCACAGATAATACAGCTTAAACTGATCAAATATTCACAACAATAATACCTTCTTTAGATGGCCTAGTCTTAGCTTAAAGATTTCCTCTTGCTCATGGTACTCGGCTTGTGATAACCTGCAAAGACAAAGGACTAACCTCAGTGAAACTTTACATTTGATGCAGAGGAGAGTAAAAGGATAAGCAAGCAAAAGCCACATACGCTTCACTTTCTGTTCCATTGGTCTTGCTTTTGCGTTTATTTTGCTCCAGGCTTGGGGGCGGAGTCTGGGCCATGGACGGTGGCTTACGTTTGGCCAGGAGTTTCCTCTGTCGCTCAATGTCCTCCCTCTGGGAATTGATCCTTTCTTGTTGCCTGAAAACACAAGAAACACGTCTTACGTACAAACATTAAAGACTAAATATGAGTGTGGATTGTCTACTGTACTCAAACAGCTCACTCACTCCCATTGGATCTATTCTAGTTCATTCATTATACAGCATGTTAACATCAAATCTAGAGGAGCATGGTTTGGGGGATTTACTTCATTTGAAAGAAAATCATGATAAATGCCAGGGCTGAGCATGGAAAAAGAGGCATACAGTACTGACTTGATAAGGTTTTGGAAGGCATATCCATCAGTCCACTGCTCAGTGAAAGAAGCTCCGTGTCGAACGGTGGTAAAGTGACCCAGTCGCAGCCTGTCCTGCATGCTTTTGTCCCGGCATGCCATCTTCTCCTGTTTTGACTATAGCAAGGGCAGAAAAATACCAATATTAGATCTGTTCTTTCTCCTCTTTGTGGTCTAAAACCATGTTTGCACAAGATTAACTTAACCTGTTGACCTCTGATTATTTGTAAAGTGTAAGCAGAAGGGGCACTGGAAAGTGAGATTAAAAATATTTTGAAACGTTTGCTATAAGCAGTGTTTTTTTTCCCCTCAAATTTATTTTAGTGTTTGTTCTGAAACATCATTCATTTATTTACTTCCTTTTGCAACACAATAACCCTCACACCTCTTGCTTCTCATTGCACACAAGCAGCCAAAACTCTATCATCTCACTTCTACTCCTGATGCTTCTTCTAACATGAGCCTAATCTTATATTTTTAAGATTTACATTCTGCAAACTAAAAGAATTATAACTCATGTTTTGAAACATGTTTTGTTCAATATCCAGTTACAGCAACAGCTGATCCATGTGTGGATGAGTATTACTGGTGATGCGTGAGGGACATTTCACACTGGATGTGTTACGGCAGCAGTGAGTGTGATGGCACTCCAGTAAACATGTTATCAGGTCTTCAGTTCAATTCATACCGCTGTTTCAAAGTGTAATATTTATGCGTTTTGCCTCCACTGTAAATGTCGTGGAGACAGAATGATATCGGAGAGAGGGAGGCACGAGGACTCAGCCGGAGAGAGTAGCGCTGAGAGTGAGCATCTTTGCCTTTGTGTGTACAGAATGTGTTGCAGCACAGATAATAAATCTGCCATGTCCTTGAGTGTTTGACCGCTTACATCATGTCTTTAGTGTCTAATGAGAAAAGATTTGATTGAAGTTGAATTAAAACAATTAAATATTTAGTCTCTGTAGAGGATCAGGTGTTGCTCTTTTCCCCTCCCCTTAGGAAATGCTTGGGTCTTAGGGGGAGAGTTTAGTTAAAAGGGTCATGTTCTTCTGCTTCCTAAGTACCCTCTAACAACACTAAAAGCAAATAATATTGATTTAGTTGGACATGGGATCTTTAAGGTCTTGCAGTATTCATATGAATGTCTCAAGTCTAAATATAACGGAGCCTTGTTGCAGCACTTTTGCGTAAAGTCACTGTGAATTGTGACAGAGCTTTCAGACTGCGAGCACGTCCTGCACGTCTCCCATGCCAAAAATCTCAAGAATAGGGAGCTGGCCTATTTTCCACAGGCCACATGTGTTTCTTGGCCAAAACAGACCGGGTAATGAAAAGTAGAGCCAAATTTACCTTAATCAAGCAGGCATGTGTGTTGACAGTGGTAGACCATGTCTCACACAAAATAGAAGATGTTCAATTACACTTTCTGTCAGTGCCTTTCCAGGTTAAAGCTGTTTGACACCTCTGTGAAGAAACTGCCCTTGCATGTCCAGAATGCTTTAATCCAGCAGGTCAGTTATTCAATGAATGTTCATTCGTGGGGAAAGTGGTTCTCCCTAAACTTTCTATAGAGGCTATGATTAGGGTGATACACGGTGCTCAATAAATTTATAAGACCATGTGTCACTAAAGCGAGAGAAGATTAATATTTCAGAAGTCTTCCAAAAACTGGTTAAAAACTGGAAAATGTTTTTGGACATACATTTTGAACAGGAATGAGGAATTTCAAACTAAATTTACCTTTTTATATATAATTTGAGTCAACCTCAAAAGGGGTTGGTGGTATAGATAATGGATGGATTTAGGTTAAAGAGCTTCAACATACTGGTGTATTAACATAAACAGAGACATAAAAATGGTTTTGGTAAGCTACCAATGCTGTCAATTTGGGTCTGCCGTGGCATAAACCTTACACTGTGTGGTAGTATAATAAATTCTTAAGCACTGTATATGGAGAAACAGAGCTGTGACAGCCACAACGTAGCACACACACATCTGGTAAGAGATGAAGCCACAATGTAGCACAAACATCTGGTACGAAAGCCTTAGCATCTCAAGCCGAAGCTGGCATGCAAGTGAGACAGTCATAGTGGAGGCGAAATATTAAGGCTTGAAACCACAGCGTAAACGGGGTTACTGGTTGACTTTATGTGTACAGTGAATGCAAGATTCACTACATTAACCTTTTGTATAAATTTTAAAATACTTACGAAAAGCACAACACTATACTTACTGTCTCTTGACAGACTTTTCATTGGACCTGATCTTTTCAATTAGAAACTTCTGTTAATTAGACAAAATGAAAGATTTCTGTGATCCAGTGAAAATGCATCATATTAAACACTGACTTCAGGGGCTGCTTAACAAATTACCAGAGGTCAACAGGTAATACTCATCCTGTGCAAAAGGGGATCAAGTCAGAATTTGGAAAAAAATTTGGAAAACTAATAATTGTTATCCACCATGTCCTACAGCTCCTACAGTCAGAAGGCAGTGAAAGAAACGTACTTTTTCAATAAGCAGCTTCTTGGACATGGTCACACACTTATTTAAGCGCTCCTTGTATCGCTCCAGCATCCTCTGCTGTTCATCAATCTGTCTCCTTAGATCACAGTTTGCCTGGAGCAGACAGAACAAACAAGCAGGAAGAAGGGTCAGGTCAGGTAAAATTAATAACCAGAATAGTTTCTTCATATCCCAACAGAAAAGATCTGTTCAGACTCTCATGCTATGAGTGAAAAACCATAACAAAGAACATGATATCCTCAGTACAACAGAAAATGGCAAGCAGAGTAGCAGGGATAAAATGTAATGAGATTAGTACCCTCAGCAAATCGTCTATTCGGCCCTCCTTCTTCTCCAGGTCAGAGTTCTTGTTGTTCTCCATTGCTGTTAGTTTCTCTATGGTAAGGTCAGACTACAGGGCACAGTGAGCACAAAAACAGTGTTAATGGTGGCTCATTCTGCATCAGTGAAAACGTAGTACAATAAATACTTCAGGAAATTCTTCCAGTGACAAACAATTCTCCAAAAGATTTGGTTTGTATGCAAATCAAACAACTACCTCTTCTGAATTATACCAAGAATCAAAACAGACCAACGTCAAGTGAGCCCTTTTAGCGTGTACGGTACCTGTGTGGCTTTGTGGAGCATGTGAAGAGAGACAGGCTTCAGTGAACACGTCGAATGCTCTGTGTTGACCGAGCTTATGGATGATGGGCTTCCCTGCTGCACCTAGGAGGCAGAAACATTTGCCCAATGAGAGCCTTACACATAAAGCCAGGGCCTTAATGTGTGAACATTATCACATTAAAACATTTATGGAAACCTGCAGCTTCAAGTCAAAACAAAGCATAGGGGAAAAAAATAACATGTCATCAAGATAATAAAACTGAAGGCACCATTAAAAGTGTGTGGCACAAGGTTTAAGTCTCAGTAAGTTATTCTGATTGCTGCCTTTCATGATTTAGTTTTAAGGGATTTTGTCCAAGAACGGTGAATTCAATCTAAGGTTGGATGATATGGACCAAAAATTGTATCTCAATATGTCTAAGTTGAATGGGGATCTACTTCATGAATGTCTCAATAATTTCTGCAATAAAAAACACAATACCAAAATCATAAGCTTTGACATGACCCAAGTAAAAAAAAAAAAAAAATCAAATAGTACTGAAATCTGTTTGTGACATGGCCACAAAGGAAGTTTTGAACACCCAGTTCTAAGCAATGTTTTGTTCATTAACATCAAAAGTTGCAGACAAACTCCTACACAACGTCTAATGTCGGGGTCATACTACATGATTATGGTCTGACCCAACAGTCATATGGCCCTTTTCCATTAGCCCTACTCTACTCGGCTCGGCTGTTCCCGACTCTACCCGGCTCTACTCTACTCGCATTGTGCTGCTTTTCCACCAGCCCGGTTCCCTACCAAGCGGGGGCAGAGTCGCCATGAAACAGCTGGGCGACACTGTGTTCATGTCACTTAGAGCGCGACACAACAATCAAAAGAATGAAGGACTTGAAGGCAATAGTATACTTGATGCTCGGTCTGTGGCTTTTTGTTACAAACTGAATGAAAGAGGAAAGCAGAAGAAGGCTGCAGGCGGCGAGAAGAAATACTCTTGAGAAGTACACGAGAGTTTTGGAAGCTATACAACAGTTTGAAGCCAAGGACAAGAGCAATCGGGCTGCAGAGAAAAGACGTATGAGGGTAAGCTAAAGGAGCTACCGCTAGCTTGTTAGCTAGCTCGTAATGATAAAGTCCTGTGTTTAACATTGTGATGGCAGCAAGTTATTGCCATAAAGTAACAAAGCGTATGTACTGCAGTCCTGTTTTGGACGTCGCGCTCATGACCCATCGACATTCTCTGACCAATCAGTAGTCGGCAATCGGTCGACGTCACCTTTTGGTATCGACTCAGCTCGCTGGAACCAAAGCAGAGTAGGTACTAAAAACTGGTTTGTTTTAGGAGGTACCGTGCCGGTGGAAATGCAATGCAAACCGAGTAGAGCCGAGTCGAGTAGAGTAGAGTAGGGCCGAGGCTGGCTGGTGGAAAAGGGCCAATAGGGGTTTCTCTTGTTTCGTCTTGAGTAGGGTGTCATAATAACGGATAACAACAGATCAGTCTGGGGCTCCTTCTGACTCCACAACAGAAAGTCTAGCAGGTTTGATTTTTGTCATACCTCCTACGATTTGTTCCCCCATGTCAGAGACACTGAGCTCTAAATGTTTGACAATCACAGACACAAATAAATCAAGGTTGCTTTGAGAGCTGCTTGAGAACTATGAGACAGAGGAAACGTTTGCAAAGCTCTGAAAAACAGCTTCCCTGCACTTAAATGTTGTGGAGGAGCTACTACCAGACTGTCAAAGGAGAAATGTTGGAGAATCAACGTGGTGAGTGACTGCTCACACTTACCAGCAAACCAACAAATCATTCCACATAACGTTTGGAGATAAACAAAAATTATCTGTTTGCCATCTTCAGTGTCGCCCCTACATCTTCTACTGTCATCATGTCAGTCGTCATTTGTAGTCGGTTTCAGTCATGTCGTCATACTCATCGGGCAATGAGCCATCAGCATGCACTACCTGCTGCTCCGGGGTCATTCTCGTCTTGACTTGGACACCCCTGATCTAGACTAAACATTTCAAGCTGGTTATCTTGTGGTCTGTAAATAGACTACTGTCAGTGACTCACACTGTGAACCAGAAGTGAGAGCACAAACCTCCACTAAAGCATTTCTGACATTCTTAGCCAAGTTATCATCAAAAATATGCAAAACTGCCCTACTGTGCAATGTACACAAATCCTTGAAAAATTCCTGGATCCACATCAGTACTCGAATCACCACCAAAATCTAATTACTTCATCCTTGTGCCATGAATGATTCAGCCAACAGAAACAACGTCCATGGCAAAGGTAACAATCTTTTTACAGTGCATGAAGTCCAACATATTTTTCTACATCAACATGAACTTAACTGAAGTTATTAAGAACTTGTCTTATTCTTTATCGTTTTAGGAGATTTGCCCATATGTGATCGATGAGAAGTCACACTACAGTGGACAGCAGAAGTGTCACTGTTGTCTAAGGGCTACTCATTATTTTGTCTGATAATTACAAGAGTAGACAAGAGTGAGAGAAAAGGTTTGTTTCTGAAATCAGCGTCACTGACTTTGTAAAATGATGAAAGTCACCTCAAGGTAGAGCTGGGAAATAAATTGAGTTTTAAATCTCAATTGCAATCACTAGTTCCCACAATTATTAAATTGAATAATTGAGATAAAAGTATTGCTGTGCCACATGACATGTTCCAGTTTCTTGACTGTTTTCCATCTTTATTCTTTTCAGGTATTTGTATACTCTTACTCATAATTTCATGTATTGCTTGAACAT
This sequence comes from Cetoscarus ocellatus, assembly GCA_037902135.1. Lineage (NCBI taxonomy): Eukaryota > Metazoa > Chordata > Actinopteri > Labriformes > Labridae > Cetoscarus > Cetoscarus ocellatus. The sequence goes on along the minus strand of JBAMNC010000717.1, from coordinate 129,654 downwards.
AGTGTTTTAGAGCATTTAAGCTCAATGACTACATGTAGTGCAAGTAGTAAAATCAGTAAGTAATTGCATATTTTATAAGTGTGATGTCAATATCTAAAGTAAAATAGGATCTTTTTTAATAATCAAGCAGCTCTACCTCAAGGGTGCTCACAAATAAAGAAAAAAGCAAGGAGAGTCATTATTCTGTACAGCAGGGCTGAACAATATATTGTTTAAGCATCGGAAATGCAATGTGTGCATGCTCAGTAGTCACAATGCAGGATGTGCAATGTCAGTCATGTGACTTAAAGCATGTCATACTGCCATTTAAATGCTGTTTGATGGAAATTAAAAAACAAAAAGCTACAGATGATGCATGTTGAAAGGGAACTAAACTTTAATTATAAAACACTAGATTAATGTGTCTTTAGTGGACACCTGAATATCACACTTAAGTTGCTGCACATAAAAAAATAGCACTTAAATGAAAAGGTGGCAGCCCCCCGCCCCCCCACGAAATATATCTCAAGGGGAAAAAAAAGTGCCACACGCAAGGTTGCTGGAAATACCCAGCCCTACTTGGCTAGGACAGCTAATTAGGTGGATTACAAAATACCATGGGAACAACAGAACTTATATTAGCATAAATAGTCAAAAAGTAACATATCCCCACTTGCTGTCCAGATAAGGGTGGGAAAGACTTGTGACATCAGATGCAAAAGGTCAGTACCATCTCAACATGGTTTATTTCCCAACTTTAATCCAAGTACTTCTTATGACTAAACATAAATATGCAAACACTTCTGCTATGTTAATAATAAGCACAGAGGAAAGAATGGTAGAAAAGACTGTTATGATTTCAGAAAGCACAGGAGTGAGCACAGAGGAAACATGCTCACCGTGACAGGAGGGTTGGAGAGCGAGTGTTGTGGGGAAGAGCGAACCACTGGTGGGATTCCCCTGGCAGGGCTGGTACCAGGACCACTACCTCCCGCAAACTGACACATGAGTAAAGAGAGAAGAAGAGGAAAGGATTTCAACACGAAGATGGCTTTAATAGAGGGTTAGAAGACAAGAATGAAAAGTGACTCTAAACTTGAGCATTTTTAGAGGACACAAGCTCTGCTGCACACACACTCAGTACAGAGAATAGAAGAGGTTTTCTGACACTTACCTCAAAATAATCACTAATTTTGTGTCCTCTTGCTCCTGCTTTGCCTAAAGGAGAGAGACAGGAGTTTAGAGAGGCTGACACGTGAGAAATGTGGTGAAAGGATCACAGCCGTGGGTCAGTCCTACCTTGGCTGCTGTCAAAATGTTCTGCTTTCCGTTTTCTCGCTCTCTGGTCGTTGGCTTTTTTCTCAGGAGTCTGTAGGGGAAAGGGATTTGAATCAACCACATGTACAGTATAATCAGGCAACACACTGAGATGATTTGCATATAGAAAAAATGTTCACAAGGGACAGAGACCAACCTCTAGCTCTTTGTCGCTGAGCGAACCCACACTGCATAGACTCTGATTGGATGACTCATTTTGGTTTTGACCCGAGCCCTGTTAAAATGAGAGAAGAAGCATGCAAAGGAGCAATTAAATTCAAAGATGCATAAAAGGTCAAACCCAAGAGATACAAATACGGAAAATTGTTTCTTTGAAATGTGTGCATAAGTACTTGTTGTGTGTTAATTCCCCTTTGTGAGAGAGCAGACACAGAGGTAGAAAACAGAGGAAATAGGTGGAAAACGAACAGCAAGAATTCAGATGCTCTGCTAAATACAGTCACCATTAACTTCCCCATGGAGACCCACATCAGTCCTAATACTGGTTCCCTAGGTGATGCCTGTCAGTCAAATGGATCGCATCAAGATTCAGCAGGCACTGCCCAATCAGGGAGAGATACTTATTCATTCAGAGCACACTGGAGCTCCCTCACTGAACCCTCCTAAAATGGCTGAACATTAGGCATGCTGCTGAGGATGTATCCCTCCCTCTCTCTGTCACCTTTAGATAATGTCATCCATTTTTCTGCTGTTCACTGTGGTCTTAACTATTTTTTCTCGTTGGAGAACGCCAGTGAAAGATGCTAAGATGCTTTACTAGATCCAAGGGTGGCAGCTTGTTTTCACACACATCCCTACCTCCTCAAGTTGCTGTTTGATCAGAGTAGTTCAAAAGAAAATGTGATTCTTGACATTTTATGTCAAGGTGTCCAAATTTTCCTTCCAAGAGGAGAACTACCCTCCTTTCTTTTGTATCACTGAAGTGATGCCAGAGAGCAGCAGTGCCACAGGGCTGTTCAAGGTCAAGAAAAAAACTCTCTGCTACATGACATTGCATTGAAGGACTTTTAAACCACCAACCATTGTTTTATCTCATGGTTAGTTTACAGACATCTCAATCTTTCCCTCCCCAACATACATCACATCTCTTGTCATACAGGATTGCTTTGGACTAATGCCTTCGCAAAGGCCGCCATTTTCTCTGCGGCAACAGCCATGCCATGCTCTGGGCTCAGCTCTGCCTATGGCTGGCACACGGCCCACTCCTGGCGCTGACTCCTGCTCCCCTAACTGTTCCAAGATCACCTTCCACAAAGACAGCTCCATCCGTGCAGCAAGCAAGAGGCTGGAGGGCTAAACACTGCTCCCACTCACACCTGGTCAAGAACTATTCCTGCATTCCTCCTCTGCCTTCACTCTTTCTTCCTTCCCCCTACCACCACTGTCCTGTCTGTGGCCTTTTTGGCACGCGTTGCCACTTGCATATACAGGCACTTCAGCGTGAGCCAAGGGAGGGATGCCATATCAAACCGGCCAAAAAACACAGACACAGCTCAACCTTCTCCAGAGACAAAGAAAAGGAGAGGGGCCAAGCCAGTCCAGGCCAAACAGCAGAATGATACTGAAGCACAGTGAAACAAAGAAAGGAGGGGGGTTCACAAAAATGTGTAATCAAGAAAATCTGGGATTATGAGCACTTTGATGAGAGAGGTATCAGGCTCCACCTCAGCGAGGACGTCTGTAACACAAACCTTAGCTACGCCGACACCAGTGAAGCGAGCCTCCAACAGCTCTTGCCGTCGGGGGTCCAGGCTATGCAGTTCTTCCATCATGGCTGCAGAAACAAGAGCACAGATTAAGAAAGACATTGCAGGGTCTGGTATATTCAAGTGGGAGTGACGGATCACTATTTCAAAAGGCATTGGTTGTGATGAGTCATGGCTGTTTTTAGCCATATGGAAAATTCCTGTTCTGAGTCATCAATAAGCCTGACAATAATGTTTTCCACTATCATGTGTGTTCAGCTTGAGTACCCTGTGAAACACTCGCAGCACCAGCATGCATAACCTGGCTGAACACAGTCAACACTGAATATGCATTAATGACGACGGCCAGATGTGTGGAGTCATTGTTTAGGAAATTACAGCATCATGTGATAACTTTGCATTATTGGCTTAACGCTGCATGGCACTGCAGTTATGAAAGGTCACTAATGGAGAAACAGCCAAGTATACTCGCACCAAGGAAAAGGCCAAAGAAGACAATGAGTGCCCAGCTTGCTGGCCTCTGTTCAAAGGTTAACATTGAAGTTTACACGCCAAATACTAACCGCTTGGTCTGTGTATTATCTGTGACTTACACAGATAGCATGGATGGTGTTATTCACATCATTGCACTGGTGGACCATTGATCTAATTAAAATTCCCATTGCATTTCTTTGCTTCTCATAATTGTTAAAAATCTGTGATGCACATCATACTGTTCTTATTTTGTCCATATATTATTCTTTCTTTAATTTGTGATAAATACTTCTTAGGTTGTTTATGACATCTCCATCTCAAAGGTAGTTAACTATCTCAAATGTATCAATTTGCAGTTCATACCTACAGAATATCAGCCTAAAAATTCCACTTACAGACATTCATAGATTGCTTTGTTTTCAAAGTGTGTTGTATGTTAATGTTTAGGAGAGTTTGACCCCAACAAACAAAGAAAATGTAAAATCAACGAGCAATTATGACATCTGATCAAGATCTCATTGTCCATGAGAGTCATCAGTAGTGTGATTTTGTCATCATCAAGCAACCCAACATAATTCGTGGCCATGAAAAGATGAATGCAAGTCCTTGATCTTTATATAAGTGACACTTGATTGGATTTTCTGGTTCGTATATCATTGTAATGGATAGGATAACGATTTGATACACCTCAAGTAAATGATAGCAAAGAAGTCAGCTAACACTGTAAAAATAAGCTTGCAAGCCTGTCTATGTTGGCATCACTTAGCAGGGCAAGATTATATATAGAGCACTGTGCATACATAAAGCAATTCAAGATGTTTAACTCTGTTATAAACAAAGACATTTACATTAAATGACAAGACACTCACCAAAAACAGGATCTTATGATTAGAAACATGAATATGCAGGAACAGAAGCTAATAGCGAATATACAATTAAATACAAAATATATCCAAATATCTTCAATTTGAAAAGTTGATGAAAGAGGTTGAATTTGTTTATTTAATGTCGTAGATCTTAGTCATATTTTAGCATTGCATTAGCACTAGCCATGCAACCAAGAAGCTAGCGGTTAACGTTAGCTTGAAACATTAGATTTGTATTAGTTAAATAACGAGCCCTAAGTTAAATGGCTGTCACTTTCGTCCAAATGACAAAAAAATTGGTTGTATTGGAGAAATGATACTACATACGCTTTCCGCACTGATCAAAAATGTCACAATTGCACCCATGTTAGCTGCGTTGTGTAGCCTCCATGCTAACATTAACTCGTCTGTCAAAAAGAAGCATCATCTCGGTCTGTGTTGTCAGGTGCTCGTGCCACGACGACTAACGCGGCCGTTACAATAAACCTGCACAAATATGTCGTTTTATCCACAACCTAATGGGATACTTACTTCTATTAAACGTTTTTACGGTCCTCTAGAGGGCCTGCTGTTAACCCTGAAAGCGTCCCCGTTGTTTCCCCAGTGCTCGGCAGACCCTCCCAGGCTAGGCCGCATCAACCACCGCGGTCCTCGCGTGCTGACTGTTAAGGATGAAGACGCGGGAGCGCGGGGTGTAGCTTCAGGCAGACGACGGTGGATTCCCGGGGAGGCCTCGACGACTCCGGGTATCCTAAACCCGCCTTGCTGTTTTCCTTAGGCGGGTATCCCCATCACATCCTTCTCTCTGAAGACCGAATCGGTTACCATGCAGGATAATGTTCTCGTAATCCACACAACAGCGACCGCACAGAATCTGCGTTTTTTTCTACCTGTTATATATGAAGTCTTTAGGCTAGCGTGAGTTACCCCTATCTTTTTCTCCCCCGGTAGTGAGATGAATTTCGGGTCCTGGCTTTCTGCTCGATCAAAAAGAAGTTCGGCTCCGATCTCCTTCCTCGCCGCAGGGGAGAACCAATCTGTTTCGGAAGTTGTGCTCTTGCGAAGCGTTTCAGTGTAATCCGGATCGATTCGGTTCGAATCTCATGTTTTTGCAATGTAAACAATAATCAGTAAAATCTCACATTTTCTCGTGAGATTGTCCCAAGTATTTTCACCTTCGTTTAGTCCACGCCTGCCCCAGTGGCAGAACCCTCAGTATACAATACCATTTATCTGAGCCCACCCACACAATCACCAAAATAATCACTTGTCAGAAAGTTGCCATGATAGTCACACCATTCTTGAAAATATTGATTCTTTGATGAGGTATAAAATAAAGTAAAGGTTTCAACATTTAGGAAACTTTGTGCTAAGGGCCAACATTATAAGATGCCAGAATAAGTTTAACCTGAGGGCCAAATAGTGCAAAGATGAAGTTAGGGCCAAAACTTTTGCAGGTTTGCATATAGCACAAATAAAAGTTACTGTAGATCAGCGTTGGGCAACTGGCTGCCCGAGGGCCACATGCGGCCCCTTTACCCCATCAATGCGGCCAGCAGTTAATTTAAAAGTATGATTTTTTTTCTTAATTCACATGGAACACTTGACTAAATTTGCAAGGAAAACATTAAAAATAGAAATATTTCCTATAGAAAAGAGCTGTAATTGGATGTTATTGTTTTTGTGTAGTACTTTAATTAGCATTAAAAATTATAAAGGGACAATCTACTTAAGTCATAAAACCTTGCTTGCATTTGGGTTTTTAGCTGAAAGAAGCCTGAATTATGTGTTAAGCTCATTAAAATAAATAATTCTTTTATTTGAGTCAAAAACATAAATCTTAATATGATTTCTCCTTTTCTTTGTTCCTGGTGTTCAATTAGCCAATAAGATACTGCGATTTTTGCCCTAGGAACATCCGACAGTCCAATCTGGCCCGCTGACAAGGATGAAACTCATGTGGCCTTATTGGGAACCAAAGTTGCCATCCCTGCTGTAGATGTTACTATTGATCAGTTGACATGTCATAATGGGTGACAGTAGTATGGTAATTCAAAGTCACTTTCTGTATTGAGTTAAAATAAAAAAGTAACTGAAAGAACTGTACAAAAAAAGGTGCATGAGCAGAAAGTGGGGGCATTGGTAGGGTGTGTTAAGTTTGTCAGAACTGCACCATTTTTATTTTTTATTGGCAGGACAAAAATAGTTTTTATCTGCCAGCTCCTTCCCTTACATACATAAAAGATAAACTCATGAACCATTGCTTCTCCTTGTGAATGACGGTGAACATGAAAATAACCAGAGCAGATAATAAAATGAAATTAAATACTCAAAATTATCAAGGAGTTCATGCAGGCAAAATTAGTATTAATGGCAGCCTGGGCCTGGCCCATGAGCCACCATTTTGGGACCACTGATGTAACCTGTAGTTCTTCTCTGAAACTTAACACTTCAGAACTCTCAGCACCAGATAACAGTTGAAAATAAAGGAGGCACAGCTGAAAATGGTCACAACATTTATCTTAAAAATCATGCCGTTTATTTCAAAACATCAGCTCATTAAAAACAGAATCTGACATCGTACAAACTTCAGTTAAGGGGTAACCAGCCCTCTGATTACTAAACAGCTCAGCATGAAATAAGAAATAGTATTTCTTGCAGGATCGTAGCACCATCAGAGACACAAGCCGTAACAAAAGTCCAGATCTGAGATAGTTTAAGGCCTACATGGCCTATGACTATCCAGTGGCATCCCTTTACTTCAATATCTGTAGAGCTCCTGATGTCAGTACAAATCCTTAGAAAAAAGCCATCAGTACTGATTTGCGTTTCACTTGTGATTGAGGCTCAAACCACGCGTGGTCTCCTCTGTTTCTCCGTCTTGCATCTCAGGTGGCTGAACCAGAGCTTTTTGGTACTTGCACTGGATCCACACCCGATACATGGTGAGCTGTTTCCCTCGATTCACCTGTAGCCGCCTGTCCACCAGATTCTGCACTTTCTCAAGCCCAGCATTAATGAACATCTCATGAAGCTCATCTGAAATAAAAAAAAAACAAACTTTATTTAATCGAAATAATGATTAAAATTTAAAAGATAAAGTCAGAAATAATACAGTATGATTGTTTAGTCTTACCTTGAGTAAAGAAATAAACTCTTGTCCCATCTCCCCGGACATAAAAGTTTTCTGACAGACACCTTCCTAAAGTAAAAGAAAAAGCACTTAAATTATTATACAGTATAGTGGATCACAATTTTCCTAGACACAGTTAATTGAAGGAAGATTGTGCTCCATTATACCGTTTAGCAGAGCAGCTTATAGCATGCTAACTGACCCTAATCAAAGAGATAACATGATGTGATTTGCTTCAACACTGCTCAAACATACCTTACAGTAATTTGAGAGGTCTTTCAAGAGAGCATGGATAATATAACTTCCAACAAACCCCATTTCCCAAATAGCTTAATGTTATTTAAATGTGAAAAAAACATGATACAGAATCTGTTTCAACCTAAATTCAACTGAATACAGCACAAGGACTAGATATTAAATGTCTATAAGCTTCATTGCGCTTATGGGAATATACACACACTCTGAATTTCATGCCTGCAACGCCCTCCAAAAAACAATCCGGACAAAAGCATGTTTACCACCTTTAACAACATTCTGAGTGTCTGGTGACTGACACGGTTGAAGAGCTGAAAGTAGGGAAGGGGGTATTGATATCAAGAATTGATACTTTCACAAGGATCCTTTTTGTTACTCCCCTAAAATATTGATACCAAATGAGTACTCTAACAAACTGTTTATCTGTGAAGGTCTATGAACTGTTTTGAGACTTTCTCTCTTTCATCATGCCACGACAGCGCCATTTTCTATACCATGTGACTTTGGAGACCAATCAGACCTATCCAGCAGTACACAGCTGCACCCGCAAGCTTACAAACAGAAACATAACACAGCTTTGTGGCAAATGAATGTAGGAATGACAGAAAGAAAACACAATTTTATGCTACTCTTCATAAAATATCGTAATGTCATGTTTTAAATAACTTAGTATTGATTTCATGTTCCTTAAAAAGATGTATGAATCAGTGCAACATAAGCCTACATTGGTGTAGTTATTTCAGCTGTAATTGCATTTTTGAAATAAATATCAAGTCATTCAAAAAACATGCTGTAGAGGTCTGTAATGATAGAATATCTGTTATATTTATTTTCTTTGCTATGAGATGTAAAACTAAACATACTTTATGATCATATGGTTTACAGTCTGGACAACATTTTTCCTTTATGTGCTTTTGGTTGATGGAAAGTGTCAAAAATTCACAACCATTTTGTATGCATTGCAGGAGATCATTGGTTTCAGTTTCAGTATCAGTTTTGGAATTTTCCCCCCCAAAAAATTACAGAAAAAGTATCAGTATCGCATCGATTTGAAAAATTCTGATATCACCCATCACTAGCTGGAAGTTAAATTCTTTCCCATTCTTGCTTGATGTATACATTAGGTTGCTAAATATTGGGATTTCTGTTGTTATATTTTTAGCGCAATAATGTGCCATACTTCGTTAATGGGACACAGGTTTGAAATGCATGCAGGCCAGTCTAGAACCTGCACTCTTCTGCTGCAAAACTGTGCTTTTGCAACCCCTTCATGATATGTACTGGCCCAGCCTAGCTGAAATGAGCAGGGTCCTCCATGAAAAAGATGTTGTCGGGATGGAAGCAGATGTTGCTTCAAAACCTGGTTGTAGGTCTTACTGTTAATGGGGCCCTCACAGAAGTGCAAGTTACCCATGCCATGGGCACTCAAACACGCTCACCCACATCACAAATGCTGAGTTTTGGACTCTGAGTTGATTATAATCTAGATGGCCATTTTAGCCTGAGGGACACAAAGGCCATTAGTACTGAAAACATTTTATGTGTGCTTGTTAGCCCACAGCTCTTTTCCTCTTAAGGCCAGACCATCTCAGATGAGCTGGGACCCATGACAGTCTGCAGCGCTTCTGGATGCTGCTGACATACGGCTGTGCTGTGAATGGCAGAGTCTTTTCTTTCATTTGTAGATACAGAAATGCGCTGTGTTCACTGACCATGGCTTCCTTAAGTATTGAATGGCTCATGTTGTAACAGTCATCACATAATGATTCTGGTTTCTAACGTTATGCTGCCTTAGGGAGTGAAAGTCACAAGCATTCAGAGTTGAATTTCTTCCTTGCCCCAGTGTGCAACAATTTCTACAGATTCTCTAAACCTTTTGGGGATGTTATGGAAGGTAGATGATGAAATCTCTATATCCTTGCAATTATACATTGACAATACATTTCCCACTGAAGGGAAAGCCTCACACTGTTGTTGGTTGTGAACAGCAAAGCCTGTCAGCCATGCCCATACTACCACTTTCTACCAAATGACCTACTTGTTCCAATTTTTTTGAGCTTTGGAAAACTGTCCCAGACTATTCTTTGCTCTGTCCCAACTGCTTCTGGAATGTGTTGCAGGACTCAAATTCAGAGAGATTATATATTTCCCTAAAAACAATGAAGTATATCAGTTTAAACAATAAATACATTGTCATTGTGCAGTATTCAATTAAACAAGTTAGAAAAAAGATTTAAGAATCATTATGTTGTTTTTATTTTCACATATACAATATCCTGTCCTAACTCTTTTAATTCGATTTGTGAATATGGACATTTAAACAGCTCTTTGGACTGCAGCCTTGCTTGTCCTCATTGTTACAGACCCTTTTTAAAGCGAAGCTGTGCCATATCGTAGCGTCCATAGTCCCTGAGCAGCATCACTCCCCCTGGCTTTAGCAGCCTCGCTAACCTGCTGATTGACGCCTGCATCCTGAAACAGAGAGAAACTTTAAGACAATGTTCCATGACTCTTAAAGAGTGAAAATCAAAGAGATGAGAAGCTCTTACTTGCTGGGATGCAACGCTGACAACACAAAGATTAGCACAATAACATCAAGGGTTCCATCGGGTACGGGGTAATTAGCTTCCACATCACTCAAGTCATGAACAAAGGCGAAGCAGCGCCCAGGGTCATACTCTGGATTAGTCTGATGACAAGAAGACACTGTTTAATCATCAGTGAGCTGACAACTCTAGAGATGAATGCCTAATCAACATATCATCCTCTCATTACTCCCCTCATCTCACCTTGACTAACTCAACAGCTGTACTGGAGAAATCACAGCAGTAAACAAAGAGGCCTGGGTCACTGCAAAAAAACAGAAGCACTGTTGAACCTTTTCAGTTATAGTGTTACTCTCATAGACAAAACATTTGCCTTAAAATCAGTGATACACAATATTGGATTTTAGCTGATATCCGATATGCTGATATTTCTGAACTCATTATCAGCAGTACAGATATTGATAGCAATATTTTCGTCAGGAGCACAAAGCCTCCTCTTTACTGAAACTGACCATCTCCATTCATGGTGTCTATTTGTGTTAGAAACAGATGTGAAGCAAAAGAAACAACATTTTATTCTTAATAAATAATAATTTTGACGTATTAAAGCAGACATTCAGAAACAATGAGGTAAACCATGAAGATAAATTTGTCCATTCTGCTAATCCTCAGCTAAAATATGGGATATACTGTATATGGCCAATTTAGAAGCCCAAAATATCGATTGTAAATGTTGGCAAATATTTTCTTGTCTGCCAATACCAATAACCAACTTTTAAGTCAAATATCTGCAGATACCCTTGTTGTTCTGATATCATGTATCCCTTATTGATGACATTTTTTCCACAACAAAAAAGGACAAAAAATAGTTATTTACGACAAATCTACATAATACAAACATTAACAAAGTGTATGTTAACTTTTGTCAACCACACAAGTTGAGATAAGAATAAGACTCAGATGTTTCAAATATACGGAAATTCTCTTTTTTTGAGGATGAATATGTTTGTTTTCTCCACAAATTAAAAGGATGCATGTTCTGTTGGAAACACCCCGTGTTTTTGAATGATTAATAGAAAGTGTATCAATAAAGGCTTGATAAGGAAGTACCAGAAAGTTGTTGATGTCAATAAAAATTAAACCATCAAGAAAACACTCCAATACAAGTCAAAGTATTGATTGTGTATTTTTTAAATATTTATTATTTCTGTGTATGTATGTGTGTGTGTGTGTATTTGTATGTATATTAACTGTTTTTTCTTAATTCTTCCTATTTATTTTCTAAATTGTACTTCTATTTTACTCAGTTAATTTACCTTCATTCATTCGCTTTAACCCCTTAATTTTGTCATAATTATTATTAGCTCTTACTTATTTGCTTACTTTCACTTTGCTATAATTTGTTATCATTAACTTTGTCTAATTTTATGGCTTTGGATGTTTTTTGCAAACATGCTTTTTATACTTAATAATGTATGCTTATGTAGATGTGTGTATATATTTGTGCATTCACGTGGGTATTTGTATTATTGCATACAGTGCATACATGTTTCAATATATACAAGCTTTTCTTAATCTTCCCATGTACCTGTATCCCTTATTATTTACTGTTTGCTGGCCAGGCTCTGTGTTTTGTTGCACTGTAGTTGGTGTCTGAGTTTTGTCTGCCAAATTAACTTCTGATTTATTCTTCTTTGCAAATGTATGTATTTCCTTTATTTTTAAACAAAATTGAATAAACAAAATTGTGGAAAAAAAAGTACTAAATGTGCATTAACAATGGTAATTTACAATTCTTCCAGTTTTACGATATGGCTGATTAAGTTTGTTTAAACAAAGAAGAATTTTGACTGAAAGTAGTGACTTAAATATACAGGATTATTTTTGACCCAAACTAAAATAAAATATTTTTGAGTTTTGTCTACTTAAACTTTAGAGGGCCATCTGACCGACAAATGTTCTCATCTAAAGATAAAGTCTAAATCTAACACAGCTGCCAAAATGGGCAGTTAACACAGAAGCTGTGAGTTCTCAAACATGACTTGAAAACCATGTGTACATGCTGTATGGCTGTACTTACTTGTTCGTCTTCAGAATTGGAAAAACTGTGTTTCCCACGCCGCATCCGACCTGTCCAATACAGATGAATAATTATAGCATTCATTCTGTTAAAGTCAGGGACAAAACATGCATAGCAGTGAAGTTCAGAAATAAATCATGAAACTATGCACTCCAAATCTTGAAAGAAGAATACAGCAGTTCAATGAAAAACAAGAGAAGGTTTTGAAATGATAAATTATTCAAAAATCTAAATGAGATTATCAGAATTTAGTAAGAAAAATTGAGATTCATAAATCTGAAATGGCCTAAAAGTTACATAAAACAAAATAAGAGGTCAGTAAATCATTTAGACATTAAATTTGTCCTGCAGCCGTCTGCTGTTATCAGTTTAAATACCAAGCTTCTTTCCATGGGGCTCTCCTGTACTCCTGTAGAAATAATAGGACCTACAAGAAAAATACTGATACATCACTGCCAAAAACTAAAATCAGACTATTCTGGTGATGAAATCCTGATACAATCGACCGACACAACTTTCCTTACCAGAAGACCTATGAATGAACGATACAGTAAATGTTCTACATGATTTCGGATCATTTATAGTTATGTCAACCTTATAGCAGGCAAAGGTCATCTCCAGATCTCCCTTGAGGGGTCAGGACCCAAGGTTGAAACTACTGAGTAGATCAGTGGTGGGCCCCCCAGGGGTGGGCTTGTCCCTACCAGTCACCATCCTAATAATAATAATAATTATCATAATATCGCTTAAGTATGTGGTGTCAATACAGCTGTTTTCCTGCTTCACATCTGGTCTGAGCCTCTCAAATCTTGGAGTCCAGCTGCCCACGAAAGCTGGTGAGAGCAAGCAGACCAACCAGATGTTACCTTAAATTACAACTAACAAAATAATAGCAAATATAAGCATGATTTAACCTCTCTCAGTTCCTTTCATATTTTTGTCTCTGTTTTTGTTTTTATTCCAATACAGACCCAATGCAAGGATAGCCAGATGAAGATATTGATGGTTTGGGCACCACTGTATAATCTACTGCTGTACACTTAAGATTAAAGACAATAAATAAAATAAAATAAAATAAAAATGAGAGGCATAAATAAAAAATAAAAAAACAGAAATATGACCCATTTATGGTTCTTTTTCTTTCATAAAATGTTCTCCAACAGTAAATTAAACTTCTAAAACCTTACTGTTGAGTCCTTTAGAGAGCTAATGTTAGAATTTGTGTCCATTGTCAGGTGTAAGTTCTGATGGTCTAGTTGAATTGTCTGGAGCAAGAACGGGCAACCTCACTCTATGCGGCCCACAGGTCATTTCTGAAAATCAACAGCTTGTAAACATGAAGAAAACACACCAGAATTCAGCCAAATATAACTTAACCAATACAAGGCCATGTACAAGTTGGGATAGATAACAGAAATATCTTGATATAACCCTAAAGTGTTCATAAATTGTATTTTTTGTTATTTGCGGGTAACTTGTGACTTAATTTGTGATAAATGTTAGTCTAAAACTCTAGTGAAGCATTGGAATTTTATGAAAAGAATTCCTAAACATCTTGGGAAATGTGAGTATCACAACTGGTGTTTGAATTTAAATATAAAATGTTGGATAATTGTGAAGAAAGCTTTATACTTGCTGTTTTTGTTTATTCTGTTTGTTTTTCAGAAGTATCAACGTGGCCCTAACACAGTAGAAAATGTTTATGTGGCCCCCTCGGTGGACTAGTTTGTGTTTGGAGGGTTACTAGTTTAAATTGTACAAGTTGTCCTTATGTTTGTGGTCTCCCACATTCAAAAAATGTTCAGATGTGAAGACTATCTATTGTGTTAATATAAAACTGATACTTTTGTTCTTTGATTAACAGCTAAAGACAGTGGCTTTAGCGGAACTCCTTTATAACTACAAATGCTTTATTTGTATATGGAACTAAATGTACATCAAATAATAACATAAAAAGGCAAATTTGTGGTTAGTTTGTACTTAGTAATTTCAAGCATTCATTTTCAAAAACTTGATTTGTGAACAAAAAAATTGAAAACTAGCAAATAGATACTCAGTGAGAAACTGTACTGATTTCAGTGTCTTGAGTAAATATACCAGCAGGTATTTGTTTTTTAACTTTATTTCAATCAATCCCTTACCTCCAGAATGCTATATGTAGCAGAGGAGCCAGGAAAGACCCCATCTTTAAGGCACAACTCTGCAACTTCCTTTTTTGGTCTTTGATCCAGTCCATCCTGCTGTTTGTCTCCAGTGTCGGACACCTCTGAGTGAGACTCACTGTTGAGGCTACACTGAGGAGCCAACTCTGGAAACTCTGTGAAGAGCCAGTGACGGTCTTTGAAGAAGCGATTCTCGTGGATTGTGTAAAAATCATTCCAGTACTCATTTGCACGAGTGTCATATTCCTCTGCAATACAATGCAAGACACGGCATTAGAAAACTATTATAAAGTGCTTAAAAATGAATCAGTACAGATTTGTAAAACTATAACTACACAGGTGATTTATAATAGGATTTACACATTTAGTCAAAAGTCCGTGCTGTGGTTCAAGACAATAGTCATTTTCTCAAAGGTCAACAACAATCAAGTATCGGTGATGTTAAAGCACAGAGTGCTGCCCTGTTCATGAAATGTACAAAGTTTGACTTGAATGGACTTTCTGAGGCAGCATTACAATCACTGCACATTCATCAATTATGATCAGTTTCTCCCTTTTATAATATATTATATACATATTTTATTATATCTATATATGTATATATATGTGTGTGTGTAAGTATATATATATATATATATATATATATATATACACACATATATATATATATACACACATATATATATATATACACACATATATATATATATATATACACACACATATATATATATATATATATATATATATATACTATACATATATATATTCAAAGAGGAAAAGGACTATGCAGGTTCTTATCAGGGCAAAGTTCAAAAGCCAGCTTCTGTGATGGTATGGGGGTGCGTTAGTGCCCATGGCATGGGTAACTTGCAAATCTGTGAAGGCCCTGTTAACGCTGAAAGTACATACAGGTGTTGGAGCAACATGTCATGCAATCAATTGCAGGTGCATCTTTTGGGATACACCTCTGCTTATATTAGCAAGACAATAGAAAGGCACATTCTACACACATTACAACAGCGTAGCTTTGTAGTAAAAGAGTGCAGGTACTAGACCGGCCTGTCTGCAGCCCAAACCTGTCTCACACTGAAAATGTGTGGCACATTAGCTGCCGAGCAACTTAAGACTTGTCTGTCTTGATTTGTTTGTCTTTGTGGGGAATTCAATTGAATAAAGGTTGAAAAGGATTTGCAAGTCACTGGATTCTGCTTTCATCTAAATTTTACACCAAGTCCCAACTTAATTGGAATCGAGGTTTGTAAATTGAAAGGTTATTCAAAATTAGGCAATGCTACCCAATGTGTCAATAGTGATTAAAGACCTGTTTCTGTTTCTTAATGGCAGTCATTAAGTAGGAATTATATATTAGCCCAAAGTCTAGTTATACAACCTTGTTTCCCTGGAGGAAGGGGCTGGCTGTTTTCTAAGACTTTCTTTTTAGCAGATGCTTCTTGCTCTTCAGTCCACTCCACATTATCCCTGTAATAAAAAAACACATTATCACAACACATTGAGCATAAACTTGCAGCTGTAGACATGCATCTACCCAATACCCAAATAAAACTTAGGAGTAGGGAAAAATAAAAACACAGTAAAGGCAATACAAGAGATCACACTGACAACTGCACACACCTTAAGAGCCCAAATGATTCTTTTTTGATTTTTATATGGCCCTTAGTGTGTTTAAGAGCACTTCTAAGAACAAGACAAAAAGTCTGCATCATCCTTCTCATGTTTATTATGCCAGCAACTGCCTAAAATGTCTTTTTCCCTAAAAAGACCTACCAGTGTGACTTCATACCATTATCTTGCCAGCAGTTTAAGCCTATTGGATCATGGTAGCAAGTCCAGTGCAAAGCAGAGAAAACAGAATGATTGCAGAGTTGTTGACAATATGGTGCAAAGCAGAGCTGAACTGAGTAATTACCACAGAGTAGACCTTTAAACCAATCATGTGGTTAGCAGATCAATATTGGCCCCATGTGGGGACAGGAGCCCTAACAGAAGCCCAATTCACACTGCCTTTCCAAGGTGTAATATTTACGCCCCTGTGAACGTGGTGGCGACAGAATTGCTCTGTCCAGAGGTAGGAACAGAGGCGTGGTATTGGAGAGAAGGTGGAACACAGATTCAGCCGGAGACAGGAGCACTGCCTGGGGGAAAGTTAAGCACTCTGAAGTTTTACAAACAATCGTACATTTGACCCAGCATAGTTTTGTTGCTTGTTTTTACGTGAAAGTCACAAAATTACACAAAATAACTGTGCCTGCCGACAGCAGTGTACCTTACTGGTAAGCCCAATTCACAGTTCCCTCACGCAGAAGCGCCTCAATGAGGTTCTGCTATATTTACATCTAGAGACACTCACATTAATGCTGCGAGGCAGTAATATCTGTCAGTTCATGCTGCAATAAGGCTTGAATGTGTGTGACACAGCACGTGCCTCCACATACACACAAATGCAGAGACGCCCACTCACAGCGCTCCTGTCTCCCGCTGACTCCGCCCCCTTTCCAATATCACAACTCTATTACTACCTCTGGAGATGGAACAAAGAGGGGATCAACTCATTCCCCCAATCCCACCTCAAAGATGGTCACAGTGGAGGCGAAAGGTCACAGAGAGGTAAATATAGGCCTTAAACTGGAAACCTTTTCAACCACTTCATTGACTTGTATCAAGTACCTGATACACCCCAACTTCAATAACACTAAAATATCCTTTAAGCTTTATCAACTTGTATTTTTTAATCATTTATCTGGAAAAAAAGTATTGAGGTAAATACTAAATATCGCCATTCAGCTGAAAAAATATCAAGATATACATTTTAGCCCATATAGCCCAGTCCCAATCAGGAATTTAAAATAGAAACACACAATAATGATGACTGTAGTTGTTGCTATTTGTTTTACGGTTTACCGAAAAATGTCAATATAACCTTACACACTGAGAAACACTCCTGTGATAAGCAAACAATATGTTCAAAAATAATTAATTTTTTTTTGGTTTCAAACTCTCTATTGATAAAAACACAACACACACACGGTAATCAGTGACGCATCATGACATGTGTTCCAGATGATAGCTTTCACTTATTACTAACAAATATTTGTCCATAAATACAGTCCCCCTGCTTATGGACAGCTAAGATAAAGAGTTATAGTGTCCCAATCGGGTTACATTGTCTGCGTCTGTCTGACATCATGTCCACAGACAACACAGACTTCATGGACCCACCATGCGTTGTGCTGGAAGACCTGCCGCGGGTCTGTGAGGAAACGAGTCCCAAACTGAGGTCTCTTCTCGTCTTTGCGGTCTGAATCGGACAGAATCAGCTCTCTGTCACTGCTGCCTCCATCAACACCTACCACGGCATGGGGAGCCGCCATGTTCGAACTGACGTCACGGGATCATGCTGCATTCACGGGCTGTGGGATATTTAATATTCATGACGATAAATTATTAAAGTAGGAAAGTAAGTGTAAACAAAGTAACAAAGCAGATTTTGTATTTGGTGAATGTTAAACGTTTTAGAATTGAAAGAACAAATTCGCAGTTGCGTTATTTTCCTGTCAGTATGTAGTACCTGTTATGTTAATGGTCATATAGGTAGCTTCTTGTGTTGTGTTAGGTAGAAAATGGCATAATTTTTAAAGTACTATATTTTTTTTAGTAAAGTACTGAACTTGTTAATATTTTACAAAGCAACGATCTGCGAGTGATTCATAAAAGGAAAAAAGAAACACTAATTTAATAGCCTACCTTTTGTTGTTGCACCATTCTCCATCATAAGAGTGAAGGTCCTGGCTTTACATTCATACATTCATACCCTTTGGCCGTTTTTTTTTTTTTTTTTTTAAACACGTAGGAAAGATGATTTACTGTCAGTTCACTAAAGTATTTAAAGTCGGTGAGTTAGCACTTACGTAAACTAAGAATAAAACATAACCATTGGTACTGAAGTAGAGTTACAGACTGGCAGTTTTACTTCTTCTTAAATATATGTATATTTACAAATAGTATGCATGGGTACAATATCCTTGCATCACTAAGGCACATCTCAGCATTCTATTTTTACCTAACTGTTTTGTAAACCATAAGTGACCTCATATCAAATACCTTGTTCCTCAAATGAAAATCAAAATATTACATTCTTAAGTATGTGTATGAGGAATTTGTAATTGGGTTTAAAACAATTAGCATAGAAGTAGATAGAGGTGAAAAGAGAATGACAACATTGTGCTCAAGCAAAGATACTGTTACTATAACATTTTACTCAAGTACAAGTGAAGGCACCACCTTAAGAATCTGCACAAGTGAAGGTAAAAAATGTCTTCCTTTAAAATGTACTCAGAGTACTAAGAATTTTGAGTGGACTTGTCTGTGTTGTAAAGAAAGGATAGCAGCTGGAGTGTGATGGGTCAACCAGATATTTTACTTTGGTATATGATAATTAGGGATGCGCAGGATCAGATTTTTGCCAATATCCAATATGCTGCTATTTCCGCACTCATTATCAATGATAGCAATATTTTTCCATCATGAACAAAAAGTATTTACTTTACAAAAATTTGGCTTTTTTTTTTTTTTTTAACTTCAATGGCATAGTCTATTTGATTTGTCTTATTTACCCATGCAGTGATGATAAGGTGGAACATTATGGTTCATTTGTATATTTTGATGATGTTGCAGATGATATAAGGCCAATATGTATGACCGATATATTGGCTGTAAATATATACATTTCAACACTGTTCAATACTGATAATCAGCCTTTTAGGTTACTCATAATAATATAACACTATTCAGTATATAATTTTTATTTATCAAGTAAATATAGAATGCCAAATTAATGAAAATACACACGTTATTGACTGTTCCTGATAATATTCAGTCAGTTTAATTTATATTAGTTTACATTTTCAACACTTTATGTATGGAGAAAGTATCAGTTCCAAAAAACCCTTCAAACATCCTGCTCCAGAACCATAATGGAAAAGGTATCTTGGAACCCTGGAAAAAAAAAAATAGGGATCTGTTAAGAAAATGACAGAGCTCCTGCTAACAGGGAACCTATATAAAACCAGTTGCACATTAAAAAAAAAAACATAAAAAAAACACTTTGTGTACAAAAGGTAAACTGGAGGATCTGTATATTTGTGCATGCGTGTTAAGTTACATGGTTATGTCAATATGAGAATAATGTTGTAAAACCTCTAACTTTTAACAAAACTCGTCTCTAGTTATTTAAACTGCACTATAGTACACTTACCTGCGCTCAAATACTTTGATGAGGCAAGACACAGTGTATACGTCAGCATCTGAACACTAGAGGGAGACATCTACCAGACTGCAGACAGCGAGCCACAGTTCTGGCGCATAATCCGACCCTCATGTGTGATAATGTTTTGACTGAAATGCTCAAGTCCGTGATGAAATTATGAAATGACTTCACAAGTCCAAACAAGCAACCTATAAAATACTCTTAACCTAGAACACGGGCGTCAAACTCAAGCACAGACCAAGATATAATCACAGCTTTTAAAAGTCAGGCCAAAAAGGATCAACATTTATTGAACAGTGAAACCTGACTGTGTTTGAGCCAAAGATATAAAATTTCAATGGCATTCTTATTTTCAGGCAAGCTTAGGAGTCACTGTAAAAGCACTGACCAATGCATGCATCTGCTGACCACTGAGTATTGTGATATTAAAGCAATGGGAGAAGGGGTTGGTGCAATGGTCTTGACCTCTTGACCTGCATGACAGTCGTTGCAGTGAATTGTGGTATCTGTAGTGTAGGTGGATGGAGTGCTACTTAACAGAGGGCAAATAACAATACACATATGAAATGATCTTGCAGGCTTAATTACATTGTGGGACAGATTTTGTCCGCAGACCTTGAGTTTGTCATGTCTAACCTTGAACATTTACAAAGATATCCAGTGTAAAATAAAATGACATTTTAAGTGGACATGATGTGCAATTGAGGATGTTATTTTTTTTAAACCACCAACAAAGACCCAACCTTGCTGAGCAGCTGGATCTACCTGGTTTAAGTCTGTAATCAGGCAGATCCATTTCCACTTCAGACATGTTTTGCTGAGAGTTTGTTTTATGAAGTGGCTTAAGTTCTGTCCTTTACACTGTAGCAATAGTGCCTGCCTGCTGCATTATCTGATTGGGCTGTAATGAATGTGATTGACGGAACGATCCTCCAATCACCTGCTGGATATGGTTTGAAAGGTTCTGCCCAGTCCCAAACACTTTCTATGGACTCTTTCCCTGATGGACTGGTGAAATAAATTGAACAGTCCATTTGGCCTGTCAGGTTAACAAAGACCATTCATTAAATTCCATTCATTTAAATGAAATAGATACTTTGTTGGAGATGAACAGGCTAACATTAACAGCTGTGTACAGTTGTGTAAATGCAGTCAGTTTATTAACTGCACTGCACCAAGGTTCAGTGTCAGACTTATCCAAAGTGAAGGAGACAAGGCAGTTCACGTAAACCCAGATGAATATAAGCAGAAGCCAGTAAAAGCACACATCATCAACATGTTAGATCAGCAGCATCAGATTCTACATATTTATATTTCAACTTTAGTAACTAATGTGTGACTGAAAAGGAAATGGAGGTAGAAAACTGTGAATGTACCTTTTTATTGTCAAATGAAATGGAAGAACCCACACAGTGCATGAGAAAACTGATACAGCACAGAGACACAGGCATATCAGGACATTTAGAGGAGGATGTTGTGACAGAAATGCTGCGGTATAAGAGAGGAAAACCAGGTCCAGTGACATCGTATATGTGACTGACTCCAGGGGAGTGCACAAGAACAGACCGAGGACAAAAATGAATAAACATTATCACATGGTCTGTGCAACAGGAAATACAGTGTGACATGATATAGATAAACTACAGTGCACAGGAAAAGTTGTTTGTTATGCTCAGATGATGCATTTAACTCTATATTGAGACTTTTTCTCTGTTTTGTTTATGATTTGCAATATTTACATTTGGAAGTACAGTGCTACTCAGTGTTTGTGCAAAAGCGTGCTGTTTGTCTTAAAAAACATACAAGGAGGTCAAATTCCCTCCGAAATGACACAAGGCCTCAGTGAAAACTCCTACAATGTAAATCCAAAAAAGGACCACATTTAAATGATGCATCTGAATACCTAAAAAATATCTAAACAGCGATTTTGTATTTCAGATATCAGAGAAAAGTCTTTGGTCTTCGGTGTTTATACAGACAAATGTTTAACAACATGAAAAGACAGTGAGGTGAGCTATGATAAATCCTAATGCCTTCCTGGTGCTTAACTAACAGCAATAAAACCCAAAGCAGTGGTGGAGCCACGATGTTCAAGGGGCAGTAAATTTGAAATTAATGGATAACAATAAAAGATATATTTCAGTATTAAAATATCATTTTGGTTAGAGAGCTTTACAGACAGGTGTATTAGCACTGCAAAAACATAAGAATTCTTTTTGTAATAACTAAGGCTGTTAATTTAGTGCAGCTGTGGCATAGGCACTGTACACTTGAGCAAAATATATCACATCTCATGAAATTTCATTTTAAGGGCCTCTGTTTGGATCCCAGCTTGGTCAACCAACTATCACAAAACAAGTATACAATAAAAAAGCAAAACAAACTTATAACAATGGATAAAACAGGCAGAGAAAAATGTGCATTTCAAACAAAACATAGACCACATTTATGACTGTAAACTTAATCAGCCTTGAGGCTGCAGCAAAGGGGTTTCACCCAGTTTTTATGAAACAAAATGCAGCTTTCCCACTTTCATATAATATTGTCAAATTGACAAAGAACAGCAAATTCAACTTGGCAAAATGGCATTTATAAGATTTTCACAAAATGCTGTGTTTGCTACCTTTTAGTGCCAAGTACCTATGATGGTGGACCACCGTTTCCTTGCAGGAGGTCTGACAGCTTTACAGCACTGAATCAAACACAAGCTTTCAGCTGAAAAAGGCACCAGATATCCCATCTCTGTGCCATTTGATAAAATGGCTGAGGCTAACAGATGGAAAAGGACGGTTACAGATGGAAGATAAAAAGAGGAGTCATCCTTGCTGCTAAAAGTTCTTTCACTAAAGCTACTTTTTCAAAAGGGGAAAAGTAACATGATCTACACAGTATATACACACAATCCTCAATGTTAAAAATCACAACAAAAAGAAGTTTGTATTGAGAACAAAACAATGTCAAGAACTTAAAAAAAAACAAATATCTCATAGTTATAATCAAAATGCTGAGATATTTTTGGCTATTCACAATTTTGATGTTGTTGGTTTGAATTTGCCCATTTATGTTTATTAAAAAGAAAACCTATTTATTACAAAGATAACAAAAACAAGTAAGTTTATCTCAGCCTTGATCATTTTTAAAGCAAGTTTAAAAAATATAAAGTATATGATAACATACAAAAGAGAGGGAATTAAATGTCTTTTCCATAATTTATTTTCTATTAAGATTGATAGTTATTAGCTAAAAGTGGAATTCATAATAAAAACCATGGGCAAACTAAAAAAATAATGAGAAGCATTAACCCCAAAATCTTGAACAAATAACGCAGCTTTTACATGTTTTCCCACAAAGACCACAGGTATCTGACCTGCACTTTTTACAGTAATCTGATACAAAACAGGGATTCTTTTTTTACATTAATAACTCAATATTACTGCATATCAACTCTAAAACATGCAAAGAGCAAAAAGGAAGCAGTTTTAGTTCTTCTTACAATATGTACAATTATAACATTATCACAGCAAAAACCACTTATCAGCTACAGCAGCCGGATACATGACAGTGTACGTGTTCCTCTCGTCCGTCTTTCTGCTGCTACATTCCATCTTTGTCGTTGAGCCCTGAGTCGTTTTCATGGTATTCAGTTGTTAGGTGCCTCTGTATGCTACATTTGTGAATGTGGATGTGGCTCCTCTATACAGAGGGTTGTTAGCCTGGAGAGTGAAAACACAAGAACTGTAGTTTAATCCAGTCCAGCATGAACATAACCTTTATCGCTCGAAAAAACACACTTATCATGTCCTTCATCCCAAGGTGTGCATAATCTTAAAGTAGCATAAAATTACTATAAACTTGAAAGTACTCAGAGGGCACAAACCTCTGCCAAGGTATCCATATACTGCTGTTACATCTATAACAGTTCCATGATAAATTCACCATCATAATATGATTCCTGGACCCTGAAAACCCACACCTAACACTGGGAACCATTACGATATCATTATTAGTTAGACAATTATTGAGCAAAAACAATCGTTTGCTGATGACAGTTATCTGGATCACCATCAAAATCAAGTCATTTTAAGTTGGGCCATTCCCAACATCTCCTGAAAATTTCAGCAAAATCTGTCCAGTAGTTTCTGCATAATCTTACTAACAAACAAACAAACAGACAAACATATGCTGGCAAAAACATAACCTCCTTGGTGGAGGTAATCAATACCAAAACCTTCTTTCACTGAATCATATATTTCAAAAGACATCAGACCTTTTCATGAATAAAAAAAATAATCATTCATTTAAGATACATTTCTTATTGTCAGCTCAACAAAAGTCACTCTTTGCACATTCAACCAAAAGTGGACATCAGAAATGGCCAAACAGTCATGACATAACAACTTAAATTTTTACTTCTATTGCATGAGATAATTTTACCTACTTTAATCCTGCTCAAACATAAAAATATATTTGTTTTTGAAACTTCAACCCTTTATATTAGGGATGCATGATATTGGATTTTTGCCGATATGCCAATATTTTTTCATTCATCATCCCTGATACCGATATTTCTGGTCAAGAGCACAAGTTCTGTACTTCACAAAAATGGATTTGTTTCTTTCAGTGTTACAGTATATTTTTGCGAGGAACAGATGTAAAAAAAGAAAACAGCATTTAAGTCTTGCAAAAATGAAACCGTTGATTTTTAAATGTACCCATGCAGTGATGAGAAGGTGCATCAATATTGTACATTTGTGTAATTTGTCGATATTCCAGTTGATATATGGCCGATATGTGTGGCAGATAAACTGGCTGTAAATATCTGTAAAAATTTCAATATTGGCCGATACCGATACTTAACTTTTTAGGCTGATATCGGTTGATACCGATATCAAACCTATAATATCGTGCATCCCTACTTTATTTACAATGTTCCTCTTGACATTTCTGTGACATAATGTAGAAAATGGTAGAGGGGATATCTTTTTTGGATTAAAAGAGTCTGGGGCATGGCAGTATTGTGGGAGCACTTTCACTTGAGCTTGCTGCCTTTGCTGCTTCTTCCTCTGTTACATTTGTGCTTGTCTCCTCGCCTAATTTGGCCCCTGTGTTCATGTGTTGGCATTATTAAAACCAGTAACAACAGCTTAGTTCATTGGGACTGTGCACAACATTAACGTTAAAAAATAAAAATAAATAAATAATAATAATTATGCTCATACCATTTAAGTGGGGGAGGGGTGTGTAGAGCTGTCTGACTTTTTATGCTTAGAAAATGTTCTTTTATTGATTCTGTATGTTATGTTGTTTGTTTTTTTTTTGCTGAAAATATGTTTTAATTGTCACTGCTCTGATATAGTGGACCATTTCATTACTGACCTCCATGGGCCCCTCTCAGCAGGTGGACCCCAGAAAGCTCCCCCTTTTATTCCATCAAAGTCATGGCTGTGGCCATTTTTGGCCTAAATAGGCTAAGTGTGATTATTATTATTATTATTACAAAGAGCATTATAGGTCCTGGATAATACATAAAATTCCTTTTTTTCCCCACAAAAGTACACAACTCGGCCGCCAAATTTTATGCCTCATGGATAATAATGGAAAAATAAACTTAAAACATGGGCCATGCCCACAAGGAGACCAAAGGGACCACAGCATAATTAAATACAGGCTAGACTTTTTCCTGGGCAGGGCAGCAATTCTTCTGCTTAATTTGCAATGCTACTTTAATTTCCTAAAGTTTATACGCAAGTCTTTAACTTCTGATTATTTCTTACCGTATCCCACTTGGCCTTGGCTCTCTCCTCCTCAAACCTGGCGTACTCTCTGCGGTCATGAATGGTGACAAGAAGCTTCCATATTAGCAGGCCAGCAAGGCCGAGCAAGAGAATGGCTCCGGCCACCGCCAACAGGACCACCAAGATGTCTGGACCCTCAGGACACTCTAAGGAACAAGACAGAAAAAGACTGATTGTCAGACATGATTTTATTTGGCTCAAAAATGTTGACAGGAGCACTATTCTAAGGTTATGATAGTTTAGGGTTTTATCATTCAGTATTATTTTTTATTTTTATTTTGCTTAGAATATTTTTTTCAGTTATAGCTTAGTTTTATATAGCTTTCCAGGCTGATTTTTGGTTTTGTTTAGTTTGTATTTAGTGAAAAATTTGTCAATGTAGTTCAGAAATGGCCTCGACCAATAAAATCAGGTATGTAACATGACCAGGTTTGAACAATCAGAAATGGGATTAGGTTTCTTTCTATCTTTTATATTGATATTAAATAAAAGAAAAGGTGATCCTTCTCTGTTTCTCAGTGTAGCACATTTGCATTTACAATCATATCGTGCTATTGTCTCTGCCAGGGAGATCATGTTTTGTCAAAATTTGTTTATTTGTTTGCCGGTCTGTGTGTGTGCAAATTAAAAAGTTTCAAGAGATTTTGATGAAATTTTCTGTGGATGTTGGCCAAGAAGGAAGAAATTATGTTTTAGTGATGATACAAAATCAGATCAGGATCCAGGAAAGTTTTAAAGGATTCTGTAACGCTGTGAGTTTTCAAAATATTTGCTAATAACTTGGCTAACAAAAGGCTTGGAAAAGGTTTGTGCTCTCTGAGGTAGTGCTGGGCAATTAATTGAATTTTAACCTCAATTACAGTTACCTCTTTCAACAATTATGAAATCTGAGTAATTGAGAATAAGAGATTACGGTGCCACATGACATGCTAAACTTTATTTTTTCCATTATCATTATCAAAAATGTTTTGAGGTATTTGTACTTTTACAAGTATATTCATAAGTATTGCCAGTTCTTTAATATTCAAAATTGCCGTGTTGAAATCTGTACAGTGAAAGCACATGGTGCATGTTTTAATATCAGTATGTAACGTTGTCTCATAATTGTGATCTCAATATCTATTAAAATAATCTTGATTATAATTTTGCCATAATTGAGCAGATCTACTCTAAGTCCTTCAGTTTGTGCAGTAGCTTAAAGATCAATACAGGGTTCAGTTAATGAGACAGCAAGGGTGAAGGAGAGAGACTCAACATTCACACAGGTAAAATTCAGACAAATTCTTAAAGATGTTTGTACATCTTTCCTTCACTGATGTCGGCCAGTGCACTGTGCTTCAGTGTAGCTCGACCAGCAGCTCTCTCTCCCACCCCACTAACTATCATGAAGTAATAATCCATTATGCTCATCTAAAATTGATCCTGCAAAATTAAATTGAATCTATTTAATCAATCACTTTCCATAGAAAAAAAAACTCATGGTATGACTTTTGAAATATAAGAGCAGCATGTGTTAACCTTGCACAGCAGCTGGATCTGCCTGATCCACTGTCTGTAATCAGGCAGATACATCTTGCCAGGTTCCAATCTACAACGTTTATGAGTGGCCCAAAGCGGCACGGCCCAATTAGAGTCCTTTGGAGCAGGAAAAGGTGGGAGCTGCGAGCAAGACGACTGCAAGAAGTGACTCCTCGTACAGAGATTAGCATTGATGTTTCAGTAGCTGTTTTGTCAGATCTGGAGCATGAGAAACAAATAAAAACACTACAAACTTCTCTACAAGGATATATTTGCTCCACTTTCAATATGTTTTGACAAGACTTTGTTTTACGAAGTGGCTCAAGTTTTCCAGCGCAGCGCCTGCCTCCTACATTATCTGTTTGGCCCATAATTCATGTGATTGACTGAACAATTCTTTAGCAACAATGTAGAAAACTGCCCTATCTTGCAATGTTACAGAATCATTTAAAAAAATCCTGGATCACAAGTAAAACCTAATAACAGCTTCCTTGTGCCATGACCAAAATTTCAAAATTTCATAAAAATCAGTAAATAAGTTCTTAAGTTATGTTGCTTACAGACTGACAAATACACAGGACAAAAACAAAACATATCTGGTGGAGGTAATCAACAAGAAAATAACTCCAAATAAGTCCAGACGCCCTCTTTGAACATCTAACATCTTTTTATCAGCATCATCATGCAGGACCCCCCCCCCCCCCAAAAGAAAAAATAACACACTTGACCATGTTTTGAGATTGAACCTTCATCAGTAAGTCACTCTAAAGTGTTAAATAAAGTGTCTTCACTACATATCTGAGCTTCTGTGGTCAAGGGTGGATGTGGTTTATTGGCTGACATGACCTTTAGAAGTAACTCTCAACAACATGCATACATTGTTATCTTTGCGCTGTGATACACCAGATCCAAGCTACCCTTATTATTTACCCTTATTACATTGCTAGTTTTATGAAGTTTAAATGCACATAAACTCTGGCCGTACCTGGCTCTTTTATCACATACAGGATGGATTTGCCACTTTCATCTTCATAATACTGGAAGTGCACCACACAGTCATTTTCATCTTTGTAGGAGCAGTTTACTGCATTCTTTTTATCTTCTGTGGAAGGAAGAAGAAACAGGGTCATGAGAAAGATTTGGAGATACAAAATGCTGTCTCACAAAACATCTTTATCAGTGAATACCAGTATATATCAGTAATATTGGAATATCAGCATATTTGGATTACAAAGCAGGCTTAAATATTTCCAGTCAACCTTTTCAGTGGTCATCTTCAAGCACTTTCAATGTACATTCAAGGTTTCCCAGCACCAAACAGCGTTATACTGAAGATAATTACTTCACTTCCTCATCACATTTAATGTTGATGTTTTGGTCTAACCAGTGCCTGGTGACTTAACGCAGATTGTGTCCGGGGTTGTCATGGTTACAACAGCTCTCTGAAATGTTAACCGCCCCCGTGAATGCCATTTATATACATGTGGTGAGGGTAGTTTTGACATTATCAAAACAGAAAAAAACAAGGCATTATCTGTTGTAACTACAGAAACCACACATATTGATTAGAGCAGTCATACGTCCCCAAAAAAGAAATCAAGAAATGTACATGTTTTGCTCACTGTGATAACCTTTAACAAATGAACCTACTTTTCACAATGTTTTAAGCTTAAACATAAGCAGCTAGACTGAAAAGTTATTAGTAAGCTACTATGAAACTACAACATGGCTGAACAACTTAGAAGCAACTCCAATATTTCTTCTTCTTATGCAGCCTCTTGTTTCAGAGTTTCATCATAATTGAGTGACCTGACTGAGGTTTGTTGTAATGGCTGCAGCAACAGTATATAAATAATTGATTATTAATAAAAAAAAAATCAGAAGTACTGGTCCTTGGATCTCCGGCCATTTCAGGCACTTATTTGATATATACCATTTACTCTGGGGGGGTTGGGAACCAGGAAGTAATACATGCTAACTCACTCCTGTATTTTTGGGCTCATTCCTGCACAACTCTATAGCCTGCAAACAGATTCTTGAATTATTATTAATTTACATAGAAAAAAACGTCAGTAGCAGGATAGGATACATATTGTCAGTTTAAGGGGCTGTCCACACGGAGACAAATTCAGGTGCATCTGCACAAGCTTTTAATCACATTAGACATCTCATCCACATGGATACTGAATTTTGGGAAACGCACATTTTTGAAAATGGGTTCCAGAGTGGATAAATCTGAAAACACCGCCCTTGCATTTCTGTGTGTACAACGATTACAGATATTTTCAGAAACGATGAAAAGATGTCCACCTCTGCCTTAAACCACATGTGCAAATCTGACAACAGCAGAAAACACTGGCGGAATACAGTGTCGCACATTTGCTGCAGAAGCTACTGAGATTGTTCTGGCTTGTGCAGCAATAACTTCTGCTCCTCTACAACCACTGTGAGCACCAAGTGGACATGGAGAACAGCATGCGCCAGTATTTGTTCACATTTCTCATGATGTCTGCAGCAGCATTCCAGCGACACTCACAGGCCTGGCATATATACTACAGCATTTTAAGTGTTTTCATGTGGATGGAAACATTTCTTGAAACAATGTTGTGTTTACAGAAAATGTACTGAAAATGAAAACGTTTTCATCTCCGTGTGGACAGGACATAAGTCCCCACCATGACACCCTGTTGTTTTAATGGCGAGTCTGAATAAACACCGATCAACACTTAACTTTGTAAAGAAAGTATAAAAACTAATAACAGCACTGTCTTTCCTTTTTACTGCCATCTATTTAGAGGGTGTTTTCACACAGTAAGGGCTTTGTTTGGGCAAACTACCTGAATAGCTTGTTCTTATCAATGTAGCTTAAATTCAGCAGTCATCAGGGTCACTCGCTAAACTGTCCGACAGGCAGAGCTGCCTGGTTTAAGCAGTGAAGTGTCTTCTCTATGTGGGAGAATCTGTCATACAACTCTTGTAGCTTGTTTTTTTTTTCAATAAAACAAGTTGCAGAGGTTGTCTATCGGTATATGATATTATGAAATAGAACCAAAAGTTTGCTCCGTAATAGAAGTCTGTTGAAGGATGACAGAATACAGGAAAACAAAACAGTTTCATGTTTCTAAATGTGTTACCTGTAGACTTCACATCCTATCAAACCTGGATGAATCCATGAAAACCAGTTTCCTAAGCTTGCATCCAGTACATTTACAGTGTTTATGCACTTTGAAGCACCTTAACAGCATACCTAAGTACTCATCTAACCATGAAATATCAACATTTAATACAAGCAACTCAGAGAATTTGCTGCTTGAAAACATAAGCATTAATGATTTACTGCAAAAAAACAACAGAAAGGAGTCTGATACCACAATCTGTAAGAGGGAGGCTAAAAATGGAGTTCTTACCCAATTTTTCTGTGACGGTGATTTCATCTTTGCAGATTCGATTGCAGCTGTTGTCTTTAATGTACTGTCCTCTCTTATAGTGCTGACACTCCACACATGCTCTGCAACAGAGACCCAGATTAAAACCTTTAGTTTGTACAGTGTGTTTAGATCAGCTTAGAATTGTTCAGTTTGTCATGAAAGGAGTGAAAAATGAAAAAGAAACACATAAAAGCACTGAATAGAGAAATGTCTGTTCTGTGTTGATATCTGCAGTCTTTGAGAGACAGTTGACCTTTAGCTGAAGAGTTCAAACCACATCTGAGTTTGTTTGTTTGTTTGTATTTTCAAAGTAGCGTGGGAGCATTTTGAGAAAGTGAGCTGGCATTTACTTCTTAAAAGACTATCAGCAGTAGAGCTTGGAATGGGGGGTTTGTGGTGCATCCAGTAAGGCTGGACAATAAGGACTAAAAAAGATGTTTTGCTTATTTTTAACAGAACAACTATAAACAAGATATATTTCAACATTTTCTTGGGCAAGAAAGTGGCTGTGAATTACCAGGACTAAAAAGGCTATGAGTGCACAAACGTTCTTCACAAAGTTATTATTAAAAATGCGGAAGGCTGCCCTATCGGACAATGTTAACAAGTCCTTTAAAAAAATTCCTCAACCTGCACCCGTGTTAAGATCACCACCAAAACCAAACCACGTCCCCCTTGAGCTATTAACAACATTCCCTGAAAATTTCATCAAAGTACACTGGGAACTTCTTGAGTTATTTGCTAGGAAAGAATTTAGAAAACTGCACTACCTTGCAATGTCAACAGATTCTATAAAAAAATCCAGGAATCACATCTAAATTTTGATTACTACCAAAATTTGATAAATTTTCATCAAAGTCCATGGCAAACATTTGAGTTATTTTGCTCACAAAAGGGAAACAAACAGCAGCAAAAACATAATTTTAAAATTTGTTTTGATTCTGACTAAAAACAACAATATTGATTTCAATTTACTACCATAGCAACAAATATAAAAGTCATGGACCTTAAATATTGACAATATCAATTGTTTGTAAAACTTAGATAGTGTACCAGAGTCTGCCTGTGATTTTTGATGTTTAAAAGAAGAAAATTACTCTGTGCAGGGAGTCTCTGCCTTTCTTTATAGTTTACCAAGAAGAAATCAATATTATTTAATTTTTACTAATGACATAAATGATATAAATGCCCTACAACATAGAATAAATCAAATGATAAAAATCAATTTGGACTAGCACTGCAAATTCATTATCATGAGCTCAAAAGGCATATCAGTGTTGGTAGCTCTTTGTGAAAACAATCTTTTTAACCAGCATAAGGCCTTGCATTTTTTCAATCAACATGAAATTGAATTTTCTCCAAATGAAAAATACTGTCTCAGTCTATATCCTGTTTGAAAATATATTGACATAGCTTCAAAATCCATACAATTTCGAACCCCAGTGCAGAGGATGGATTTATTTTTGTACAACAAGAAGACTTTTTCCAACTTTTGAACCTGATGTTTAATTTCCAGTTGTCTTAATGTTTATGTGTTTTTCCCTGAGAAATTTTGTGTGTGTATGTGGGTTGTTGTATTGCTTGCTTGTTGTGGAAATGTCTCTTATTGTGTCACTATCAAACCAATATTTTAACCTTTACTCCACAAAAAGTACTGAAATCTTCTGGTTAGAAATACTTTTGCACATCACTGGTCCCCAAAAGATGAGCCTTTCCATTATGGGAACTCCACATGTTATCTCTGAGCGCTGCACTCTGGCCGAGGTGCCAACTTTTGAGATGTTTCACAGCTCAAACTGGCAGACTACATGAAATTAGCTGAAAATCTTAAGCTTCAAAGGGAATAAAACACCTTGGACTTTCCTCTAATGCCAGCCTCAGAACAGGTTTAATAATCTCAACACTTTTGCAGCTAATGACACTGCAAAATCTGGAAGTTTTAAGGGGAAAATAATGTATTTTTTCATTTATCTTCGATTTCTCCAGATCAAATTTAAGTCAAGAACATACTTTTTAATGGTGCAGGAGTCAGGACAGGTGGGGCATTTCTCACAGGTGGCTCCGTAGGCGCCAGGCTGGGTGCACTCGCAAACTCCACACTCGCAGTTACCCCGACCGCTGCACAGCATGCCGATGCTGGACATGCAGGTGTCTATGACTGTGCTGCAGTTACAGTTTTCACCTTTCCAGCCGGCGTCACACTGGCAGAACCCACAGCTGCACTTTCCATGATCTGAAGGAATCCAAAAGGATGAAAAGGTCAAAGCCATCAGAGCCCTTCCACTTTAGTCTTAAAGAAACAGAAATGAAATACCACATCTTAAATCTAGGGATGCATCATTTTATGTTTATATATATCTAACATGCTGATATTTCCAGACTCATTGTAGTAAATACCAATTCCACAACTCAAATATAACCAAAATACAGTCTTTAGGGACAGGAATAGAGCTTGAAATAGGCCAGGCTTTGCAATTTTTAAGTAGCTGAAAATCAGTAATGGTTGAGCCTATCAATACTGCTACAAAACCTAACAGGTCCTGTGACTTGGCCATTTGAATCAAAGCAATTTTTAAAGGGGGAATGTGAAAACCAAAAATAATTGTAACTCAAATTAATCCAAAATGTTGGACTTTTAGACTGTAATCATGAAAAATGGACACTTTACAAGCCTCAACTAGCAGTGAGGTGAGTGTGTACAGGGTATCTCAGAAAAATGAATGTAGTATGATCTGTCCAGATTAGATCATACTACATCGGCTATCAGTGAAGAACTATGTAATATAATAATGTAAACACTGAATGAGGTGTACAGTTTTTTGTCAAATTTAATAAGCTAAAAGATTAACATATAATGTACAGACTGATAAGCAATTAGCAGTAACTAATTACTTGCAATATATTTTTAATAACAATATTACTTTTTCAGTGATCACCATATAAAAACACTTTTTTCAAACATCAGCAATATCAGTAATAATCAAATAGTGCTTACAGAAGTTACTGCTGCTGTCATAATTATGTGTTCACCCACTGATCAGCTAAAAAGTCCAGCACAGCATGAAGGATGAAAAGAAAAGATTGAGTAACTTAAGAGTTTTTAAAGTAGATATTTTTTAATAACTTGCCCATTAGTGCTGAAAGAGCTCTATTTGTTTGTCTGAATGATGTTGTGTGTCACGATATTCTAGCTTGATGTTGGGTGTGCCCTGGGCAAAAGAAGATCAAAAACCACTGCTCTGGGTACATTATTAGATGATGCAACCATGTCTTTACTTGTATTATGTGTAATCTGCTACTCAAGTATAATTTTGTCCTTATCCATTATTTACTGCAGTTTGAGTTTACATTTCATATAAAGATTCATACCAAATATAAAACTTATTTTTAGACTTTCTTTCATAAGTAGATTTACTGAATTACATGACTGACTGACAGCAGTGTTGCTAAAGTGATGGTTTTTAATGTGGGTAATGTCAAACAAACCCTTTTCTTGACTTAGTTCAGAGTAGAAATGCTCCAAGAGCACAAAGCTCTGGCACTGCATATCACTGTCATAACATTGTCAAGCCAGTTATTGTCAAAATGTGAAAACTGTCCTATCTTGAACTGTAAACAGTACTTAAAAAAATACCTAGATCCACACCCATATCACCACCAAAATCAAATCAGTTTTCCCTTATGCCATGACAAACATTCCCCAAAAATTTAATCAAAATCTGTTGCCAACTTACTGAATTATTGTCAAAAACATGGAAAGCTGACCTATATCTTTCTATGTTTACAAATACTTAAATATTTCTGAATCCATATCTAGATTCGGACCAATACCAAAATCTACTTAGTTATTCCTTGTGGCAACATCCCCTAAAAAATCTGTTCATCAGTTTTTGAGTTATCCTATTCACAAACTAACAACCAAACAAAATAATGCTGGAAAAAATCATTACATCCTTGTTGGAGGTAATAAAATGTGATTAATTTTGTGTGCATTGCTCTTTGCCTATTCCAAACATCTTCTTTAAACAAAGTAAAGTTATGCAACAACTTGGTAAATAACTGTTATAAACTAATCCTCCTCAACATCCCGACTTTGACAGACGCCGGAAGTGTGGCATTGTGCTATGAAATTCTGCACTAATGATTCCACATCTCCTTATCAGCAGACACACAAACACTTCCTCTGAGGTTCTGCGGAAGAGTGTGGAGGCAAGTTTTTTTTTTTTTCATCTCCTGGATTACAGAGTGACACCCCACATCAGGACACTGTGCTGCCTTAGAGACAAAAGCCAAACCCCCCGAGATGGCAAAGACCTTAGCAGGAAACCAGACAGGATTTGGCACTGGATGACTAAGTGCAAAGCGAATGAGTCAGAGCCCAGCTGGATCAGACTGGGGGAGCTACTGATCATTAAATAAAACAACACAGGGTCCAAGGGTCTGTTTTCCTAGAGTTAAAACAAATAACCCCCTGTTGTAAACTTGAGAATAAAAATCCCTTGACTCCACTTGGCAGCGGCTGCTTCTCTCTTAGGTGTGTTTATAGTTGTGATAGGATCAGCGGTCGTCATTAGCAACGGCCTCACAAACTTTAGAACTTGGGCAACAGTTACAAAATACAAGACGACATCTCCACAGTGGTATTTTCTGCTATCTAGTGGGCTTAAACTTGATGTAAGTAATTTGCCCTGTTATTGTTAATTAAGGAGTCTGTTTAAACACATCAAGGGGGATTTTTACATTTACATCATTTTGTTCTCTTAGCATGAGTCTGCACCGTAATCCTGCTCATGAATCACATGCCTGGGCTGAAGAAAAGGTTAGCATAATTGCTATGATAAAAGGACAAAGTGGGATAAAGACAGATCAGTCAAGCAGAACATAATGCTGAACAATGACTCTGGTGCAGCTCTGGTTAGACACAAACTGAAGAGTGAAAAGGCATTTGGCTATTAGCCAGCAGAGGAATGCAAACTTCCCTGTTCACTCTTCCTTCATATTTACGAGCCCTGGGGCTGTGCTTGCTGACTCCTGCTCCTGCACTGGTCCTTCCCTCCCTTAGCATAGGGAGAAATACCCAGCCACAAGGAATAGCACCGACAGGGAGCTTTTTTGGAGCACGGGGTTGCAGTGCCTCAAATTGAGCTGGGGCCGAGGGACGCTTGTTCTTGAAAGATGATAACGTCATGGCTCTGCTGAGACAGAGCAGCTTAGTGGTCTAACATCAGGTATGGCTTTGTGTGGGTGGGCCTGCGGGATGACCAAGCCCTGGCTGTCATCATTGATTGCTTTATTACCAGTCTCTGAGATAAAGAACCTCCCTGGAGACAGACTCTGGTGTCTCTTGTTGCTATAAATATGTTATGTCCCTGAAAATTCTCAGCCTGCCATCACAGGCATGACCCTCCAACCTCTCTGTGGTGCACACACAGAGCAACCCAGGGAAGTTTTTTTTTTGTTTTTTTTTTCATGAGAACTAGATTGTTGCAGACTTTGATCCCTCGCACACATGCATAAAAACCTAAAAGAAAAATCCTGGATTTTCTCAAGTTGACCTGGAAATTGTCAAGGTACATTATATCAGCAGAAAAGTGCATGCCTGAAAAGAGCTCTTGAGAGACTTAAGCCCTATTTGCACTTTGACAAAACTCCTTTAAATTTTCCAACTTTTTTTGTGTGAGCTGTATGTGGGAGGGCATTCAATTCAACCCTGTATTTTTGTTGTCTGCCCTTTTCGCTTGGCTAACCCCTCTCTTTTCAATGTGAATTAACCAAAGGGGAAATTTTCAAGGTTGATTACTTTCTGGAAATTATAGGATTGCATGTGTGAAAACAGCTCCTGAGAGCCCTCAGCCCTAATTCCGCTTTCACCAAAAAACTTTATGTACCTTTCAGTATTAATGGTGCCTTCATAGATGTGCAAGTTACCTATGCCATGGGCACAAACACACCCCATACAATCACAGATGCTGGCTTTAAACTTTGTACAGATTACAATCTCGATGGTCCTTTTCCTCTTTCGCACAGAGGACACACTGACCATGATTTCCACAAACAGTCTGAAATGTGGACTCGTCAGACCACAGCACACTTTTCCTCTTTGCTTCAGTCCATCCCAGATGAGCTCAGGCCCAGAGAAGCTGGCAGCGTTTCTGGGTGTTGTTGATATATGTGTTTTGCTTTGCATGGTAGAGTTTTAACTTGTACTTGAAGACGTAGCAATAAACTGTTTTAGCTGACAATGGTTTTCTGAGGTGTCCCTGAGTCCAAGTGTTAAATATCACTTACACAATGATGTTGCCTTTAGATGCAGTGCCGCCTGAGGGATCAAAGGTCACAGGCATTCAATGCTGGGTTTCAGCCTTGTTGCTTGAGGCAGTGATTTTTCCAGATTCTCTTAATCTTTTGATGATATTATGGACTGTAGATGATAAAATCCCTAAATTGAGAATTTTTTCTTAAACTGTTAGCTGTTCACAATGTCCCTATTTTGTGCCATCCTTGCTTGTGAATGACTGACCCTTTTTTATGATTTTTTTATGAATTCCTTGACTCTGTCCCAGCTTTTTTGGAACACTAAATATCTTGTCTTTGTAGTCTATTCGTTGAATATTGGTTGAAAAATATTTGCAAACCACTGTATTCTGTTTTTATTTAGGTTTTACACAACATCCCAATTTCATAGGAATTAGGGTTTGTACATGGATACATGCCCTGCTATTTCTCAACTCTCATCCTTACAGCCACAGCCCAAATTGCTGTTGCACTAAATTACCCAATGACAAAGCCTATAAAAGTTTTTCATCTTGATTGAGTAACTGTGCACTGATCTTTGTAGACTCGTAAAGGGAGTGATAACGCCATGCTGCAATGTGTTGTGCTGTGAGAGCACCAGTCAAACACCTGGAAAGGGATCACTTATTAAAAACGTTGCTATTTATGCTCAATGATTAAACAAGGCAATTGTTTAAAAGTTCTAAAAGAGTAAGGACATAATTATGGCCCTTGTGTATTAAAATAACTGGAGAAACTGATTCACTGCTTTGGTAAGTATCAGAACACTTTGTAAACTGAATATGGTGTGTTGACGGGATGAGTGACTGAAACAGTTTGTTCCTACAAAGCCAGACAAAGGCTTGGAGCAGGGAAAAGGAAGGAAACGGCAACTCCATTTTCCTGCTAAAGGGAAAGGGCGGCTTTAATGAAACAAAGAACTACATCCAGTTATTTCTCTTATTACTGGTAAGGATGTCATCTGGTTTCCTCCCTTCAAATGTTTTTTGGGCAACTGGTAAAGGACTGAGGATTGTCCTAACAACTCCCTGGAGGTATTATGTATCTGTTCTGGCCTGGGAATGCCTTGGGATACCCCACGAGGAGCTAGAGAGCTTCACTCAGGAGAGGAACGTCTGGGTCAGCTTACTTAGACTGCTGCCACTATGACCCAGCCAAGCAGAACAAAGTGGTTGCATGGGTGGAAGGATACATTTACTTAAATATAAATAAAAATATAATGTCTCCTCTTTTTCTAAACAATACCCAACCATGCAAAGAGTTTAAGTTTGAGCTGTTCACAATCAGAGATTTCTGACAAATCTGAGACATGTAGGTCTTAAAAAGCTTTTTAAAGTTTAAACCACAATGCAAATAGTTAGTGTTTATGTAGAGATTATGAAAAAGGAGTTCTATTTTAGAGACAATAATATCTGCTCAGTACTTATTTCAGCAGATTGTAAGGAATTATCCATGTCCGCAAATATAAACATTTCTGCCAATAAACACAGCCATCATCTGTTTATCTTTTTGCAGAATGCCCCAACATACCATGATGCTTCACTTTATATGCAGGAATCAAGTCTGGCATTTTTAAGCACAACAGACTCTTTTTTTTTTCCCACCTTCCTTAAACAGTTTGGTGTGTTCTTGAGACTAGATTTTCAGGTTTGATGATAACTACTTTTTGTGTCATTTTAAGCACTCTGTCTGGATTTTCTAGGATAACCATCCAGAAAACCTGTTGTTTAATTTGGATGGTGGTTCTCAAGTACTCTTGTCATGTCCCCCCTTCCAGATGAACATATTTTCATGCCCCCTCCCACACACAAAGTTACTAATAGGGGGAAGTTAAGATTTTCTAAATACATGCAAACATGAGAATACTAATTTTTACTTTAAGTTCTACTGTGCAAACACAGAACTCAATGGTATCTGTTTGTCATTTTTATATCCACATGTTAATAATTAATATTATAATCCTCATTCAATCTTAAAAAGACAAAAACAACTAAGTGTCAACTTACATATTTCTTTTAAGACTAAAATAAAAGAGCTTAGTCCAGAGTCACAATTTTAAGTTGTAACAAACCAAAGATTACCCAAGAAAAACTCTCCTGAGAAACTTCTTATATTTTCAGAAATACTTTCTCTCTTATCTGTATTTCTTTAGATTACGGTCACACACCATATAAAGTTTAATAGATTAGATATTTTGCACTCAGCCTGCCACATACAGAGATTTTTAAAATCATGTTGTACCAGGCAGCAACTTCTGGGACTGTAAATGGAGGCACATGCAGTAGCGCCTAAGTCTGTAGTACCCCGAGTGTCCACTTGAGGCTGGCTGCTGTTACCTGACACCTTAAAGATTGTATACTGTGAAAAGACATTTTTTTCACGGCCTTAACATCTTTCCAGTCTGGTTAAAAAAAAGTATCAGTCTTCAACTATAATACCTTGTCCAATTCTTTTACAGTCTATGTCTTGTACTGACTTTAACAGGGTGAGAAAAAAGGACGAATTTTAGCAGTTTTGTTCTCATTTACCTTTTGAACCAAACCACAGTCTCCACTCTCACAGTTCATAAAACTGCAGTCAAGCACGACTTTGGTGTGAAAAAACATGGCAGATGCAGAACTGAAGCTAATTGTGGCTAGCTGTTTGCTATTTGGGACATCCATAGCAGTTGTAATGTTGGTACAACTCCTCTCCTTGTCAGTTTGGTCATGTTATGCTTAAGAGGCAGCATACAAACCCTGTGTTGTTGCCACAAACTTGCAACAACGCAAGTGTTGCGACCAAATTGCACGTGTAACTTTATGTGTCTCCTCTGCTGTTGTCTCACTGGTTGTTTTAATTGTGCTTTATGCTTTAGCCATCTTGTGTCATGATTCGTTTTGTTTCATATGAAAAAGAAACACAGAAGACATTGTCATCCGGTCTCAGTGTTCTACCCACACAACAGAATTTCTGGACACAAGTTTTGACAATTTCTTATATTTACCTTTACAGTTCAGGGGCCTCGATCCTTTTTACCACGCCTCCCACCTCAAGAGAATCCGAAATAATCTTCAGAACCATTACATTGTCAAGTTTTTGATGACAGAAGAAGGCAATCAGGCCAAAAACCGAGCTGATTTTCTTGTAGTTTGTGCCATGCTTTACATTTCATGATGTGGCCACAGCATACAGATGTACAGTCTGACCTCAGGTTTTAATCAATGCCCACCACTATTTCTTTGGGCACATTTTATTTTTTTATGTCTTTTTTTGGGTGGTATTTCTTTTTTTTTTCCCAAACTGACTGGTTGGCATTGTCAGAAACAGCATAAAAAATGGCATTTTCTCAGTGCCTCTGTATGCAAATTACACTCTTACTCCCTCTGGAGTTTTTATCAGTGACATGAATCATTTGAAAACTACCTGTTTATCCATTTTGGCCTCAGAACAAGCCAAAGTGAGTTTGGTAATATCAGCATGTTTGGTATTGGTAAAAAATGCAATACTTTGCATCTCTCTTCTATTTAGTCAGAAATACTTCATCAGTTGGTCTAAGTAGTCCTCAAGATTTTTGTCAAAAAAATGCATTTGATATAAAGAGAAGTATATGTACTCACTGGAACACAGTGCCCCTTTGAAGCGCAGGCAGTTGAAATCGTCACATTCGCAGTATTTTCCCCACACCTTACCAAAGTCATTTGCATGGCAGGAGCACTGTCCACATAGGCAGTCGCCCCTCCCACTGCAGACCGGGCTCTCCGGTTTAGGGGTGCAGTTGGCATCATCAGAGGGGGTGTAGTCCTCCACTGAACACTCGCACCGTGGGCCCAGGCGACCGGGGTGACACTGACATACGCCACACTCGTACGTCCCATTGCCGTTGCTACAGAAGGAGCTGTTGCTTTCTGCCCTCGCCTCACAGGCACAGCTACATGCAAATTCCACAGTGACCACCAGGGAGTCCTTAAAGCCTCGTGGCTTGATGGTAAAAGTGTGAGACTTCTCTTTAGGGCAGCCTCGCAACTGGGCCTCCACGCTAAATGACACCTGGAGGGGGAGGAAATGGACCTGTTAGTCGGTGTTCATTTTGGCAGCCATTTTAGATTTTAGAGTCAGTTTTTGGGCAGAAATTCTGTTATTATAGTTATTTTTGACCTCCACTTTTTGGTGAAGAAAATTTAGTTTAACTTAGATCAGTGGTGGGCAACTGATGTCCCAGAGGCTGAACCGAACTTGCCGGCAGGTATGTTTATAACGACGTTGTGACATTAACAGTGACTCAAAATGTCTTCTGTTTCAATTTAACTCTCTTTGCCATGTGTCATGACAAGTGTGCGTGCATCGTTGCGTCGGTTATGCTTTTCAATTATGTTACAATGGTAAAGTTGTGCTAACCTAGCTTAAGTTACTCCCTGTCTGTTTATATTAACAATGACATTGTTGTAGTTATGTCAACCTAGCATAATGTTAGCTAACAGCTTAAATCCAGCCAGTAACCGAAGAAATAACTAAGTTCACAAATATTTGAGAGTGCAGAGAACAACCGTTCATCACTCCATCAGCTACATGTGGAAGCGCATTTAATGAGGAGCGATGCGAACGCTGAGGGAAGGGGGTTTATTCAGGGCAAAAACCATTAACACTGAGGACTCTATTTTTGTAGTCCAGGTGCAGGCGCAGCGCTCCTGCCCTGTGCCATGCCAATGGGGTGTGTCCAGGGCATTTTGCAATTTTCATGCACGGCGCAGTGCAGCGCAGCAAGGCACATCCACGCCTCTGTCCCTCCCACCAGCGCAAGTGGCAAAGAGGGAGGAGGGAAAGCGTGAGTGGGTTTAACACAGCCGACTGTAATCTTCACCAATCAAATGAACGCCTCTCCTTGCCTTTAAATGTGCTACGGGCGAGGCGCAGTGCCAATTTCACCTGATCATGGACGAAGACAGCGTCAGCAGCAGCTCCAGGCAGCCAAACTTCTCCCAGGAGGAAACTAATGCGCTGGTCCGGCAGGTCCAAGCTCACAGTACCCAGAATATATGGCAATGCGAATAGACCTCCACAGGCTAATGATGCAAAAACAGCCTGGGTGGAAGTTACTAATATTGTCAATCAAGTTTGCCCAGATGTTCTGAGCACTGCTGCACAATGTAAAAAACGGTTATATGATGTAAGGAGAAGGGCCAAAAGAAAGCTGTCAGATCAAAGAAGGCACACGATGGCCACCGGGGGCGGCTTCTCCACCAGCCTTACGATGAGCTCAGAGGAGGACATCACAGAGTTTCCATTATGACAAACGTCTTTGATCTTACATCAGATGTGACGGGACAGTTAATATAGATACAAATGTATATGCTGGTTCAGACGGTTACATTAAATAGTGGTTGCTGTGATTGTTCGTTGCATTGAAATGTGCCTGACACTCTGGATACCTGCCTGTGAGGTTTTGGTGATGTGTGTGCACTGTGCGCCTGTCAGCCAAATTATCACTGCATCAGGCTCACTTCACCTGCGCCGAGAATAGACCAGGTTGGAGCTGGTGAGCTTTCAGCACACCTTCCGCGCAGTGTTTTGGCACGAAATTGTCCCTGCACCAAGCTGAATCTGTCGACATGTCCCCCTGGTGCGCCACCACACCCATCTTGGCGCAGCCAGTCTACCAAATTGCCAAATTGGCTGCGCACGGTGGTGCAGCCGACGAAATTACCAGTGCGCGGGGTGCGCCACGCTCCACCACCCTGCCTTGCACCAGGAAATTAGAGCCCTGAGTGACCACAGGCTGTAACAGCAACTCACTGTTTGTTATGGAGTAACATTGCATGTTATAAGTAACATTAGATTATTTGTGACCATTATTTAGTTAAAATACAACTCTGTCAAAGACAATATGTTTTGACATCTGAGAAAAGTTTTTATTTTGGTTCACATGAGTCATGACTTCATGGTAAAGAAAATAATGGAGTAGAGAAAATGTGATTTAACGTTAAAGGGCATCAGAAGACTATGGCCAAATCTGAAGATAAATTCATAAGTACAACTGTATTTCATAACTCATTTATAGATTGACTCTTTTTTAAGGTTATATAACTAATTTCCCAGAGGTTTAATGCTTTTCTGCATGTTTTTGTACTTGAAAATTTCTCTCTGTTC
The DNA here is from genome assembly GCA_037902135.1 of Cetoscarus ocellatus. Lineage (NCBI taxonomy): Eukaryota > Metazoa > Chordata > Actinopteri > Labriformes > Labridae > Cetoscarus > Cetoscarus ocellatus. Next base: position 86,667 of record JBAMNC010000717.1, on the reverse strand, counting down.
TAAAGTAAAACAAATGAAGGACAAAGTATTGTAAAACAGTCAAATGTTCTGCCTGTAATTCTTATATTCATTGTTGTAAGTGTTAAGGGACCAACATTCTTTTTATTCAATTTTTTTTTTAATTAATCAGCCAATTAATCTGTGTTTTTTCCTGCCAAATATCAGCCTCAAAAAATCGGTCGGGCCCTAAAAAATAATAATAAATCCTGTAGCAGCCCTCTCAAAGAGGCTTCTGTTACTTCTATTGCCCAATCCTACATATGACACCAATATGGGACAGCTCACTGAATAGTTAAAGCAGAGCTGATTCAGCAACTTTGGCTCTAACATTTTTGAATGGCACCAAAATGAAGCAACAAAATCTGTGCTGATATCTGGTGGTTTGGTGATTTGGTACAGAAGATATTAGATGCGTTGTCATCAGCAATACATTGATACCAGATTCTGATTTCCAACCCTACTCATACATACTGTGTCACCAATCTTGAGGCCAGAGCAGGACTTGAGTCCGGGGATGATCTCTCCGTTCAGGCAGGTGGCATTGAAGGACAGATGTAACTCTTCTGGGACACCCAAGAGCTCCAGCTCTACTTTTGAGCGAATTTTCTGATGAATGAAAATTAATTCTTTAAAAGATATTACTGTGTGGAGCATTATATTATTGGTTAAAGGTAGTAATGACAGTTATCAGGTTGTACTTATAGTCCTAAGTTAAGAAGACCCTTACTGCGTAAGCCTGCTCAATGAGGTCAATAACATTCCCAGAGTCATCACTCAGCATTCCCACAGTTGTCCCTGGAATGAGCTGGCTGTACTCCTGGGAAAACAAGATGTTGACCCATTTTTGTTTACTTTTATATGAATAAGATACTCAAAAAAACTTTATTGTGGCTCATGCAGTGCAGCATATTTACCTTATACAGTGGCATCACATAGCTTGTCACAGCAAAAATTAGGTTGATGTTATTTTCTGACATTTTGTCATTCATAAGACCCAAAGAGGGATAGTCCTAGAACACATAGAGCAAGGTGTTTTCAATGAAGGTAGGTTCTGCCACACAAATTTAAACAGCATCCAAAACTTTTGTGAATGAATCAAGTGCTCTAATCTCTGCCTTTACCAGCACTGTGGTTTTGTTGTAAACATTGTTATGGTCAAGGTGACATTTTCCATCATTAGGCTGAACTATTCCAGCTATGCGTCCATCCAAAGCAAGGTGAGTTATGGCATCGGTGGTGAAAACAAGAAGATGTGAGGCATCTGGACGCCAGCCAATCCTGTCCTAAAGATGATGGACACAGAAGTACATAAAACAGACAAAGCAAAGACTAAAATCTATGCATGCACAGACTAAGGCACATCAGGGAGTGTTTGTTTTATGGACCACTATGGACAACATGATCATACCTTGCACACCACAGCCTGCATGATTGCATCAAATCCGCCCTCTGGAGCGTCTCGGTTTCTGGACACACGCTGTTTATCCACCTCCTCATTGAAGCGAGTTACCGTCTCTGTCAGTGACAACACGTGCTTGAAGCCAAACTGAGCCTGGCATGTGGTGCTTATCCTTTGGTGAGGGAGAAAACTCTGTTTTATTTTATTTAAATACAACTGATCACACTCTTTCAGTTTAAAAAAAAATCTCAATTCCATACTAACAACAACCTACCCATGACAAGGGTTGTCCACTGCCTCTGGAGGATAAGTGTACATGTAAGGAGACGCAGTTTTGTCCACAAATGCTCCAAACCCCATTCGTAAGTTGCTTGTGGTGCGGCGCATCGTTGCAGCGAGGTCACTGCCCAAAGTTTGAAGGCGAGCCAAGTCATCTTTCATTGAAAATGAAAGGTCCATCAAGTAATAGAGATCTACTGGGTAATCATCCACCTGTTTCACTGACACAGTGAAGCGCTTGGCATCACCTGAGAAGGAGAGAATACATGGAAGGCTTGTGTAACAGTAACTAAAGGTACAATATTGCAGTAAAAATCCTTGTATCTGCGTTTTTTATGGTTTCCTTTTTTGGCATTACACAGGGCTACTGGTTACTGCAGAGAATTGGGGTCAGGTGGAGGAAATAGATGAGGGAGAAGGATTATTTCAAGATGCATTTTGAGAGAAAGGTCAAAATGCAAACTAAAACATTGAACTGAAAAGATTTAAGCTGAAATGTATAGACTAAAGTTGAAATTGAATTAAAGAAAAAAGTATAATAATTGGGGAAATGTAATGTTGAGAATGAAGTCAGTATGAAATGCTAAGAAAAATATTGTAATATAATTTTGGCATTAAAACTTGAATTCTACACTCAAAATTTTATTTCAGGTTTGTTTTAGATATTTTGACCTTTTTGTTTAACAATTCAATTTTTTGTAGTGCATAATTAACACAAATCCTTCTCTCAATATAATTCTCCTGCTTGACTCTCATACTCTTTGGTAGGATGCCCTCCACTTTTGTGAGTGCTGAATATTATTATGACAAAACAGTATCAAGTCATTAACAAATTCATTTACTGAAAAGTACTGTTTTTGAAGATACAAAGTTTTTGCCTGACATGCATCTGCACAAAGTGCTGTTAGAAATCTTCTTTACTATGTTTTTCTGCTTTGTATTTTTATGACAATTACAGCTCAGGTTGTTAGGTTTCAGATTAAGATCAATGATACAAAAATATGATAAATGAATATGGATATTATGTCAATATTTCATAGTTGTATGTGTAATTTAAGTTAACTACTGTTTATAGTCAACAACAATAAAAATGTGATAAATAGCACATTGAAAAATTAAAGTCAACTATGTACTCAATAATCAGAATGGGCTGTTGTGCCTCATTGCGGTAGTTTTACTGGTCTTTTTACCCCTGCCAAGGAGGTCATGTAGTTGCCTGCATCTGTCTGTTTGCTTGTTGTCAGCAAGATCACACAAAAATGTCTGGATGGATTTAGCTAAAATTTTCAGGAAATGTCAGTAATAGCCCAATTTAAAAATGATTAGATTTTGGGGGTGATCCAGATATCTGCTATAAGCAAACAATCACTTTCGCTAAGTAACTGTCAAACTAATAATGACATTAACATGATTCCATGTGCTAGCAGTGGGTGTTTAGGGTCAGATATATTATGGTGGAACTATTGCTTATAGGTGTAACAGCAATATGTGAGCTACCTTGGTGGAGTGCTGTCTAGTTTATGCAGTAGCCTATCAACACTATTTTAGGCTACTTCGTTGAAAAGTACTCCTTACTTTTCCAATCATGTTTCACTTACATTTAAGATGGATTTTTAGGAGCTTTTATTTTCTTGCAGTTTAATTTCAAAATAATCTGAAACACTTCTTTGCCCTAACTTGACATAAAGTTCTCTGTCTTGGAGTTGTCCCCAGCCCCAACCTCATTTTATGACATGTCACACTTCACTTCCTTTAACAAATTTGCTCAACCCAGGAACACCTGTAAACAGATGATAAGTGGCTTGTTTATGAGGTGTACAGTATCATATGTTATTGTAATCTGTCCTGATAGGTATCTATTTGTTAAGAAAATGACCACAAAAAAGTTCAATCTTATTTCCAGACTGTAACTCCTCTGTGACTTCTTTCACCTAAAACACGTTGACTGCTTTAGTCCTTTAACTTGACATGCCAGATGGACCACTCAATATATTTCACAAGCCTATCTGGGACACAGACCACAGAAGCGTTTGGGGAGGGCAGAACCTTTCAAAGCATATCAGGCAGGTGATCAGAGGATCATTTCATTAATCACATTCATTACAGGCCAATCAGATAATGTAGCAGGCAGGTGCTACTGCTGTAGTGAGAAGGACAAAACCTACGACACTTCATAAAACAAACTATTGGCAAAACATGTCAGAAGTTTAGTGAAAACATCCTTCTCATTGACAAGTTTGTAGTGTTATTTGTTTAAAGAAATGCGGTACAGTTTGGATTAAACTGATACTAAAGCTGTTAGCATCTATGCTAATCTCTGTCTGATTGGAGTTTGGTAAGATGGATCTGTCTAATTACAGACTTTGAATCAGGCTAATCCATCTTCACAGCGAGGATATTAATCCCTGCCCCAGGCTCTTAAGGCCCCTGATGTCTTATCTTTAAGATTTTTGGGATCTAATGTAAATGTTTTAAAGAAGATGAGTTGTTGTGTGTGAAGTACCTGGTCTTAGTTTCAAGTGGACTTTCTGAGGCTTGATCTGAGTGACAGTACCAGTTCCCGAGGCCTTGTCACTGAGTGCGTTGTCTGTCTGAATAGTCAGCATGCTGGATGGAAACTCTATTGCGTCCTCAGTGCATCCTGCATCCAGTAGCTCCTGCTTCAGGTCACAGCGGGACACACTGGAGCCTCCCTTTCCAAACTCCTGAAACAAGTAATCTGATCTGTTTCACACTGTAGCTAGTGATGAATTAGTGTACTAACAGCTAACATAAAATAATTATGGAAAATCAACTGACAAGACACTTTTCAAGCTCCTCTATTGGATGATGTTGGTATATCCACAAAATAACAGGCATAGGTATTACCCAAGTCAAGGAGCACCGATGTCAACACCTATTTTAACCTCATTAGCTCAGATGCTACAGTGTGAATCTTTGTTGAAGATGGTCTTTTGTGGATGTCAAAAGGAAGAATGTTGGGAAATGAGGTCTCTGTTCAAACTTGCTGCCTTAAGTAATGAAACAGGAGGAGCGACTAAATGCTGTAGTGTGAGTGTATGATGTTTTCATACCTCCTGAGAGCACCATGCGCAGCTCGGATCAACGGCCAAGCACTGCTGACAAGTGGTGACTCCTCGTGATGTGCAGATGTTGGAACCTGTGAAACACAAATGCAGCAATAAAAATATTTTCTGTCACTTATCACACTGAGGCAAAGTGACATTAATAGTTAATACTTCTAACAGGTTTTTAACAATAAATTGCCATGAAACCTTGACAAACAGAGCCACCACTGTCTATAAGAGACATCTAAAACCTAAGCACAGACTTAAGACAGTTTATAAAACATTAATTAACTTGAAGTCTTTACAGGTTTCCTGATTTATCTCTCCATGTTAGCAAACTGCTCTTTAAATTACCTCCAATGTCCACATGAACTTATCTCACACCCTTTTTAATTAATTTTTAAAAACCTTTGGGTGTGGCCCACAAGTGTTGATATGCAGACTACATTACCAATAAAATTACAGCTGGTAAGAGTTAAGAAGACTAAAAAATAGCACCACAACATTATAATAACTGTATGTAGAATATAGATTTAATCAGCTTACTACAGTTAAATAAGTGTCTGTGTACTCATTCCTTTTAAGTGTTTCCAAAATCAGTCAGGAGTTTATTTAATCTATAATGGTTGTGTATTGTTTCAAAGATTCGGGGATGAAAACCAAATGTGTTATTCTCATGGATTATGTGTTCATTAAAAGAAAAAAAACACATAACAGTACCCTTTAAAGGTGGAGCATTATGTTATAGTCGTACATTTTGATCATGCGAAATGGAGTAAAAAAAAACGTATGGATGTATATATCGCTATGAGGCAGTAGTTTCAAAATGTCATTCCTTGAGGTAAGTCTAAATAAGCTAAGGGACTTTGCAAAGCTGAGAGTTATTTGTACAACTACACAAAAACAACAAACAATCCAGTTTCTTAGCAGGTCTATCAGTTATTTAGATGCATTATTTTTCTATTAAGCAGCATATTCTACAACTTTAAAAAAACATACGACAGGCCAAAAAAAAAAAAAAAACATTAAACTTCTATTTCCATGCTTTATGGACAAATTTAATGGACAAATTTGGGCATACTTTGGTACAATTTAAGGATTATGATAGATGTGTGTTTAAACCTATTACAGTAATTATCATACATGCTTTTGTATTTGTTTTTTGAAGGCACTATATTTTTTCTAGCTGACAGAGTTAGTGGGTTGGGCTGAAAAATTTCTTTGAATTGGAAAAAGTGTGACCTGTCTAACTTACATTTATGAAATCAACATGTTGTGATGTTTTGAATGAATTTGCAGTGAGCCCACAAACAATAACACTTGGTGAATTAAGGGATGTTGTCCCTCATTGTAAATGCCATAACTTTACTCTGTACGATATTTATTTTAAACAGAAAGAAAAAGAAAGTTTGTTATTCCCAGAATTTTACTCCTTTTAGTGATTTTTATCAGTTCGAGGAAATCATTGCAAATTGAAAGGGAAAATTGATGATTATAAAAGAAAATGGATTATGTTGCGGCTATGCTTAGATTAATAATGACTACAACTTGTGTTTTCTTCATCTTTTGTGTCTTTTGTGATTGTTTTTGGTAATGTCTTCCTTTTTGAGTATTTGTGTGTGTTGTGTTGTTTATGTGATATGTAAGCTGTTGTTGACATGTTGGCCATGTATTTGTGTCTTGAATGTCTTTTTTAAAGTTATAAATAAATAATTTAAAATATACATAACTCAATTTATGAAACATAAGGTCATAGATGAATGAAATGAACGTGTAAAATATATATATTTTAAATAATTTTGTTGGTAAACATTTCATTAGTAACACAGTTGGTCATGAAGTCTTTTAGACATTAGTGCATCCAAATAATCATGTACTGACTGATAGGAAAGATTGGATATTTATAATAAGACTTTATGCAGCATATCTATCAAATTCTTTTCAATTCCTCTGTACTCTCTGTGTGGAATAAATATGGCTAAAGAAAGTTTTCTGTGAAAATAACTAACAGGTGTTTCCACCCCAGCCATTAGTATTACACATCAGACTGCTGGTGCTGTGTGAAAACAACAAACAAACTGCAAAAAGAAAAAGCCACACTTTGACCACTTCTGCCTGTTGCCTACAATGACTTCCGCCTTGACTGTTTCTCAGCATGAGGGCAAATGGCATCTTTAAACTAGCTGTTAACAAGTTTCAACTGGACCTGGTTCCCTATTACCATCAATTACCATCCCTACTATTAAGATACTGTAACACATGTTACAGGGGCTATTTTACATATGAATACGACTTACCTTCGGTTTTGGCTAGATTTTAGGTGTGCTTAGGGCATAAACAAACAAATACATGAATAAACAGAAGTGCTCTGAGAGCACACCCCTCCACCGACATATAACTGGGTGAATTATTGACAAAAATGTGGAAAAACTGCCCTGTCTCCAACTGCTAACAAATTATTTTAAAAAATCCTGGATCCATATCTGAATTCAGATCACCACCAAAATCAAATCACTTCTCCCTTGTGTCATGACCAACAGTGCCTTAAAATGTCTTTAAAATATGTTGACAAGTTACTGAGCTATGAGTGTACATGAGGAGTGCTGCCTTATCTTGCCATGTTAAGATAAGTCTGCTGTAAGTCTAATGTCTGCAGCATTTCCAAGCAACAACAAACAGACTGAAACTGCTTGTTTTTCTCTTCTTGCTTATGCCGTGACAAAGATTCCCTGAAAATATAATGAAAATTTGTTCCTAACTTTTCAAGTTACAAAACATAACTGCCTTGGCCAAGGTAGCAAGAACACTTTTTTGGGGGCAAATGTACATCAAATTTTTTTTGCGAGTACTTCTTTTCTTGGGACACACCGAAAATAGACCCGCAGACCCCTTTTGGGCCCTGACCTACCTGTTGAGAACCACCACTTATTGGACCAAACAGTAGCCCTTTGACTGCATTTAATCTGTTACATCAATAAGTTTGAAATCTACATAAAAAAGTGTAGTGCTGTCTTGTATATGTTAAATATCAATTTCCTGATTTTCGAGTCAACAAGAGAAAGCAGCAACATAAAGCACGTCTGTATTCTTTAGTGTGAAAGTGGGTCTACATTGTTAAATAATTTATTCACTGTAATGCCACACCTGAACTGATTACAGAAACGCTGGTAGCCTTAGGACGGACATCCAGACTCTTTCACAGCCTTATAAGGACAGGAGCCTAAAGCTGCAGACTGACTCCTACAGACAACAATACCGCTCCAGTCGAGTCAAACAAACAGTAACTTATTCAGTGTTAGTTTGAGAAAGTCTGTTTAATAAGTTAAAAACAGTCGACAGCGCGACTATGAATAAAACAGCGTGTTCCGGGCTACTGTCACATATACCTGTTAAAGTCGAGAGGAAACACCTTTAGGTCGTTCAGGCAGGTGAGACTTTTTTTTAAAGAGAGAGGTAAAATCTTACCGTGAGAGTTTGAAGCCGCTGAAAGAAAGAGTAGAAGTATAAAGAAAGTCTCCATGTCTGTAGAGTAACGGAGCTGAGTTGGCGGCAGTCGTCCGTCTCCCTGTGGGCTTGTTGCTCACTCGGTTTCTTGAACGCCTTTCCTCATTCTTGTCTTGACTAAACACATGTTGGGTCACAAAGCTCTGCCTCATACATCAAACTCTGCGATCTGTTCATACGTAACCGACCAAACATGGAAGAAAATAACTTCTCATGAGGCACGTTTCTGTATTTATTAAGACAACACAAACACAGGACTGGTTGTATGGAAGTCCACTGCTGCCACTGCGGGGAATAAAAAGTTTAATACTTATAAGTAAATAAATCAATGCTCCATGGTAGAAATGGAGGAGTAATAGGCAGGAGCCAAAAAAAATGTTATAAAATGTTTTTGTTTCATGATGCACTCAGACAAAAAGGAAAATGTTAAGGGAACAAAACAGATATGGAGAAAGATGTAGGTTTATAGATAGCACACTCACCTGGTTTTCAATGTACAAACAATATCCAGAAAATCCTCTATTTTACGTGAGAAATGTAAAACTGTGAGACAACCACAGCATACATTTATACATATATTTGATCTTTGACCTTTTTTCCATTTCCCTTTTTTCAACTATCAAAATACTAAGTCTATAATTATAATTGACTATTTCCCTTTTATTGTAAATATTTAATATTTTTATTTTCATCTTTTTTATTTTAATTAAATGTTTAGGTCATTGTCCTTTACTCTAACTGTGATAAAGTCAAAGTTAAAGAAAAGAAATAAATACAAAAAAGACCACCTGTCATAAATAGGGATGGGAACTGACAAGATTTTATTGATATCAATGCCATTAATGCCTCTGTTTGTTGATCCAGTTCCTGCTGATTTTCTTTCTCCTTCATAGGTTCTCAGCGGCAACAATGTTAAACACCTGACTCTTGGGACATTCAATGTTGTTCTGCAAAATTAAATACTTCTGAAAATTGCTGTTGTTTCAAACTTATGTTAGACTTATAAAAAGTCAAAAATCTGCCTTGATTTTTTGATTTCTTCTTAATCATTTCTGCTGACTGCCTCTGATCGAAGTGTAATGTCCCTGATTTACAAAACATGCAAAAAAAGGTGGAGAGAATTGACAAGAGAACTGATAAGCAAAATGTCTAATGAAACTGACTCCTTAAGAGAGTTGATTCTTACCAGGAATGGGTTTTTCGAGTCCCATCCCTAGTCATAAAAGCAAGAAAACATAAATATTAAAGAGTCTTTCAAAAACTTGTTTAAAATTGGAAATGTTTTTGTTAGTGGACATACATGTTGAAAATCAATGAGGAGTTTAATCGGAATACACCTTTTTATACCCAAATTTGAGCAGCTCACCGGACACATAACTTTCAACCAATAAAACTGTTTTGCTGTTCAGGAATAAAAATAAATAACCATAATTTTACATCTTAATCAAGAAACTGTTGAGTGCTTTACTATTTTTTTGTTAAAACAGTACATTTGAAAATTCATGGATAACAATAATAATTATATTTTAGCCTTAAAAAATTATTTCTGCTAAAGACCTTCTGCATTCTGGTGTGTTTACTATTACAGAAATATATAAAAAATATTTTGGTATTTACCAGTGCTGTTAATTTCGGGCAGCTGTGTCATAAACCTTACACTGGGTGGTCGTCTAAAAGATTTCTTTAGCACCGAATATATGCCAACGATTTGAGAAAACATTTAGAATGAAAGGTTAAAAATAATGTTACAGTACAATTGAAAAAAAATAGAAACACTGAGTAATGCAAGGATGGCGTATTTTTGTAGGCCAGCGCAGAAGTTAGCATCTCACTGGTTCTCTCAACTAAATGCCAATAAGATTTTTCATTGTGGTCTTGGATTATTGTTCATAATAAGCTCTGTAGCAAACAAAAAATTATAAAACATACACGTTTCATTCTTTTTGATAATCTTAATGAACAAACCCACTCTTCATGATGGTTTAAGTTTAAACAATCGTTGAAAAAAAAAGCTAAAGATGCTAACATGGTAGTTCAGCTTTAACCTTGCACAGCAGATGGATCAGTCTGATTCCATGTCTGTAATCAGGCAGATCCATCTTGCCAAGCTCCAATCTACAACGATTGTGAGCGGCCCAAAGCGGGATGGTCCAATCAGAGTCCTTTAGATCAGGAAGAGGTGAGTGCTACGAGTGAGATGACAGGAAGTGACTGTTCAGTAGCAGTTTTATCATACTTGGAGAGCATTTCTTTATCAAATGGAAAACAAATATCAACACTACAAACTCCTCTGTAGTAATGATATTTGAGCCCCACTTCAGACATGTTTTGACGAGAGTTTGTTTTACGAAGTGACTCGTGTTTTGTAGCACAGAAGTTCCCACCTACGAAATTCTCTGATTGGCCAGTAATAAATGTTGATTGACAGAATGATCATCCAATCACCTGCCGGATATGCTTCTGAAATGTTCAGCCCTCCCCAAACACTTTCTATGGGCTCTTTCCTAGATGAACTAGTGAAATATTTTGAATGGTGCCACATTAATTTGACTAAAAGCAACTACAATATGATTTTATCATTTGGTCTTCACAGCTGTGGCAATGGTCTATGAATTATAGTTTATTAGAAACTGATCAGAAACTGTTGCAGCTCTGTCCTATGCCAGTTTTGTAGTCCACATTAGCGGTTTGTTAGCAACCATCCATTTAAACATACAATAGTGCTTTGTAATTCAGAAACAGGTAATACCAGATGCATTTTATTATTTCAGATTAAACTTTAAAATCTTGTCTGTATGCTTTCATCACAGATCATAATTCAGGCATTCATCTTAAACCGTTATACTAAGTCCCCTTGATTTTCGGCCTAGGGAACCAGGTAGAGCTAAATGCTAACTCACTTCTGCGTTTTTGAACTCAATCCTGCGCCACATATAGATACAGTCAGCAGAGCACCATAGTTAGGGGCAGGGCATTAGCGTGAAGGAAACGAACCTTAGCATGCAATAATGCAAAGCGCGGATTCCAAAACTCTGATGCTAATGCTAACAAGCAGTCACGTCCATCAAAAACATCACATAGCACTGATATAAAGTTTAATAATCAAGTTATTATTGTCAATTGAATAAGAATGATGTAGTAATAATTAGAAAAAAAGAATAAGATCAGATTGTTGTCTTCATGTTTAGACAAACGAGATGCAACTCTATGACAGAAGTATTACTCCTCATACCATATTTTTTCAGGAGACTGTATTGTAGATAAAGAAAATGAATGAATGAATATTGTATTGTCCTGATCACAAGTTATTTTCTTGTACTTTGATTTGGTTAAAAGTTCATTAAAAAACACTCTCCAACATGGAAGGTGACCAATAACACTATTTTATGATAAAAAATGGAGACAGGAGGTTTGTGTCCAACAGTGACGATACGTGGAGAGCTTGGAAATCTGCACTGGTTTACATGAAGCTTGTTTTTTTTGTTCAAATTGTTGGAAGTGTTTAAAAACTGCAATATATATTTATAATACCATGATGAATTGTATACAGGTTTCACAACAGTTCCTTTTGCTGCTGAAGCAACAAACATGTACACCTGAAACTTTTTAAAGTTGCAGCCACAAATAAACACTGTCTGTGATGATATTGGACAAAAGGATTTTGGACTATATGGGAGGGAACCTGTTAGAACAGCAGTCAAAAGTTTAGTGTATAAACTGTCTCCATAGTAATAAGAAGATCAACTGTTGCAGGGGATTCATGGATTTCGGATGTCTTGCAAAAACTGTTTTCAAATGTGTGCAATGGTCATCTTTGCTCATGCACATTTGATATTATTGCCTAATGATAACACCTTCACCTTATTACCTGAAATTTGTGACACAGCTCTTTTTTTAACAAACATAGGAATGCTGTCACCGTGAATTAAAATTGATGTCAAACAAAAATCTGCACTGCATGCAAGTCCGCCCTCTGCTGGACTAAAGTCAGTTCAGCATGTGAGAGTGAACAGCTCAGATCAGATGCCTTGAAGAATGTTAAAGGAGTTATACATCCTTGTCCTGGCTAGAGAACTAATTAACTGTTTTTTAGATAGAAATGGGATACTTAAACATCTGAGGTGCTCCTTCAGTTGACAGAATGCAGAGATGAATCATCATCTTAGAGTAGGCTGGACTCAGAAAAAAGGGTTCAACAACTGCCTGTCAAAAATGTACAGTGCTTAACGAATGTATTAAACCATGAAAAACAAGAAATCACAGATAATTTAGAAACTGTTTAGAAACTGGTTTTAACCTGAAAATATATTTTTTTATTAGGCATGAATTTTGAACATTAATGAGGAATTTCAAACTGAATTCACCTTTTTATACTAAAATTGAGTAGCTTACTGGGCCTCTCTAAGAAGTCAGAAATGAATCAAGCACAAAATTCAACACCTAAACCTAGCTTTTCTGTTCAGGAATAAAAGTAAATAACTGTAATTTGACATATTGCTAAAGAAACTGTAATGTGCTTTACTATTAATTCAGTGTTTTTCTAAAACAGTACATGTGATTATTCATGGATAGCAATAATAATTATAATTCAGCTTTAAAAATATCATTTCAGTTAAAGAGCTTCTACATTCTGATGTATTAACCATCACAGAAACACCAAAAATGATTTTGGTTATTACTAGTGCTGTTTACATTAGGCCAGTGGTGGCTAAACCTTACATTAGGCAGTGATGGTTGGTAAATGTTGCATTTGAGAGCAGTTAACTGGTATAATTGGCTGTAATTCAGTGAAAAGTTTTATGAAGCATGATTAAATACATTTCAGGAAAAAAAATGTCCGTCAGAATAGTTTTAGTAACTAATAAATCCTCAGTTAAATACATTAGAAAAGTTTCTTTAATTATCCTGAATTCTACACCTCGCTCATTAGGTACATCATTTGAGTTCAAAACATAAAAGTTGATGTGTTGAAGTCTGATTAAAGCTGTATATTGGCTCCTTTTGTTAAGTTCTAAGTCATTATCACTGTCTGCTCAAATTGCAATAATTTGGCCTTGGGCAGAGAAAATAGTGTGCACATCCAAAGGCTTAAATACCGATGGTAGACTAAAAAAAAAAAAAAAAAAAGCAGCAAAAAGAGAGAAAAGGAGTGCACACCAGAAGCTGCTCCAAAGTCAGTTTAATGAGGATAATCGCCACAGATGTGGCCTTTTGGGTCATAACCCTCCATCAAACAAGGACTAGGACCCCAAACTTCACGTTTGTGGTGATGATCCTCATAGGGTTGTTTTGAGAGCAGTTTCTGGTGTACAGATCTTTTTCTCCTTTTTTGATTAATGAATGTGGCCTTTTTGGCCATCATAGCTAAGATAAGGTTTGGAGATGTTTAAAAAGGGGTAGTACATGACACCCTTTGGCCTATTGCTCTCCCTTGTGAAATTAGTTTTTTTATTATTATTTTAATTTTTCAGAGCTTTTAAGCCAAAGTCCACTGCAGTGCCCTGTTGTGGTTACACATCACTTTGTACCTTTTTTTTGTATGATTTTCTTTTTTTCATAAAACAGTGCTAGTGTTCAACTTCCACTGAAGTGAATGGGTTTTATAAATCTTAAACCGAGTCAAAGTATCAAAATCAATTTACAGTCATAAACAAAAAACATTTATTGCATGAGCAAGAAGGCAGTGGACGTGGCAGCTTTGAGCTCATCTTTTTGTTCCACCTTAACTTAGGTTAATTTTGTTAACTAACCCTAAAAAGATGATGATCTAGTTGAAAAAAAAATTGTTGAGTATTAGAAAATTCAAGTCAGAAATATTGATATAGCAGATACAGTAGGTGCGTCTTGTCCTGTAATTGTATCACTATATGGCAGTAGTTTTCAAACTTTGTTTGGCCAAGGCACACCTAAAACCAAGCCATAATCTCAAGGGCCACCTTGTTCATATCCTGATAAGATAACCTTCATGTATGTTTTAATATCTTATTAGTAACATGGTTTTTTAGATAGTTTATGGCAGGTACATTTTGATGAACAACTGTATAATGTTAACAAAAACATGTTGACAAAATTATTTGGGATGCAAATTATTGGAATTTTTTTTAGGTAAGTTTTTCCATATTTCAGAATATCTTTAGCTAATGATTCTGATATATATACAAATATTATTTTTTTACTACACCTACATAAAATGCAAAATAAATCAAGCTCAATATGGCCTTTTCACTGCTAGAAGATTAAATCTGCTGTCAAAAAGAAAAAGAAACAAAACAGCCCTTTTTGGAGCTTTTACTTTCAAACTAAAATCAATATACAACAATTTTACAAACTGAACATTAAAAAATAAGGCTTAAATATTAGCAGTAAATACTGGCAGAAATGTTCATATCTGCCGCTAATTATATTTCGGTTTTGAAGCGATTATGTGCCAATACCTATATCATGCCAATAATATTGTGCATCCCTAAACAATATTACTGTATTTCAAATTTTGGACAATTTCAACCTGCTTTTTAAACTGCTAAGGTCACAATTTTTAGCATTAGATTAAACAATTAATAATGTTGTGAAATGTAAAAGACACCTGTCCCTTAATTTTTCATAAGTTTTTTAAATGTATTTATTGTGTATTCAGTTGTTTGCAGAAAAAAGTGCACCCATAGTATGACTTAATGACAAACTCATCCAGCTGTTGCCGTGTAGTTGTGATAATAACTTATGTTTTTGCCAGTTCCTCAGCACACCATTTGAGAACCACAGCTTGATAGAGATAAACATAAAAACACACAAAAAGTCATGATGATTAGAATCAAAACAAACAGTCAGTTTCAATTAGCAATGAGAAATAAACATGACGAAACTTCCATGAGGTCAGTATACCCCATATAAAAAGATGAGATACATTTAAGCAAAAGAAATAGAAATATCTTCATAATAATGGTCATAGCTGGTATTTTTTTCTGTTCATTGTTAAATTTTTTTTAATGTATAGCGGTTTAATACATTTAAAAGGAACAGAGATGCAAATACCTCTATTACTGGTAATCTGATAATTTTACTTTACTCAAAGCATCGATATCTGTCGAAGAATTGTTGCACAATTTCTTATCATTCAGCTCTCTGACTGTAAGAATGAGTTAATGTTGACCTCGTAGTAACCAGAGTTTCCCAGCACTGATATAAACTACATAAATGTATCACTTTTTGTTTTAGATCACAGAGGAGAGCCTTTCGACAGCATTCAAATTCATTTTTAGACGCATGTTTACAAAATAACTGTATAAGCATTTGTCTTCAAGACCTATTGGGCTGACTTTGCCACCAGACATTTCTGTTTAATAAACCCTCCTTTGAAACAGTCTGGCTCTCTGCCCCCTCTCACTAAACGCATGAATCTGATAAGTGGCTGCCTCAGAAAACATCGCCCTATTCCAATGACGGATGGAGCATGCGGAAATTTGCCGACTTCTAAAAAAAGGATTAAAAGGAAAAATGGGATAAAAGCTACGATTGCGCTACAGAAATAAACTTTGGGGGGGGAGTGTGATGGTAATATGTGTGTGTGCCTGTGTGTGTTTTAGGGCTTGTAGAGGCAGACAATGCTTCTTATCTCTGCATTTGTCCATTTATTGAATCTTTATCCTCGTGCCCTGCTCCTATTCTCTGGCTGGTTGCTAAGTTACTGCCACCCGAGTCCAAGAAGTGCGGCTGGAAGAAATGACAGAAATACAGAAAAAGTAAAAAATAAAAAGATATAATAGTCTACTGTTCTGCTGGCATTAAAGTCTCATTGTGGGTGGATGATGCAGGCAATACAATGCGGGCAATTAAACCCCCTCTCCAGTATTGACTGATTTGGATTTATTGGCAATGAAGTCTTCTACGGCCACCACCCCCACACATGAATGGTATTTGGGAAAGAGCACCGTGCCAGTTGTCCTGAATAAAATGCCAGAGAGCAGGTCAGATGGCAGCCAATTAAGACTGAACAGGAAGATGGGGGGCTATGAGAGGAGAGGGGGATGGAGGGATCCTAACCTGTGTTACAGATCTATCTGAAGCCCTTAAAGCCTTACGCAGAGTCTGAGAACCCCTCACAAAGAGCCGATATAAGTCAGACAGAATCAGTGTTTGGTTAACCACATCGGCTTACCCTGCTCCTGCTTCACTGTGTTGGCTGGCTGGTGGGAGGGTCAAGTGAGGGAATGAGTGTTTTGTCAGGTGAAGGCTCGCTGGTCCAATGATGCTGATGAGGGACACTGTGTGTTTGTTGTGATGCTTCTCCTCCTCCGTCTCTTCCTTTAGCCCCTGTGGGTCTGCAGCTCACATTTGGTCTCAGGGGACAACAGCTTGTTTTCTGAGAAGTGAAAATAGATAAAAGTACAGTTGAGGGCAAGTAAAGGATGGAGAGAAAAAGAGTAAACAGTGGGAGTTTTGTCAATGAGGTTTCAGAACTGGGGATGCACAATATTGGATTTTGCCGAAATACAAGATGCCAATATTCCAAATCACATTTTAACCAATCCCAAAACACCCTTTACTGGAATCTCGTAGTTATCCTTATTTTGGAAACCTATCAGTGTCTAACAGTGACACAAATCAGGACAATAAGAAATAAGGTGTGCATAGTTTGGGTTAAAATAGTAACAATTATTTTGATCAGTGTTAATTACAGATGCAATATGTAGACTTTAAAGAAAAATCAAAAAGACGTGCACATACCTTGGTAGGTGCTGGATCCAAAATACTCAAATAGGGGAAAACAAAGAGATCTGTACACAAGAGAAGCATTCTGCACCCCATTTCTGCAACATTTTTCATCAAACATAGTCATTACTGTCCTTAAACTGTCAGTGTTACAGTTTAATGAGGGACGGCATTATATGGTGACTTTTTGCTGACTGTATCAACAGATGTCATTGTTAAAGCACCAGCAATAACTTTTATAATTAAAAAGCTTATTATTGCATCAAAAATGATATTCAATAGTCTAATGAAGCTATGCTAATACAAACACAGCCACTGGCAAAGTCAAGTGAAAGTCACCAGTTTAAACAGTCACTAGTTAAACTACTACACCAAATAAACTCACACTGTTCTTGTCTCCCCTACTCTGATATCCTTCTCGTCTACTGTTTCCCTTTGTATTGAGCACTTAATAGTCAGCTGCTGATAGGATATAAGCTGCTGTTTGCTGGTGACAGTTTAATGTGTTTTTGTTGTTTGAATCAGGAAACACTGTTGCATGTGTTTACAGTGTGCGGGCAGCAGCATGAACAAAGGCTGTAAGGATCAGGCTGTATCACTGCCATGCAGAAATACTCACTGTCTGCTACAGTCACTGTCCCATTCAGTTCTTTCACTCAGCCCTAAAGTGTGTTTTTTGGGCTGTGACAGAGCACCCTGCTGCTCAATATTTGATGAATAAAATAACTAAGCTACTGAAAAGCTATTTGACTAAGAATACAACAGCGCTACCATAAAGTTTGTAGTGACATTACTGCCCGTCACTCTGGTAAATTCAGAAAGTATCAGGGTTTTTGTAACCTGAAGCAATAAATGGACCATTCATTATATTTCATGACTAGTCCATCTGGGAAGAACTCAGAAAGTGTTTGGGAACAGGCAGAACCTTTGGAAAGCATATCTGGCAGGTGATTGGATGATCATTCCATCAATTATATTCATTACAGGCCAATCAGATGATGTGGTAGATGTTCACTGCCGCTGCAGTGGAGAGACAAAACTTAAGCCACTTATATCCTTTATTACAGAGAAATGCTGTCAGTGTTGTCATTACTTTTTCATTTTATAAAGAAATGTGGTCCTGATCTGATAAAACTGCTTCTAAAGCTGTTGGCACCTTCCTGCTGTCGTCTCACAAATTGGGCCGTCTGGTTTTGGGCCGTGCTCATTCTTTGCAGCCTGAAGCTTGGCAAGAAGGATCTGCCTGATTGCAGACAATGAATCAGGCTGATCCATTTGCACTGCAAGGTGAGGGTTTTTGTGCATATGTGAATGGAGCCTTGTCCAATCTACACTGCAAAGAAAGCCTGCTAATGTTATAATGTTAATAGAGGGTGAAACTGAAAAGAAAGGGACAAACTTACTTGATGTGTCAAAATAAAGGGACTAAAGAGTGGTGGTAGTAGACGTGTCTAAATGGAAATGAGGTAAATGGATTGCGTCTAGTGGGGTGTAAGAGATGTCTTTACTGGAGAGACAGAGCAGGATTTTCATCAATTAACTCCATAAAATCTGCACAATTCAAATGAACTCCCTGCAGGAGCACGCACATTAGGAGTCTGATATCCCCCATGCAAATCACAGCAATGAAGTCATTATCTGCTGAAAATAACTTCAACGCCTGATGTTTGCCTGGTGTGAGGTTGATGTGGCACTACGTCCTTGCAATTTGTATCAGTGTGTGATTAATTAAAGTATTTACCTCTGCATGATTAAGAGTCCCTGAGGTTGAGCACCAAATATGGCCTCTTCCTCTGCATCATGTGATACTTGGTCCATCCTTATTTAATGATCAAAATTCACTTGAGCTGTGCATACTTCACTCATTTTCCAGGCATTTAATTGCACACACATCAACCATCACACACAGGGATGCTGCAGCTGTCTGGCTGAGCGTTGGTTTTTGAGCTGGCATGTCAGGTTTTATAGTCAAAGTTGGTTTTAGATATTTGGAGGGCCAAGGTGAAGTTAAATACTTGTCACTTTCCAATATTTACAAGGATCGATCTGACTATCATTTACTTGATACAGAGACATTTTGAGGCTTTTTGAAGTGGAGAGACTTGATGGTCATATTTCATACTTTCTATCAAGGGAGTACTGCCTTAGATGCACATATACACTGCCTGGCCAAAAAAAAGTCACCACCTGGATTTAACTCAGCAAATAGGTACAAACCTCCTATTGGATAATTACCACATGGGTGATTGTCTTTCAGCTGGCAACAAGTTATTAAACCCCAGCTTATGCAATGAGTAGCTTTTCATTTCTTCAAAAACCATGTCGAAAGACACATCCTGTGTTCATGGAAAAGATGTTACTCTGTTCAAGAAGGGTCAAATCATTGGCATGCATCAAGAAGAGAAAACATCTAAGGAGATTGCAGAAACTACTAAAATTGGATTAGAGAACTGTCCTGGAGGAAGGTCATGAGCCTAATGAGTCCAGATTTATCCTGTTCCAGAGTGATGGGTGCATCAGGGTAAGAAGAGAGGCAGGTGAAGTGATGCACCCATCATGCCTTGTGCCTACTGTACAAGCCCGTGGGGGCAGTGCTATGATCTGGGGTTGCTGCAGTTGGTCAGGTCTAGGTTCAGCAACATTATGGCCCAAAGAATGAGGTCAGCTGACTACCTGAATGTACTGAATGACCAGGTTATTCCATCGATGGATTTTTTCTTCCCTAATGGCACGGGCATACTCCAAGATGACAATGCCAGGATTCATCGGGCTCAAATTGTGAATGAGTGGTTCAGGGAGCATGAGACATTTTCACACATGGATTGGCCACCACAGAGTCCAGACCTTAACCCCATTGAGAATCTTTGGGATGTGCTGGAGAAGGCTTTGTGCAGTGGTCAGACTCTCCCATCATCAATACAAGCTCTTGATGAAAAAATTAATGCAACACTGGATGGAAATAAATCTTGTGATATTGCAGAAGCTTACTGAAACAGTGCCACAACGAATGCATGCTGTAATAAAAGCTAAAGTTGGTCCAACAAAATATTAGAGTGTGTGATCCTTTTTTGTGGTGGCGACTTTTTTTTTGGCCAGGCAGTGTATGTTAAATATGTTAACGTTTGCGCTCCACCTGCTGGAAATACATGAAATAGAACATGCCTCACACATGTACAGTTTGATAAAAAGGGGTGAAAAGAAGAAGAATCTTAACATTTCTGCATGTTTCTTTGTCACTGTTGCAGTTCTTTAAGATGTTTCCTACTCTTGTTCTACATTTTGTTTTGTCTTTTTTCAAAATAGACAATGCCAGCTACAGCGAGGTGACAGAAGATCAAGACTGAGGAAAAAGCAAAACATGAGGACAGCAACAGCAATATTCACAGTTGTAATGGCCAAAGGGGGCTATGGTTGTCTTCACAAATAAACTTCTGACAGAATGGAGGATATCTTTGATGACGGTCTGGCGGACTGTCTCAGATCATGACAGTGGACGGTGGAATATTTACTGTGCCTCAGTGCCCATTAAACTACAGGACCTAATCTATGTGGATGAAAGCAGCCACTTCCTTATAGTCTCATGTATCCGATATCAAACCATGTTCAGCATGCATCAAAACCTTTTTTTCATGAAGAATTTAGGATTACCATATCGGAATGATATCGGAATGGCTAAAACAGAAGCCAATACACTGCATAAAAGGACTTTAGACAGGGATTTTTCTGCAATATTTTCAAAAGAAAAATGAAGTCAAATTTCAGTTGAAGGCTTTTTAACACTCGTTTTACCTGAACTCACCCTCAAGCCACCATCTGGCTTGAAAATGTCAACAATGTAATTCTGGCAATATTCGATATGGTTTAACAGAATGTCACATGCCTTGTAAAAAACGTAAGAAATTTTTGTTTTGCATCAGCCAGGCTTGTTGAGTGCTAATTTTGTGTCCAATTAAACACCTCTTCTTTTCACAGCTCTCTCCTCATAGCACTGTAGACTATACGACCATGCTCCTCTCATCTGTCTGTCCTCTCTATGGTCGTCTTACTTGGCGTCATCGCAGTCTGAGAAAATCACATGGCATAGGTGATGGCAGTGGGGACTGCCAACTGAGTGTAGCCTTGTTGAGGAAGCTTTTCATGTTTGCTAAAACTAGCCAGCACCAGCACGCAGGCAGGTATAACGCATATTTAAAGGCCCAATGGCAGCCATGATATGTAATTCAATATCTGCAACACTTCCCTCCATGTATTTCTTTTTTCACAGAAAGTACGTCAATACACCACATTACACTGACGGCTGCAGGCTGTTTCACCCCATCTTCAAAAAAGAGAGACAGCACAGTCAAATTTCAATCCTGTTTCCTAAACTGAAGGTTAGGTATGAAAAATGTGTTCTTTGTAGTCAACTCTTGGGTATTAGGTATTACAAGTATTCAGTAATGTTTACTTTTCTGTGACATCTGCGAGCCCAGTATCATGAACTTATAATTTACCATTGGTGCAGGTTTGCGAGACAAATTTAAAATATGTAAGTTATCCTCAAATACCCTACTGTAACTTTGGCTTTATGCTTCAACTAAGGTCCATTTTATAAACAAATAAAGTCAATTTAACATGTGCAAAAGTAAGTCAAATCAAATGGTAATTTTAATTGAACATTTGTCAAGTCCTGCACCTATAAGGAGACAAAATGTCTTGCTGCTGGCCTCTCCTCCATTTGAAACCAATTAAAATAAGACACTTTTTGACTAATTTTATATCTAATTCAATTAACTTTACTCTTTTTAAAATGTGGTCTTCGTGAAAGAACAAAGACAAAACTACAGCAGGGTGTAAAACTAAAATTCAAAATCTTTATAAATCTGTTGAAATAAGTAAAAATATTACTAAATGACCACATTAATGTCATCTAACATCATCTGTTCAAATCAACGAAAATGCTTTTATTTCTGCCATATATTATTATGTTTTATTGACAGTTTTTAAATATTTACTCTGACATTTGAGTTCAGGCAAGTTTTCTTTGTTGTCTTTCAATATAAAAGTACCAAAATTTAAATAATGATTATCCAAAATATATTAAAAAAGACTTGGCAACAGCTGCTTTGAAGAGGGACTCTCTGGTCTGATTCCCTGGTCATTGAACCAACCAGAAAGCCAGCATTTAGTCAAACGTTTTAAGTGGGAAGAGCCTAATGGCAGGAGAGTTTTGGTGTGTTCCTTTTACCTTGGAACTTTGACATTGGTACTGAGAATTATGTCACATCTGAGTGAAATGCATTCCAGTTACAAGCTGGTAATCCTCAGGATACCTGAAGATCTTCAGACCTTCTGAGCAGAAATTCTGTTCTAAGGGTGCGTTTCCTAGCGGCAGCTGTAATTTGCAACTCCAACATTCTGGCTTTCCAGATCAAATGGACAAACAATTAGCAGAACATAATAATAGTAACCCATGAGAGCAGTGATTATCAACTGGCAGCCCAGGGGCCACATCAGGCCCCAAAGTATAAGCAAATTCAGAGAATGTGAGGAAGAAGAATTTGTTGCCGTTTGGGATATCTTGTCGTTTTTACTTACAAGGATTTACAAAACCCCCAAAACAATTTTCACTGAAGCAAGTTTATCAGGAATGACTCCTTGTTTGATCTGTTTCACTGAAATGCACCTGCCAGTCAATATCATCTACATTCAACCAGGAGGATATTATAATATACAAGAATTTATGATAGCAACAAACCCATGGAAGCCCAGATCATAAACCTGTCCTCATCACATTTATCTCTGCTGAATATAGATTCAATAAATCAATCTTTATTTGTACAACACCATATTTGTTGAATATAAAGGTAATAGGTAAGCCCCTTGAGATGTGGATGTATAATCAATACAACTTACATACAATTTCAAAATACTGACGTTAAGTCAATTAATTCTAAAATACAATCCCTGTAGCAAAGTAGCCCTTGTACAAATGTAGTTGATGGTCCCTGTGGTGCAGTGTGGCTTGACAAAGTTTAACAGTTTAACAAAAATGTGTGGCACCCTTTAAGAAAAATGTGTTGGACACTTTTACAGATGTTGCACAGATCATGCCAAAACCCATTTATGCAACTTTGACAGTGTGAAGGAATTTTCCTGCATCACATTTGACCTAGACAAGGAGACACTGTCTAACCTGAACAAACATGTTGTCAACATTTGAAAAGTGTGTGGGACTGTTTAAGAGCACCCACTTTGAAAGTTTTCTCAAAATACCTTCAATTTTGACCTTCAAAACATTAATTACTCAAAATCCAGTGTTTTGTACTTTTTTTTTTTTTTTTTTAATCTTCCCTTCATGGGAAGATCTTCAGACCCCTTGGTGCATGAGGCCCTCAGCTTTGCCTGTCTTTGCCTGAACCTACATTCACAGCATCACCCCACATAAAGTCAGCGTGGGGGGTAAAGAAGATAAAGGAGGGGGGCGGGGTCAAAAACACAGTCTCCTAGTTGCTATGGATGTCTTCACTTAGTTTGTGTTGCTAGGCTGCCAATTCCCTCATGTTAAGTGGAAACAACCCTCCCCCCAACTCCCCCCACCCTCTCCCTTCTCCTCCGTCCAGGCACCTTGTCGCTGCCTCCCTCTCCTTCCCCTCTAAACCAAAATAACTTCGGCAACCATCTGTCACTGGGCTCACAGGTCTACTGTTGCTTAGGAACAAGTCAGAAAACTCACATCCATGTCTATATGCATCCTCATATGAGTATTTCTCCATGTAAATATACACTAACAATAACCGCTAGTTAGGCACCTGCCTCTGCATCTGACCACAGGAGCCATACATGGTGCAGCTCTCATAGTTATTCACATAGTGCACCGTTCATAGTTAATTCACAGCCTGATGCTTCAAAGAGTTTGAAACCAGCAACAGGTTCTCCTTTTTGTGAGCCAGAAACTACAAGCGTCTAGTTCTTTATAGTAGAGCCTCAAACACGAAATGATCTAACTGCAGCTGCGGGTTGCATTTACTGACAGAGAGATAAGGTCTAAGTACACACTACTTTTCATAATTACACTATAATGATAAAAACAACAGGCTTAAATCACTCAATGCAGATTTCCATACGGCCCATTAATTTACAGCAACTAAATCCAGGGCTAAAGGGATTATTTGATCTCATTACACGTGAAAAACACTCCTTGCTCTCCTGTTAGCAGCCATTTAAAATTATGTGTATCATAAGTAATCCACCCTCAGGCTTATTAAAGGTATTTTTTTTATTAAACTAATCCTTGTTTGTTTGTTAGTCAGTTTGTGCCTGAAAGCTGCTTACTGAGACTTCAGGAGGATCCTAAATTAAATTTCACAGCCTTTGTTATTTAGACAAACAGCAGATTAATTTGACAGGCTTTGAGTCTCGAGGAGATGTTTCAAAATGTTGGCCATAAATTTTCAGATTTGTTAATCATCACTGGAAATTATCAACATTGTTTTATGTCGGGGCGCTGTGAAAGAAATCCCTTAAATGAATCTTTTAAAGAAAATTGGTTTTCCTTATTGATGAGATATAGCTAATTAAATTTGCAGCTGAGAAGATACCAGCTGCTGAAATAATTTCAGGGTAGTTATTAGAGACAAAATATTAAACTGCTTTCCAAACCAACGATTTGGTTTGATAGTTTTGGTTGACTTGGTTTGATATATATTTACTGGCATTTGGTTGTTTGTCCATTTGACCATCAGTATGTGAGTAAGATAACTTAAATAGTCAAAATGTCAAATGGATTTTGATTAAATTTCCAGGGGTTGCTGGTCATGGTTAAGGGATTCATTAATGCTGCAAAATAGGTCAGTTTCCTTCATTTTCACTAGTGGCTCAAAAAGGTCTCAATGGATTCTAATGAAATATTTGAGTGAAAGCGGGTCATGACACAAGTTTTCCACATTTTTGATTTTGAATCTGCTAAGAGGGTCATAAATGCGTTTACAGAGGTTTGTGCTCTTGGGACAGTTCTAGTTTACTAATGAATTTGTTTCACATTGGATAAGGATTTACATGAACTACTGTACAGAAAACAGCATGCATTTACTTGGCTGGTTGAATATTTTTAAATCAAAGCTTTGGATGTGTCATACTGAGCAATACATTTTAATTTGATGCATTATTAATTTTTGCATACTCTAATTTTTCAACTCATTGCGGTGTAAGTGACCTTGTTGGAATCCATTAACGGGTTTGTTTTCTGCACGTGGTTCCCCACATTCAACTACTTCAAGTTATCCTCTATCTTCTCCAATAAAGCCAGAAAATGTCAAGGGTTTGAATAATGACACCATTTGGGGACCAAAACAGTCAGATTAAAAATGTTCGAAAAAAAAATCTAATAAAAAGTTTTTTCATACTTTTTAATTTGAATGTTTTAATCAACTTCAGTATCAAACATTTAATAACTCTCAGATTTTGGACCTTTCAAGTGCCAATTAATTATAGATAGATAGATACTGACAGCTAGAAAAATTAAATGCATTCATGTGGAACCTAAAAGAGGTCATAATTTGCCTTAAATACAGTTCATACATTTATTTTGATGAGTGCTTTACTATGTTCACAATCACTTATGATGAAAAACCCTTCCACCTTTCAGAAACAGAGTACCCCTGATTTGCTGTATTCCAAGGCTGTCTTAGTTGCTCTGATAAAGCTCCTGCTGCTTAAAGGCCCTCTGTCCCACATCAGTTTACAGGTCTACTCTATGTTATTTTATCAGTTCAGAACTGATTGTCACCATGTTGCCAACAACTCCACATTCATTACAAAGTCTACAGTCTCCCCTGTGCTTCCCACTCAAAGCCAATAGGCTTAAACTGATGACAAAACAATGCCAGGGCGTCACGCTGGTAAGTCTGTTCAGGAGGGAGAGACATCTGAGGCAGCGAAGACAGGGAGAGGTCTTAATGTCGCCAACTTTTTGCGCTGTTCATAGAAATGCTTTATCATGTGGAGGGGATGTGTTAAACACACTAAAAGGTATATAAAGCTAAAAAAAAAAGCATGATATGACTTATTTATTGTTATCATGATGAAAACGTGTGACAGGCCTCATTTTATCATATAAATGCTACATTGAAAAGCCTCAAATAATTAAAACAAATTGACAACCACACATTAGATATCCAGTTTTAGTAAAAGAGAAAAAAAGAAAAGAAAAAAAAAACAGTCTTGTGACC
This sequence comes from Cetoscarus ocellatus, assembly GCA_037902135.1. Taxonomy (NCBI): domain Eukaryota; kingdom Metazoa; phylum Chordata; class Actinopteri; order Labriformes; family Labridae; genus Cetoscarus; species Cetoscarus ocellatus. The sequence continues at coordinate 60,502 of JBAMNC010000717.1, read as the reverse complement.
AAGATAACCTTTAAAATGAGATTCATACAGGGGTGGGCAGGTTGAAAATGTGTAAATGATTTAATTATAAATCAGTTAAAGTTCACATGTCCTGCAAAATGTAATTTTCTTTGCTTTTAATGTTGTTAGAATGGGCTTGGGGAGCAGAAGAACATGACATCTTAAGCTCAGTTCACAGAGAAATGTGCTTTACCACTTTAAAGAAAATGCCTCTGAAAACGCTCCATTTTTTTTTTACTTCTTGGTGTTTGTTGAAAGTCTGCTCCACAGCCTATAACCCCCTCCTCCCCTCTTCCATCAGACATTGTTTGGGCAGCCATTCAGTGCAGTGCTGATGATCATAGCCCCCAATAGTCTCCCCGCCCCCTCAGATCCGAGCGTATCCAAAGTGAGGGGAAATAGAGCTGTATCTGATCCTCTACAGGGATTATATTTTTCATTTTTTTTAATTGAACTTTCATCAAATCCTTGATTAATAGACACCCAAAAACATGATGTAAACAGTCAGACAGGCTAGGACATTGGACCTTAAAGTTACTTTAAATTTTACATCATATAGGTGTATTAACTACTTTAAAAAAGTAAAGTTACTACTTTTGAGCAATCGACTGCATTTTCTGTGAACTTTTATAGACAACTGGTATTAGTAATTTTGTTCAACTTTAACCCCCAAAGTGATATCAGTTCAGAATATAGCTTAAACCTATATTTAAGTATTCTGTGACTTAACTTTTCTCCCCAGTCCAGCCTGTCAATAAATCACTGCCCTTATAGAAGGAAACTCACATTACAAAAGCAGGAGTGGAGCAATGTGGTCGAATAGCATTAACTCCAGAGAAAAACTGAAATACTGTTATAGGAATCAATACTGATTGAAAATGTCAGCTCTCAGGGCCTTCATCAAAAACCTGAACTTGCTTCAAATATGCTTTCCCACAGCTCAGACCTCTTTACACATCACTTTGCTGGCATTTTTCCCCTGCACCTGTGTGAGCTGGTGTCTCATAGTCATACACAACACCTGAAAGACAAAGTAATATTTGAATAACACATTCCAATAAAAACAGAGACCTGCCTGCCGTTCACAGGGTTTATTTCAGTCGGCGCACTGAAAGCCAATATTGCTGATAAATATTTGCCATGGCTCGATCATGGTTTATTAATTCATGTCTTCATTCCTAAGTTATAACTCACTGGGCCTATGTTGGTCTCTTTCCTTCCTCCCCTTAGTTACCGTGGCAGTTCCTCCAGCAACTGGCATATAACTCTATAAATACAAATCAAACAGCAAACACCTATCTATATGCATTTTGATTCAAAGGGAATGGATTTTTTCTAGTTTAAAGTATTTCTTATTGATTTAAAAGGCCCTCAAGGGTCATGCATTTCTTAATCAATATATGCATTGTATGCTATACCTCAAAACCTTTTGTGTTCCATTAAATGGAGGCCACAAGGAAAAGCAGGAGTGAATATGTTAACATTTGTGAGTAGAGATGCACAACATTGGATTTTTGTCCATATCCAAAATACTAATATGTCAAAGTCATTGAAGATGTCATACATTCTCATATATGTACACCTTATTAAATGTAAAGAACACCATAGCTGTGATGACTGAAAAGGTAAGGTCTGAGATAACCCACTGTTTTACTTTGTGTTTGCATACTCAAGCTAAGTCATGTACATAACTGTGCATATCTTTGAGTCTACAAGTCATACAATTGGGGTGCACCTGAGGCAAATGAGAGTTTTGGCTGTATGCAACTACCTGATGTGCACAGAGATAATTCAGAGGTCAGACTAATAAAACTAATAAAGCATCAGTAATCAATAGTAACACCACAATGGCTCGTACTGATGAAAACACAACATTTGCACTGTATTCATGCTATTTTGAAACAATTTTTTTCCTAGTTCAGATGTAATGTTTGGGTGTTAAAGTTTAGTCAGTCACCCTGTCCGCTGGTGACTTTCAGTTGACTGTTCCCAAATATTACAGGAGCTGTTGAAGACAAAGAGCCCAAAATTAATGTCTCCTAATTTAGTTTGTCATCATACAAACAAAAATCTGTCGAGTATGAATTTACAAGTCCCTTAAATGAATCCTTTTTTATAAGTTTGCATTGGTCTTTCTTGCCATTTCTTGCCTAAAAATCTACTGTGATACTGGATTTTGACATGCCTATAAACCCCTCTGTTTCAGCCCTGTTAAGAACAGAATGGCTGTGGGTAAATCTTAATAGGATGTGGCTTCAGCTTCCCCGTGCTGTGCTCTAATGTCTGCTGTAGCTTAGCACTAGACAGTGGGGCTACAGAACAAATGCCTCGCTCAGGGAATGTCTCCCATCCTAGGAAGGTGGTATATCCCCTGACAACATCATCAAGGGGAAATTGTTCAAAGATACTGTTTGAGCACATATTTTCTAAAAGGTGGAGTAAGCAACAGAGGAAGAGGATGACCTTTTCTCATGCTAGGGGGTTTGTACAAAGCTCATGGACACATTTTTAAGCATAAAAACATTCAAAAGGTGTATTTTGCATAATATAGAACTCTTACTGGTAAAACAAATAATTGAGGAGTCATTTTATCAATATTCATATATTTAAAACCCAGTGCAATGCGAAAGTGTTTTTTAGTCCAACAGAATTAAATACAACATTTTTCAGTGCAAGATTAAGAGCATTTACCAGTTGTGTTTTATTCAAATTTATATTCTTAATTTACAAATGTCATGGTAAAGCTTAACAGGGAGTTTAACAGAAACAGTTCCAGCAGCTTTTAGCTCTGCTTTTTTGGCCATATTGCTATATTAACATTGTCAAGGCAGATTTTTCTCACTTAATTGTGTATTTTATTCTTTTTTTATATTCTAAATTGACTGGTGGGCTGCCTTGAGGGATAAGGCAGGTCCCCGGGGCTGCTAGATGTCCACCCTGATTAGGGTGGATGCTTCAAATAAGCTTTGAGCTTCTGCCTCTTCCTGCACTGTATATTTCACACTCTGTGTTTCTTAACAACTAAACAAACCATACGCAGTACAAAATAAACCATGAAGAAAAATTGGGAGGGGATTGAAAGAATGTTTTGTCTGTCATATTCATCAGAGGCTAGTTAGGGGCTTGCTTTCACCTCTCACTTTCAGCAAAACTAAACCACACTTGGAGGCACTGCCTCTTTGTCCTTAAAAGGACAGTGAAAGGTCAGATCACTTTCTGACTGGGAAAAAAATCATTCCAGCTTGAAGCTTCACAAGATTGATCTGCCTGATGATAGACACAAAATCTGGCAAATCCAGCTGCTTGGCAAGGTTAACTCCACACTCGAAACCCCCAACAACACAGAACTGATCCTAGTACAAAAAAGTTCTGGTACTGTCAGAGGAGCTGAAAGAAAACAGCCCAAACTAACTGTTTTATAAACACCCACTGCAAAAAAGGCTATTCTAAGTCTGCTTTATTATTCAAACTGTTTAGCATCTGACAGGGATGCCCATGGTCTAGTGATTGTGTTCGCATGTCCCATACACAGATGCTGTGCATTGGCTCTATCTACGTCTATGAATAATGCTGTAAAATGAGGACTTCCTGGCATTTGGGATTTTTAAAACATCCATCTTTTTTCTATCATTTAGCATTAAGAAGGCATCCTGAATGATGCATTTTTACAATTAAAACAAAAGAAAATAAAACAACAAATAAATAAAAAACAGCACAATTATGTGATTAACTCATTTTGAATTTAATACCTGTAACAGGTTTCAAAAAGCAGGGACAGGGGCAACAAAAGAGTGCGAAAGTTGAGGAATGCTCGCAAAACACCTGGAACATTCTACAGGCGAACGGGTTCAGTGGAAACAGAGGAGTGTCATGTTTGGATAAAAAGGAGCATACCTGAAAGGCTGAGCAATTCACAAGCAAGGCTGGGAAAGGTTCAACGCCTTGTGAACAACTGTGTAAGCATATAGTCCAAGTGGTAAGGCTGAAAACCAACACTGAATGCCTTTGACCTTTGATCCCTCATGTGGCACAGCATCCTGGAAAGAATATTTCCACCTGGGCTCAGGAACACCTCAGAAAAAAATTGTCAGTTAACACAATTCATTGCTACATCAACAAGTACAAGTTAAAACCTGACACCAAGCAAAACAAAAGCCATACGTCTACCTGTTAACAATTGTGCTGTTCCAAACAGGTGGCTTTTGAGCATTTCTCAGCTTTCCCTCTCAGTTTTTGCTCTTGTACCTGATTTTTTGAAAAAATGCTGCAGGCATCAAAATCAAAAATTCAAAATGAGTGAATATTTTATTGATTTGCAAATCGTTTTTTTTTTTTTTTTTTTTTTTTTTAACCTTTTACACACAGTCCCAACTTCATTGGAATTGGGGTTGTATGTCATCTAACCCATACATATTGCTGAAAAAAAAAAATCACATAACAGCTAAACAGCTGTTATGTGCGAGTGATATCATATTTGAATTACTGATTTAATTACACTACCCCTAAAAAGGTAATACTAAAAGAAGTCTGACAGTAAAATATTCATTTTAACCACCAGTAAACCTAACAAATTGATCTTATATTCCTCATTGTTTTACATAAGCATACTCAGAGAAGTGTAAAACAAAGTTCTAAAGGGAACTAAATGTCTGATTTGGACTCATTACGATTTATGTATTTATTTATTCAGGACTCTATTTCGTACATCAGAGGAACAGCACGTTTTTAGAGGCCATCTGACTTCCTCCCCTGGGTGAGGAAGGGTGGGGGTTGTGTGGTCCACGGGGACCTCATCATCACTTTAAAACGCGCCAGAGACCTGGCACAAAAGGAGCGCTCGCAGGTGAGCACGGGGGCTGTCTCTTGTTTCACCGAAGGGAGACACGTTTTGCACTTGGTGCTCTGGGAAAGAAGACCCACTTTGTCTGGAAAATTTGGACTTTGAGTTGGAGGAAGTTACTTCTGTTTGCAACTGGTGCGACGCTTCTGCATCAACATTCCGGTGATGTGGATGTGATCACTGCGCATTGATGTTTTGGCACAGTTTTTCAGATATTGATATTAAAAAGGCGTCTGTTTTGTGTTTTCTACCTCTTCATTTTCTGTGAACAGTCACATGACGCAAACTGTTGCTCGGAGTCCAGATTTTGAAGGGAGCCTGTGTGCCAGCCAAGCGGACCCGCGCGTCTTTTTGTTGATAAACTACACGGAAGCATGAACGTCTCCTTCTTTGACGTGACCCAGGGCGCGCTCTTTAACGGGAGTCAGACCCTCGCCGGGACTCTGGCGACATACAACGGCACCGACAACGTGGTAACCGGCGACGGCGGGGGCTCTCTGGAGCTGGCACAAGACGAGCGCAAACTCTTCATCATGCGCGTGGTACAGATCGCGGTGCTGTGCGTCCTGTCGCTCACAGTGGTTTTCGGGATCTTCTTCCTCGGGTGTAACTTGATGATCAAATCAGAGAGCATGATTAACTTCCTCGTGAAGGAGCGGAGACCTTCCAAAGACGTGGAGACTGTCATGATCGGGCTCAGCTAGAGCATGGAGAGCATGTACTGTGGAGAAGTCAAGCGGAGATCCAGTTTTTGAGGATCTTGTGCACGTTTCTGATGGCAGATTTTTGTCTGCTCTGCATGTGCCTCTCAAGGACGATGTCCGAGTCCGCACGAAGGGAGGTATGCGAACACTTCACAGTTCCTTCCGAAAGAAACGGCTACAGGAGCGTAGTCCGGTGACACCTGTTTGTGCGTAAAGTTTGTGCGTAAAACACGGGCAATGTTTACACGTGGTCTGATCTGTTGAATCTTCTGAGTAAATATCAATGTTGCCAACTTGAACACAGTGACTAAATAGTTTACAGGCTATTACCTCATATTTTTTCTTTTTATTATATATTTATAGTCAATTTTAAATGATTTTCGTTGAATGTTTTCAACAGCATGATTGTGAATTCGTATGGTTCTAAGACTGCGGTTTAATTGTGGTGGATAAATGGCTGTTAAGTAGAACAAAAAGGTATTTTTTGGTTTAATACAGCAGAACTCTTGCACGTTTTTCACCAAACTTGTCACAGCTTTATGGAGTGATTCTGGTTCTGTTTGGCATGCTCGGTTCTTGGTGCGTAAAGTGAATTTTGAAACCGTTTTGCACTTTTGAAATTACTGATGCTGCATGAGATATTTTGTAAAAACAAACTTGAAATTGCAGCATGCAATTAAAACACTGAAATTGTCACATTCAGATTTGTCATCTGTTGATTAAAATTATGCTGATGGTTTTGAATATTTTTGGTATGAAATTCCATTGTTTTGGTTTAAGTATCAGTTACTCTACTTTACATCTGTCTTAAGATTTTGCAGAACTTTATTCTAACAATACCTGAAAACATAAAGTCTGACATATATTTTAATTATCGCAAATCAATTTAGCATACTTTCATTCAACATATTGTACATCCTAAAAACGGCAAAAAAGTGACATTTAAGTTAGGGTGAGGTAAACAAGAACAGTGTATATGTGTTGGGGAAAATATAAATATCATTTTATGTAGTGAATTCTATTTTGTCGGGGTATTTGTAAATATAAATGAATATAGCTCAGATAATAAGTCATCATTCCTTACAGAGGTGTTGTGCGCTTACTTTAATATTTTTGAGCTACAGTATTCACTATTTGGCATTTTCTTATCAAATTTAGCAAATTCAAACTTTTATTGATAAAACTGTGATTACAACCATCTAAACCATCTAAACCACAAAGTAACAGTCAATTTCTGTAGATATGAACAAAAATGCTTACTAAACTTAGTAAAATTTTAGTCATTTTTGCCCTCTAAACATTTTGTCAAGTTCTAGACAAACTCCTACACACTATCCAGCTTGCATATTTTTTTTTTTCAACATGTCAGTACTAGACCATCAGAAGGCAAACTGTTTGTTAAAAGAGCAGACTTTCTCAATAGGTAATGGCTGTCCTCTTTTACCAACTGTTTTCCTGATGTAGGTCTGGTACTGAAATGTTGAAAATAAAATCTTCTTTACGCAAGTCGGATAGTGTGCAGTAGTACACCTGCAAGTTTCTGATGAACACATTTCAGTATACACTTGATAAGTCTGGTTCTAGCTAAGCAAAAAAAAACCCAACTTAAAAGCAAATAACTTCAATTTTAGCAAAATAAAAAAGTCTTAACATTTTAGTTATACTTTTACAAAGCTCCCGTCCATTTTTTAAAAATCACATTTAGGAATTTTTAATACCATTTTGAGACCCATAATGCAAAAAAGAAATACCATTTTACACTAAAGAACAAATAGAAATCGATAGAAGTATGGTATGTTAGAATAATACAAGATGAAATGCAAATAAAATGTCATGGTACATAAAACCAGAGCTGAATTTTCCGATTAATGCATTGTTAATGAAATTTTGACATAAAATTAACACCAATAGCCCAAACAACTCAGTCACTGAACATGGATGTAACAGGAAAACTCCTCTTTAATGCAGGGTAGTGCCTGTTCATGGATGGAAATACACACTTCTGCCTGCAAGAGAGAACATGTGAACCAGCAGTGAAGCAAACATACAACCCCAATGGTGGTGTAAGAAAGACTTCACATTTAGGCCCCAGTTTGACAACAGGAAGTTTCAGATACAGACTCAGACAACTTATTTGTCCTAAAAGGCCAATTCAGTTCTGCAGTCTACCAGACCATACATACATTTTAGCACACAGCAGTCGGGAAAAAAACAAAGCAAAATAACAGTAAACATTATATGACCAAGGGTGCTCATGGCACACTGGCACCCTCCTGTTGCCCATTTAGTAATGGAGCACGCATGGACTTTAAAAATTGTCACAGCTTTAGAAATGTTCTTATGTTACTGGAGATTTCTGGTTTTGGAAGTTACAAAGCCATGTGACACAAAAAACTGGTGACAATGCCAACACCAGTTTACAGCACTGAACTACTACAGGGTTTATAAACTTAATAGTTTGTTTCCTTTAGATTAATGCTGACTGAGGTAGAAAAGCTGTTAAGAGGCCCTGCTAACTTTGTTTGTATCCCTGCATTCCATGTGCACTGAAGTGAAGGAAACTGTCAGGAGCAGCTTTATTCCCTCATTTTGTCATAGTTACACTACTGTACTTAGCAATAAACAATGTAGGGTTATGGAATGATTGATGTAACTACTCAGTTCAAAGCAAAATGAGAGGACATGTAGGGACATCTACCCTGTCAGGTAGCTTCTGCACAATGACCAGACTTTTTCCTCTCTAACAAAACAGAAACTAGTTCCAAACTATTTCATTTTCAGACAGACAGACAGAAAAAAAACTTCATTTTTCATGGCTGTTATTAGGTTGCCATTGAATGTGTCTCAGAATTTTGGTCCAATTTCACCGTAATCCTCTCCATTTCTGTCTGCACCCCCTGTCTGCCTCTCTTCCGTGTTCCACTCAGAAGAAACTGTTGTTCTCATTATTATTTCAGCACTTGTTAGAAGAGCTGGGGCGGGTGAATCCTTACAAACACAACCATGCATCCACACATGCACCCATTCACCATGCACACATTGGACGCTGATGTGCAGCTGTTTTGACCTTCAGTATGTCACAAAAACATAAACACATGAAGCTCATTAGAAAATGTATCTTATGCAGCGAGCAACTCTACAAGTTATCTGGAATACAAACATACTGTCTTTCAGAGTACAGTGTACACATAGCATTAATAACACTAGAAAAGCACTCAGAGAGCGCATACCTCCGCCAGGAAGCTCAGTTCCAGCAGTGACTTTCCACAACCTCTGTAAAAGATACAATTCTGGATCACCAGATCCAGAATAGTGCCAGGATCCAGACCAAACTCAGCGCATAAATGGAGGTTGTTACCCTGTATGAACACAACAAGTTTTGGAAACATCACTTAAAATTTGGATTTTATATGAATAATTGAATGTTATCAATGGTATTTCCCATTATAAGTTCAATGTTTTTGTGACATCAATCTGGATTAGATCCAGATGAAATTTGCCTTGATAATAGAGACAAAGACTCCATATTATACTGTAAAATTGGAAGCAAATCAGTTGAGAAATGGCAGAGATATGATTTTTTAAAAGTCCGCCCAATAATAACCTGAGGGATTTTTTTTTAATTTTGGGAATTTTTTGAATCCAGACCAATATCTGTATCACCACCAACATTCCTTGGACCAAACTACACCTCTGGTAAAATTTTCATATAAATCCATCCAGTAGTTTTCCGCAATCTTGCAAACAGACAAACAAACAAAAAAACAGACAAACAAACAGAGAGACCCTAGTGAAAACATAACCTCCTTGGCGGTGGTAAAAACTGTATTTAAAGTGCAGATTTTAGGTTATGGTTATTCTTTCAGAACAAGGCACAGAGGGATTAAAAGCTCAGAGTGAAAATAAGTTATAAAAGGTATTGTACTGTATCATTTAACATAACCCTCACACTGGAAGTTTTAACAGTTTAAAGAGCAGTGGTGCAGTGATAGGGGGGCTGATTCATTTGGAGCCATGTTTCAGAGAGCCTGGAACATGGCAGGGTTTATATATGTGCATATTTCAGCCATTGTCAGGGGGGCCCAAAGTTACCAGAAGCAGCAGGTCCTATTTTTAAGCCATTCAAACAGACACGGTGTTGTGTCATTGAGACAAGCCGCCCAGGTTGTGAGAACTACTGAGAGGATGAGAAGTGGAAGTTTCTTTTAGTAGAACCGAAAAATAGACAAAGAATAAATCAAAATAAATGGAGACAAGTGGAGCAAAAATAAATGCAGCCATCAAGATCTTTACAAGTTAATATACCAGATTACTCTAGAATTTCCTTCTTATGAACTAAAAAATGCTAATAGCAAGTAATCACCATATTTATATTTGGCTGTAGCAGCTTAATACACTGAGGCCAGGGAGGAAATGCAAAAAGATGTAGTTCTCCTCCTGTCCACCAGGGTCCTGCTGCAAAACCCACAAAAGCCCCTTTAACACCCATGATAAAAGACCTGTTTTTACAGCAAAAATAAACATGTTTACATACTGGTTTGAAAAATACACTGGTCTGATGGCTCATTTCTCATTTTGAATAATTTTATGCCTTTTCACATATGACAGTTAAGGCTTAAGGCATTGTTTCCAGGGTGTCTGTCTGCCTGTCCATATGTATGTACATCCATCTATACGGGTCAAATCTTGTAAACTCACTATCTCCTAAAGTTTTCAAGGGATTTTCTATCAACTTTAACCACATGTCGATTTTGGAAAACAAAGGTCAAAGGTCGAGGTCATGGAGTCTGGAGGACATCCTTTGCTTGTGATCTGTTTGCTTGTTTGTTTGTTAGCAAGGTTACGCAAAAACTACTGGACTTGCTTAGAAATGATTAGATTTTGGTGGTGATCCAGATAACCGCCATCAGCGAACGATCGCTTTTGCTCAATAACTGTCAAACTAATAATGATATCAGCATGATTCCAAGTGCTAGGTGTGGGTTTTCAGGGTCAAGGAATCATATTATGATTGTAACTGTATCATGGAACTATTGCTTTTAGATGTAACAGCAATATGTGAGCTACCTTGGCAGAGGTTTGCTCACTCCGAGTGCTTTCTAGTTGTCTATGGACTTGCCTGTAAGCAGCTCATGATATTGGAGGATACAACCAGAGGGCCCACAAAGACCTAAGGCGGTATGCAACTACCTGTTGTGCAGAGCCAGCCCTATGCCATGTGGCGCCCTAGGCGAGATTTTAGATGGCACCCCTCTCCATCGGCCATTTACATACGCTTACAAAAGAAATCAAATAGCATTGTTTTTACCATTGCCTTTAATTTATAAGACAACATGTCACCTAATTTACATGTTTAACAAATTACAAATAAATACAAAAAAAAATATGAATAAAGTTAATAAATAACATTAATGAATTATAAATATAACAATTAACATCAAACAATTTAAATAACCACATAGTTTGCACCCAGTAACTCCATACATAAGCTTCATTTACACTTTGCAATAACTGTATTCAAAAACGAACTTATTTGGTGTAATCATTTGTAGTAATATTAAAGCTGCAGTAGGTAGAAAGCCAGAAAACGGTTGATTTTTGGGTCTCATCTGAGTTAGGTTTCGTTCGTCTCCATCCTGAGCCCCTCCTACCAGACGAGCACGCGCACACAGCATACAGCGCACACAGTCGCTATTGAGCCACTGCTGGAATTCACCGGTCCACTTAGCACAGTTTTGAGTAATGTCCGAGTCAGCCAGAGTCCAGTATAGTGCTTTCATGAAATCTAGCTACACAACACAACTATCACCGCAACACATTACGACAAATATTACAAGGTTATTCATTTAGCAGCTTACCTGTCCAAGAGAAAAGTGGCCAGCTCCAAATCCAACTTCAGACTTAGGCTATCCCGCAGTTCTCTCCATTTCTGAAATGCTCTGCCGTTATTAACACGACTTTTGTCAGCCTCTCTTTTATATTCTTTCTTTTCTAATTCTGTCGTCCTTTTTTTGGGTTGTTTAGCTGTGTAGGCAGTTGTAGCCAGTGCTGGAATAGCTATTTTACCTGGTGCACTGTCCGCCATTGCCACTTGCTCTTTCCTTCTGCCGTTGGCACAGGAACGCGCATATGCAGTAGAACAGCCAATAGGAACGCAGTGGTCTGAGCTGACCTTTGATTGGTTGATGCACATCGTCCCGATACTGATTCTTTAGAGGCTGAACACAGAGCCATGGTGAGGTGCAGAAACCTATTGCTTGTCTCAAACCACTTGACTTACATTATTCCTGAGGATATTATAAAATTTTTGCTCAATTATACGAAAACAATGTTGCCTACTGCAGCTTTAATTGGGCATTGATTTACATTTCAGTCAATGTTAGTTTTTCCATTTTAAGGGTTAATAGTCATAACTAGTTATAATTTAATAATACTGAAGGTGATTTTTTTCCAGATTTTGAGGTGCCCCCTGGAGGCCACGGCACTCTAAGCATTTGCCTTTATTGCCTATTGGGCCAGGCAGCTCTGCTGTTGTGTGAGAAGTAATTTGTAATATAGGGATGATCATGTCCATTCTGGGAGTAAAAATAGTAAAATAAACACCAATAATCAATGTCGTCATCAGATGTGTGTAGATAATTAATGACCAGTGGTTAGACTTCATCATTGACAGTTTGTTCTCTGTTTCTACCATATTTTGGTTGAAACTGACTTGGTGTCAACAGTTAAATAAGTAACCATGTTAAGTGGTGACTTTCAGCTGACTGTGTTAATAGACAGTTATAACAGTGAACTGTCCAAGGCCTGAGAGCAAAGCTATTTAACAGTGTATCAAAACTCTGATCAGTTGTTCATTGGTAGAAAATACAGCCAAAGAAACAATGTCAATACAAACTCAGCCCTGGACTAAATCAACTGAAAGCCTATTAACACTGTCACAAGTGGAACAGACACACCACATTAATTAAAAAAAATATTCCTACCTTCTTAAAGAGAACTTACCTTTCATCAACTAGATTACCAGACATGTTTGTGTCTGTGCAGTCTTTAACACACTATTTAGATGCTGATGATTATGGACTTGTTTTATCAGGTTGTCTTTTGAACTTACCGTTATAGTCATTCCTGATGATGTGTCACAAATAGGTCACATCACCTTTGCCTCGACACTGATCCTATTGCTCATTTGTAGACTGCAGCTTGCATCTGCATCGTGTCACCTCTGGATGACATGTACAACTGTCGTGCAAAACCCACACGAGGCTTCCGCAAAGTTAACAGCATGTATATCTCCACCTTAATTAAAATTTTGGAGTTCACAGGTCAAAGGTCAAAGTCACCGAGCCTACTTTTACTTGTAAAAGCTAACTGTCAACATGGTATCACATCAATGCTTGAGGGATTTTCCTCACACATCACCCAAATGTCTATTATCAGAGGTAAAAGGTCAGGTTATAGAGCCTCTTGATCAACCTTTGCACGTGAACACAATATCTTCTGAATGTTTTACAGGGTTTTTAAAAATTGCAAGCATGTAACACTAAGTCCACATTGAAAATGTGTAGTTAATACAAAGTTCACATTCAATTAAGTTTTTTCAACATCATGTTCTAATACCAAGTATGGGTTGATGCAAAGTAAACAGGGACACAGACTATACCCCTGCTACTACCTTATATGTTTTAACAACATGGAGATTTGATTCAATAACGTCTCAGAGTGCTAGCACCTAGCATCCACTGATAGCATCCTATATCATGCAATCTGCCCCACAGCATTGCCTTTGTGTGAGATAATCTGTGGAAAATAATGTATTTCACTCTGTCAAAGTGTTATTGTTATCTGGTTCTTTGGTTTAAAACAGCCACTCTCAAACAGAAATCTCCTCTCATGGCTTGGCTGAAAGGCAAGAAATTACTCACCACTGGCCTAAAATCTTGATTTCTCACTTTTGGAGGCAGGAGTCGCCCACTAACACTGAGCATATGCTTAAAGCTTATTTGAAGCACCACCAGTTCAATGATCTGCATAAGTAGTTTAAGGGAAAATGTACTATTATTGGCACAAGTTGGACTGCTTGACAAGGAGAGACATTGTCATGAGGAGACTTATGGAAAACACTGACAAGAAGTAAATTATAGTAACTGCAAGAAGAGGCTATTAATGAGCTAATGTTGCAGTGACAGTGCCAGAACGCCGCGTTAGCATGTTAACCCCTCACCCCAATCAGCATGTGTGCATTTGTGCAGGTTTGGTCTCTCCCGTCTCTAACCCCCTCTTCTTCCCTCTCTCTACACAGCTACTGTACATTTGCTTGTCAGAAAGCGTCACCACTGACCTTTTACAACAGAGACCTCATAGAAAATAATGAACAAGGCACTGGCCACAAAATCATGACAGAAATAATGGTGATTACGCCAACAGTGGCATTCAACACACTAATAAATATAGCTCTTCCAAGAAGCAGAACATGTGAGTGTAAATACATAATATTTCACTGTGATATTCTCTTCTTGACAATCATTTTTAACTTAAATATATGTGACACTAGAGGGGGCTGATATAGACTTAAAATTATATATTAATACTTTGATTTTGTTTTTTAATTATAAAAATGACTGACTACACAATGTCTTTCAACATTTCTGTGAATTGCAATAGTAAAAATTCTCTCCTGTTAAGCTATGTCCCCACTTAGGTGGGTATTTTTCAAACCAAAGTTTCGTTTTCTATATTAAAAAATAATCCTGTCAACATACGAGGTTTTTGAAAACATTCCCGCCCGAACAAAAGTGCACAATCGCACTGTTAAACTTTTAGTAACCATGTAGCAGTGTCTACTTTTTAGAAAGCTTCATGTCAAAGCAGTTGTAATTTCATTGCTATTCCAACCACGTTTAACTGATATTTCTGTTTTTTTTGTAGCTATGTTAACCGGTGTTAAGAAGCCAATCCAGTAAATATGTCTAAATATATATTTCAATTTAAGACTAATTGGATAATCTTGATCAAATCCTGTTATCAAAAAGTTTCTTGTGTTCTTTTGTTGGTTTCTTTTCTAGCTGTGATAATTGCAGATGAAAGCTGCTATTATACCCAGTCAACAGGGTCACTTGTTAAAACAATAAAACCAGGTCTCATCCAAAGCATTGGCAGCATTTGTCTTTGTGTTTTAAGACAGCATCACAGTGAGGGAGCAACAAAAAGTATGAGTAAGCGTGTTAATAGTCCAGTAAGCAACACTTAAAACAGCAAGAATTAAGCATCGGTGCAGACTATGTCACTGTATTTCCAAAACACTTCTTTCCTTGTCCACAAGGAGACAGCAGTAAATGGAGAATTCTAAAATTTACGCCTTTCCAATACATGTGTCTTCAGTGACCTGAAATGGCATTTACATGTCGACAGAAGGCCAAAAACAAAAGCACTCTATTTTGACAGTGAAAAGTGCAGCAGAGCAGCAGCATAGCCATCTAAACCTACGTCTGCCTGATTCTGGGGTTTGGATGGCTATCTAGGTGTTCACAAGGCAGATTTAATCCTTGTTTGGTGTGAACTCTGCTCAGCTCATTTCTCGCCACTTAACATACAACACACATAGGGCACAGCATTTTGATACTCAGGTTAAAGTTATATTTCACTGAAGCACTCCTACAATGTAAGGCACAGTTGGAGGAGCACTTCTGTATGATGTTCAGAAATCTGTGAACTCATTATCAAAACTTGTGAAGACACCAGCAATTGATCAATCTGCAGTGGGCTAAACATCCAATTAAGGTAAGCTGTACATATTTATTTACTCGTTTTTTTTTTGCTGGAATACTTTGCTATACAGATGCTACATACGTGCAGACTATTTATATGTGTTAGCATAATTACTGAGGACCAACAAAAGTTACGATAAATCCGACTTCCTGTCACATGAGAGTATTTAAAACAAAAGCCAAACTGTCCCACTAAATACTTAACTTGAACTGATCAACAAATGCTCTGATATTAATCTAAAAAGGTGCGCCGTTGTGTATCTGCTCAACAAGGAAAAAGCTTAGCAGAGTCCATCCATCCCTTATCTATACCAGTTATCCTTTTTGGGGTCACAGAGTGCTGGAGTCTTTCTCAGCTGACTGAGAGGTGGAGAACACCCTGAGCCTGTTGCCAGCCAGTTGCAGGTCCACATGGAGAGGCAGACAATCATTCCCACACTCCCCCATGCCTAAGGACAATTTGGAGTCACCATTTAACCTAATAAGCATGTTTTGGCCAGTGGGAGGGAGGTGAAGTGCCTAGAGAGAGCCCACACATGCAAGGGGAGAACAAGCAAACTCAACTCAGAAAAGCCCTGACTGACACAGAGTTCAAACCACCAACCATCTTTGTCAGGCATGCGCACTACCTGCTACGCCACCCAGCTTAACAGAGTGCATCCTCTAAATATTTGCAACACAGTGTTCTTGGACCAGATTTTTGATTATCTAAGGTGCAGTTGTGTTATGCACCCTTAAGAAAGGAAACACTATTCTTGCATCAAAAGGAAAGCACTACCATTCACACAATATGAGCACTCAGCATAAAAGTGACAACTGTGCCAGATGGAAACTAAGCAAGACATATCTGCTGTATGCAAAAAATATTTTGCGTCTGACACACTGTGGGGCCCGACATCTCCATTATCTCAGAATCTGTGGTGATATTTGGTTATATTTTAAACCAAAACAGAACAGGTGCCACGTTTGTTTGACTAATATCTGGTAACACTTGGAGAAATAGGTTGGAACAGGCAACATTTTTGTGCCATCTTCACAGTATGCAGGAAAGGTTCTGTATTCTTTTGCCCTAAAATCAATAAATCATCCAAAAGCTGGGGTTGAGGACCTCAATTTTTTGTCACTGTGGTATCAAACAAGAATCAATACCAAGTGATCTCTACAAACAATAAACAAATAAATGTGCATTGAAAAAAAGGAGTAATACTTTCCCATTTGGACTGACCATTTCAAACGCATTATGTTACGGTCAATAAGCATATTACTGTCAGTGGCTCTCATTGTAAACAATGGCTTCTGAGCAT
This sequence comes from Cetoscarus ocellatus, assembly GCA_037902135.1. Lineage (NCBI taxonomy): Eukaryota > Metazoa > Chordata > Actinopteri > Labriformes > Labridae > Cetoscarus > Cetoscarus ocellatus. Next base: position 43,890 of record JBAMNC010000717.1, on the reverse strand, counting down.
CAGGCCTGGAATTTTTCCTCAAAATCAATAACAGCATAAACTATATAAATAGAAAATATATTGTCATACTCTGTCACTTGTTTGTAGACTTCTCCTCATATCTTAAAAATTTGACATATTACCCAATCTGATATGATACACTACAATTTTTTTTCAACTAGGCATCACTGTGAAGAAAATCTCTTTGTTAACTCCCCTCTGTGTTTTTGATTTGAGTGCAAGGTACACAAAAGATCTGTTTTCTATGCTGACACAGGTCCCACAAGGATGAGATGGCCTTTCTCAACCCCATTCAATCTGCTCCTAATGGGATGTGTTGTATTCAAAGGCAGAGGCAATAACAGTACATGCAGTGCAGTGGAGGAATGGAAACCATATCTAATGTCTCACACTGGTGAGTGGATGTTAACATGCTCTATTCTTCCTCTCCCTGCTGTCAGCAAACACACAAAGTTGTATGACTTTGACATCATTTCAGATGGTTTCATGATGCCACCATCCAGCATCTGGGTTAAAATGACAGCATACTCCTTGCTTTCATTTCCCCTACACAGCCTGGAACAGACTGTTAAATGTGTTTCATTGTGTTGTGGCCTCTTTGTTTGACACTTTTGGCTGTGCTTTTGCATAAAAGACACTGTACAGCTCATATTGTTATCATGATTATCATTATTGCTTCACTATGTGTCATCTAAAAATTAATCAATAATCATGATAACAGGCTTAAAAATCAAGTCTGTCAATGCACAATAAAATGGAATCTTGTCATCTGAACTTATATTTTAGGATGTCATTTACTTGTTTCTTTGAACTGATTAAGCCACTTTAAAATTATTGTAATGATACATGGACTGATAGATTGATTGATGGTGTAGTACGTACCTTAGTTATCAGGAGAAATTAAAGATCTTACAAAAGAAACTCATACAAGCTATATACAAAAATAGATGCTCCCTCTGATCTTCTGCTTTATGATTACAAACTCCTACTGCCAACTAAATGCAACATTTCCTATGATGCCTGCCTGATGTTTAATGTGGTGCACACACTAGAAAGCACTCCGAGTGCGCAACCTCCGCCAAGGTAGCTCACATATTGCTGTTACAGCTATAAGCAATAGTTCCATGATAAAATTACCATCATAATATGATTCCATGACCCTGAAAACCCACAACTAGAACTCAGAATCATGTTGATATCATTATTAGTTAGACAGTTATTGAGCAAAAGTGATTGTTTGCTAGTGGCGGTTATCTGGATCACCACCAAAATCGAATCGTTTTTAGGTTGGACCATTACCAATATCTCCTGAAAATTCCAGCAAAATCAGTCCAGTAGTTTTTGCGTAATCTTGCTAACAAACAAACAAGTTAACTAACTAACTAACAAACAAACACCAACAAAAACATAACCTCCTTAGGTAATGATAGACTCTGCAATCTTATCCCAACGATTTCTCCTTCCACTCTGTAGCTGAGGATTATCAATGATTTCTAAATAACGTTATTCATGAAATATAATGAAATATGACAACCAAATGATTTGAACTGTCACTTTCTATGTGTCTTTATCTATGTGTATTGTACGTATATATAAAAGGTGACTTGACAATCGTTCCATCAATCACATTTATTATGGGCCACTTAGATAATGTAGGCGGCCGGTACTGCGCCTCTGAATGTGAGCCACCTGTACAGAAAATTCATCGAACAAACTCCTGTCAAAACATTTTGGAAGTGGAGTGACAATATCCTTACTTTGAGAAACAACAGAATTTTGAAATGGACCAAATCATGCTAAAGGCCGAGTTGGCCTTAGGCCTTTACATCACAGCCAGCAATGCTATGACTACCAGTCACACTTTGCATTAGAAGTTAGTAGGCTAAGCTTCTCACAAAACCAGTTGTTGTTAAATAGAGGTGGTCAAATGTCTTATGACAGGATAAACAGATAAACATGCTTATCTGTGTTTGACACGCCAAATGATATAAATGTTAACAAACTCAGTGAACTAAGAAGAGAGGCTTTTAACACCATCTGGTGTCCATATTGACCACGGGAAACAAGATAGTAAGGTAACTTATTTCATTGTAACACCTGTAGAAGTGTCTGATGTACATGGGATACAAAACATTGAAATTAGGTTGTACTTTGTTATCAGTCTGGTTGCCTGGTAGACGTAATACAACAACTTTTGCTGCTAATACTACCACATCAGTGTGATGACTTAACTTGTCACCGTGTTTGTGTTAATTGCCGGGCTGTTTTCTCACTGCAAACAAACTGCTCCAGGGGTTGATTAGGAGGAAGCAAAGACCACTGTTTTCAGGTGAGCTTTTCCGCGTTTGTCGGTACCGAAACAGGGATTAATTGCTGTGTTCATATATATTCAGATGAACTGTACAGAACAAGGAACACCCACTTTTATCTGAACAACTCTCCCAAACTATCCAGGAGTGAAAAATACTTTAAACTTAAAAACAAAAGAAGGCTACAATCAGCTAGGACTGACCTACCCTTTGTAGAGTCCTTACTTCTAACAAATGTGTTATGTCTTTCAGAGGTATTTTCCATAAACATTTTCATGATACTCAGCTGTTAGTTTTGATTCCATATACTGAAAAAGACAGGAAATCCTACCTGTACTAGTTCTTTCTAAACATCAGCTAAATCAAATGGGGATACTGGTGCTGGTAATAAAGACAGAGATAAGACTGAAAATCTGCAAAATGTTTCTTAAAGGCAATAACCTTTATGTTTATTGTATTGTTAGACTCCTCGCTGGTTTGAGAAATTCAAAATGATGGAACAGTAACACAAACATCCTGGCAAGACAACAATACACATTTCCTTCAAGTCATTTTAGGAGATTTCTGCCATATCCAGTTTAGAGCAGAACCAATGGCCCTTCATTCAAACTCATGAAATCTTAAATAACTCCATTATGTGCTGGCAAATGAACAACAAACAGAAAAGCGCCTCATTTTTCCAATTACCCCCAACACCATCAGCTGAAAAGTTGGTGATTATGCACACATAAGCATACATAAACACACACGCATTAACACTTAACTCAATTAACACATTTGAAGCTTCTACAAAATGATACACCCACATTGTTTCACACTCACACTGTGTTTCCACGCTGCACATATTGTCCTCATCAATGTGATCGTCAGTGCCAATGGGACTGTTGCTGGTTTTAAGACATTGTGTTCTAAGCAGCAACCCTGGGGCGTTCTTTCGTCTTTTGGAGGTGGTTTGACGTGACACTATTCTTCTTTTTTTATCTTCCCTGTCCTGATCTTTGCCTGAGAGTGTGTCAGTGTGTTGTCACTCCAGCAGCTCTACCCTGTACTCCCCTGAGGCTTTATTTCTGTCTGTACCCTTAAAAACCTCTCTGTGAGACAGTGCGAACCAGCACTGCAGTACAGTTCTTTCAAACCCATGTTTCAGTGTGATAATGGATGAAATAATTAGGGAAACCAAGAAGGTAAAGGTGACAACAATTGAATGTTTGCCTCACAAATAGAAGTGAAAATGTTGCTCCAGTACATGAAAAGAAAAGTCATTTTGGCTCCAATGTGAGGAGGAACAAAAGGTTTGTAGTCAAAAGAAATTAATTTTCCTCCTTCTTATGCACTTCTTAGGGTATGAAAACACGTATTTCATTTGTGTGTCTTTGAAAAGCTTAAAATAATTACAAGGACAATCTCAAAGAGGGAGTTTTTTCTAAAGGTGGGGCTGTTTAATCCAGACTGTCGTCATTTCAAACAATATGTAAATGAACGTTAAGTATTCTAGGTTTGCCTCTCACATGTATTGTTTTACATAAAGAGTCTGATCATGTACAGAAGAAACAAATGGTTTGAAAGCAGATTAGTAATGGAAGGAATTAAAACTACAACACAGTGCAAAAGTTTTGGGCAGGTGTAAAAAATGCTGCTCAGTAACAACGCAATAGGATAAAGGCAACTGACAGAAAAAATAAGAGACTGATTTTTTTTTAAAAACTTTTTGAGAAAATCAGAATTCTAAAACAGGTGCAATTGTAAATTTAATCATATAATTCTGAGGGGGAAAAAGTTAGAAATATGAGATTTCTGTCACTATTCTGAGAAAAAAAGTGAGAATTATGACTTCAATGTCAAAATTCTGAGCTGCATCTCAGAACTAAAGGATAAAGTCATAAATCTGGAAATAAAGTTACAATTCTGAGAATTAAAATTGTCTGGATTCTGACACTGATCTCATAATTCTGGCATTTTACTCATAACTTTAACTTATCTAATAATTATGGCTTTTATTTTAGAAATTCAACTATTATCTCATAACTTCAGTTTTTATCTCACACTTACTTTGTTATCACATAATTTGTTCATTTTATCTATAATCTATAATCATGACCATTTTTCTCATGGTTTTAACTTTTATCTCAAAATGTCAACTTTTTATGTCAGATTATTTTTATGTCATTATTTATAACCTCATGGGTTTGATCTTATGTTTTTTTGTAATTATTCAATTTAATCTCATACTTTGACTTTTTATTCTCATGAACGTTTATCTCATAATTCTGTCTTTTTATGTCGTAATTTCCACTTTTGATATCATATAATCAACTTTTTATGTAATACAACTTCTTATCTCATTTTTACTTTTTAGCCATACGACATTTTATCTTATCAATTTTACTTTTTTGTCATTATTGTATTCAGTCTTATACTTTGACTTATTATTCCCATGAATTTTAATCTCTTAATATTGACAGTTAACTTCACAATTTTCATTTTTGATCTCTTAATTAAAACTTCTGATCTCATTTAATCATTTTAGCTCATGATATTGACTTTTCAAATGTCATTATTTTTTAGTCTTGTAACTTTTTACCCCAAAATTATGGTCTTTGATTGTATATTACACTATTTATCTCACAAATTTTATTTTTGTGTTGTAATTATTCTATTTTATTTCATATTTTTGACTTTTTATCTCATAATTTTTACTTTTGATCTTATACTTACTTAAAAATATGGATTTTTTTCCTCACAGCTGATCTCACTCTCTCTCACTCTCTCGTTCTTTTTTCTAGAGGCAGAAATGGGCCTCGATAGTTAATGTATAATTGGGCTGCACAGTTACAGAATATGGACCATAGATGATGCTGTAGAATGACGACAGACTCTGTGCAGACATGCTGTCAGCTGTTTGCCATATTTATAACCAACCTGAGAAATGAGAAACTGAGGAATTACATTTTTGGTAATCTAAAATTAACCCTTTAAAGCCTGTTGTATCATATTCGATACATACTTTTACTAAAAAAAAACATCTGAACACAATCAGATAAATTATAAAAATGTCCTCATGTGGATTATCAGTTGCCAAAAACACCTGATGTATCAAATGAGATACAAAAAACATATGTTACACATTTTCTTCAGCATCACATCAGTTATATTCCAGAATAGATTATTTTTTCATGTTAAATAAGGATAGTCATAGGATTGAAAAGTGTGAACTCAGAAGCAATTATATTAGGATTGCATGCCGAAAAAGCATTCGACTCTGTCAGGTGGGATTTTCCGTATATGGTGTTGGAGAGATTTGGTTTTCATGAAACATTTGTCAAGACTATACAAGCAATGTATAATAAACCTACAGCCAGGATTAAAATTAATGGAAATCTTTCAAACATTTCCATATTAGAGCGTGGGTGTTGCCAAGGCTGTTCAATTAGCCCGCTCCTATTTGCTCTCTATTTGGAACCCCTGAGTCAATGGATAAAACAAAATGAAAATATTAAAGGCATTGACATTAAGGGAGATGAACAGAAAATAGCATTATTTGCAGATGATGTGTTAATATATTTAATGCAGCCAAATACATCGCTCCCAGTACTCATGTCAACACTTGAAGAATCCGGCCTACTTTCAGGCTATAAACTGAATGTGAAGAAAACTCAGATTCTCAAGTTTAACTATGCCCCAGATAGGGAAATTATAGGGAGGTTTAGGTTTAATTGGGACACAGAATTCATGAAGTACTTGGGGGTGAACCTGCCTCAAGACCTTTCTCAGTTAAAATCTATAAATTATAATACATTAATTTCAAGAATAAAATCTGATATATAAAGGTGGAATTTAATCCCATTCACAAGTTTGGCCTCAAGGGTGGAAGTGGTCAAAATGAATATACTCCCAAGGTTATTATATGTATTCCAGACCCTACCTGTTGAATTAACAGATACAGATTTTATAGAATGGGACAAATTCATTTCAAGATATATTTGGCAAGGATTAAGACCACGAATAAGATTTAGAACCCTTCAATTGCCTAGAGATAAAGGGGGACTATCCCTTCCTTGTCTGAAGACCTACTATCAGGCTGCACAGCTAAAAAGTTTGTGGAGTTTGTGCAATCCCTCCTATAGTGCAAGATGGAAGGACATTGAGTGTCTCACATCAGATACACATGTTCCAATACAAGCAATAATAAGTGACAAAAAATTGAGAGATCATCTTATAGAAGAGATGAATCCATGGCTTGGGGTATCCTTGAAAATATGGTTTGAGATTATTGCAAAGAATAATCTAACTGAGCAGAGTAAGGTTCTAAGATGGATTGCACATGATTCAGACTTCACACCAAATACAGAAGACTGTAGTTTTAATAGATGGGAAGCGGGACCAAAAATATTTTGGGAGCTTTTTAATAAGAAGGCTATCAAAAGTTTTCAAGATTTAAAAAATCAATATGGTCTAAACAACCAAAATTTTTATAGATATCTGCAGATGCGGCATTATATGGAGCAAACTATTAAAAAGTTTAAACTAGAGGAGCTAGATTCAGGAATCATTAAAATATTCATCTTAGCACATGAATCAGACCCAGGCAAGAAATTAATCACAAAACTATATAAAGAAGTGGAAAATTTCAAGAGTAACAATACAGAATACATAAAAGAAAAGTGGGTAAAAGAGGCTGGGAGGATGCTATCTGAGGAGGAATGGGAGAAGGTAAATGAAGCGCAGTGGAAAACAACATGCTCTCTCTCATGGAGAGAATATGGGTGGAAGAATGTTGTAAGATATTTTATTACACCAGCACAACAGAAATCTCGAGATACAAGATGTTGGAGACTTTGTGGGGAAAATAAAGCCAATCATCTTCATATCTTTTGGGAATAACCCCGTATTATACCATATTGGCAGGAGTTAAAGAAGAATATGGAAAAGATTCTGAAAGTGCAACTTCCATTTACCTTTGAAGTCTTATATCTGGGAAAAGAGATTCAGGAGGTCACAAGGTCAGGAGAAAAATACCTATTTCGAATAATGCTGGTAATAATGGTTAAAGACAGATACACCAAATATAGAGGATTGGATAGAGGTAATGCTTAATATTTATAGAATGGAGAAACTGACTTTTCTGTCAAGACTTAAAACAGACACTTTTAACAACTACTGGGAAAACTGGGTTGATTTTGTGTCTCCATTGAGAAGAGATTTTGTTAAGTAAGTATTATGTATACTGTAGATTATTGACCCCTTAGTTTCAGGCTACAGACCTGTTTATGGTTCACATGTTGATTTAATTTGTATCATACTCCAACAGAAGAAAAGAGACTTTTGTAAAAAAGAGAGGAAATAAGGACTGGAGCGAGAGAAAAAAAAAGAAAAAAAAAGAATAAAAGAGAAGAAGTGTTTTGGGTTTTTTTTGTTTTTTTTTTCCACTTACTCAACTGTAAACTTGAGATTCTGTACCTATCTTGTTATGTGTCCCCTGTGGAGATGTATGACTTAACTCAGGTGGAAAAACTGTACATGTAAGTGGAATATTTGTTGGAACATTATGGATTCAATTAAAAAAAAAAAAAAAAGGAAATTTAAAAACAAAATCAAAAAACACATATGTTAAATTTTATGGAAATTTAGATTATTTTGGATTTCAGTAGAAGTGAAATAAACATTTCAGCTCCAAAAAATTAGATTTTCTGGCTATAATTTGTGTTTACAGGCTTTAAAGGGTTAAAACAAATTAAAACCTAAAAAACAGCTCACATTTCTCAACGGGTAATGTTAACCTAACAGATTACTATTAAAAGTACCACTACCCAACACTAGTGATGACAGATGAAGGTCTATATCAGAGATGGTTACTAAGAGAGACACATAAAATAAGCTTTTCTGCTATTTTTATTAAAGTTACAAGGAACTTACAGGGTACTTAAGTGTATTTTACTTACATCTTTCATTTCGCTTTGCCAAATGCATGAAAAAGAGTTTCATAGATGCAATTATAGACAGTCATAGCTCTATTTTCTTGGAAATATAGCTATTTTTATTTTGTCATGGCAGATTTTGTAACATTTTATTCATAAGAATGCATTTCTTTGATACTGTAAACTGACTGGTGGGCCTAATTGAGGGGGTTTGGAGGCTGCATGTGAACCCCGGCTGCCAATTGCCCACCCTGTTCTATTTTATTTATAATTCCAGATGTAAAGGTACAGATGTAATATTTTGCAGCATAGGTTGCTTTAAGAAAAAAGATTATTCATGAAGCTTTTAGAGAAAGAGGTAGAGGTGCATCAACCTGTGCCTCATCTTTATTGAGAGTGACATGTTCCTCCCCCTGTGCCCACAATATCACAGAGGAAATCATAAAATGCTTGAAATTAAATTATCTAATGAGCCTCCAACCCCAAGGAAAGTTTTAGATGGAGCATAATACAGCAAAGGCTCATTGTCAGTGGAGGCCTTTGGCAGTGAGGCCAAATCTAATTCTCATGAGGGATGGCGAGTCATATGTCGCTTTAAACCATCTTTCTTCCCTTTTTTCTTTCATTTAACCAGGATCATGAGCAGGTCAATCCTGCATCTGCTCACATACACACGGCGAATAGATGTGAACGTCAAATCAAACCCAGCTAGGTGAGCTTGGCACAGGTTGTGTCTGACTAATTCAGCGTTCAGCGAGGAGCACAAGGGAGAAGGAGCTGAGACACAATGACACCAGCTTGGCTGCTTTAGAGGGAGACGAGCACCATGGGACTAATCAAGCTCACAACAAACAAACAGCAAACACAATGGGAGCTTTTTCTGTCTAATGCAAATTATATTAATATGCTTTTCTCTAATGACTGAGTCCTCTCCAGGGGGATGGTGTGCGTCTCAGCCCATTGATTTCCACTGAAAATCACTTGCATTGACCATAAGCTGGTGCACAGTTCTGCAGCATCATTATAAACTGCTCCCATCGCCTATAACACACCTCCTCTTGGCACATCTATTTAAATAGCTGAAAGCAAAATAATTGGTGTCCGTGGTTAACTGGTTTATATTAATAAACTCAGAGCACGCATGGAGACGTGTTAATTGGCCCGAGTTGGTGGTAGGCACCATACAAAGCTTGCCCACAGCCGGGGGAGGGAGTACTGGTGGTGGGGTGCATCTGTCAGTCAGCCTTTCTCCTTGGGGAGAAGAGAAAGAGAAGTAACCGAGAGGAGATGTATTCAGAGCCTTATCTCACATTGCTTTTCTGGCTCTCTTTCCACCTCAGGACCACATGCCAGACCAGACAGTGCCGGCCCTCCCCACCCCGTCCTTCACTCTACTTCACCTGCGTCATGTCACTCTTGCGCTCTCCTCCTCTTTAGATATCATCTTTTTTCATCTTCATCTCGTCCAGAATTACAGAAGATTGCAGCTGCAAAGGGTGCAAACCTCAGCTTTACGGAAGAGGTCGAGGTGACATTAGACGGCCTCTGACAGAGCTGCTGGGAACAGAGATGTGCCAAACGCACATCAATAATTGATCAATCATAGGAATTATGACACATCTTCAGACTAACAAACTCAAAATAGTCAGGGCTGCAACAAGTGAGTGCCTATTTTTCCAAACTTTGACAATGTATTCTTGAGTTTATTTGAGAAGGAGAGGGCATTAAACCCTGAAACACTGAGTGCTCTCTCTGCTGACATTATCTAAATAAACCTCAGTGTATCATGCACACACACCCACACGTGATTGTGAACACACACACACTGCTTTCGCCACATACGGGCTGCAGGGTGGTGTTGCCATAGGAACGAGGAAGGGTAATGGCCATGTTCTTAAGCTTATGCTGCGAGGGATGAGGGGCAGAAGAGGGGTATGGGTGAGGATTTTGGGGAAACTGAGTCACTCTCATGAACAAAACCTAAGTGCTATAATTTCACATCTGCACTCTTCCCGGCTCCATATGTCAACAAGCAATGATGACAACTCGAGGTGACATCACTAAGACAACGTTTGAAGATGTACAACAACTTCCAGGCAACAGTGATGCTATTTGCGTCCAGCTAATGCAGCTAATGCTGTTAGCTGTGATGTATGTAGGACTCCTGGGCGGCTTCGTCCGAGGCCCTCACTTTCCACCCCAGAGGTATGAATAAATGATCCCTAATGCAATGAGCTTACCCTTTAACTAACACTGATGACCACCTCTATGTGAGTGTGTGTGTGTGTGTGATTAAATATTACTGAGATGTGCAAATAATTTAATCATCCCTCAGCAGCAGAGTTCCTTTAGAGAGCTGTTTAAAAGTCAGAAAGCTACGCGGTCTCATATATATTTGACATATATCATACATGCATAATTTATAGCTCCAGAAATGTTCTAATAATAACCTGAAGAACCTTAAAGTCATTTTTAAATCATCTGTCATCATATCAATCTGTGGCAGAGGTTTTATTTCAATACATGTCACAGCAAAGCAGCAGGATACAAAACAACAGTGTCAGTAACTATGGCTCCTTTTTGAGGTACCTGCAGTCTACTCAAAGAGCTCATATTCTGCCTTAGATCAGGTTTAAATGTTCATTTTTGATGTCTGCTAGAGTATGTTCACATTCACTAATGTTCAAAACATCCAGAAGTTTCACATATGAAGTACCCCTGATCCACCTGTACCGCTTTCACACTAAAATTAGCAGGTAAACGCGACGAAACATGACCATGTAAACAATGGAAAGGAGCATGGAAGCCATGGACACGGTGGCCAACTGTTTCCTGTACTTTGTACTTTTGTCCCTCTTTAAAAATGTACAAACTCGGCGCAGACTAAACGACATTCGAGTGCTGATGATACAAAGGCGGATGGAATTTGTTGCTGAGATGGCAAAGAGTCACTTAAGTTACAGACGGAGGGGACAGGCGCCATATTATGCCGTGGGCACGTTACGCTGACGTCATCCGTAAATTAGCAGGTTGACCCAGGTGTAACGTTCCCACTGAAGCTGATTGGAGGTGAGCCAAAAAAAAACGGGGCCCTTGCACGGTCAGTTGACCCGGGTCAAAATGCTGATTAGACCCTTTCCCACTGCCGACATGAGCCGATTGTTACCGGGTTTAAACAGGTTTTTAGGTCAGTGTGAAAGGGGTATCAGTCTGTCTGAGAGAGCTCCTCTCCGCTTGTTGACCTAGTCCACTCTGATTGGTTGACCAGTTGTCTCTGTGGTAACTGGTCAGTTCAGGCCTGCTCTGTGCCATCTTGTCAAAAACTCGGCATTCATTTTCTGATCTATGCTCTGCACTCAGAGCTGTTTTGGGCACTGATGCCAATGACTTTTTGTCTAGAGCAGAGAGGTATATACTCACAAAGGAGACACCCAAAGGAGACATATTACACAAGCCAAAGGGAATCTGAAACTAAAAAACAAATTAAAACATTAAATTGGCTCATTAACACCTAAACTTATCAAGTGTCAGTAATAAGTGCAGTGAAAAGTTGAACTTTTTGTCAAATAAGAGAAATGTGAGCACTGCAACAAAAAGCTGCTGACTCTCTTTACTCCAAGGGCTCTGAATGTGGAAAAAAACTGGACTATTTTAATTTGATGGAAAAAAGGAAAAAAAAAAAGGCACTTGCCTTATAACATATTCAGTTTATACAAATTTTAGACCGATTTCTAAACTATTTATATTTCTATGACCGATTGCCTAATAACTTTGTTAAGTGCTGTATATACATACAGTAAAGGACTTAATGGATAAATGAATGGATGGTGTCACTGATAAAGTGGTTGTCTGATATGGATGAGCATTATTACATTTAATTGTAACTTGCAAATTTTTACATTTTCCTTTTCAAGATTTATATGCAGGAAAACAGGAATATTTGGCAAGTTTAAGTATTTTATAATACAATAATTTGGGGCTTGATGTAATCCTAGTTAAATTTCAAAATCAGAAAAATGTTGTAAACAAAATGATTGATATTGTTTATTCTGTTTAATAAGGCCAATATAAAACTGCAAATTAAGTCTTTAATTTTTGTAAATTTCAATATTACATTGAATTAAGTTTATGGCAAAACTCCAGAGTGACTGCTCTTTGTTTTTCCAGTAGAAGATTACAAAATATGATACTGAAGAATTGAAGTTTTCCAGCAAAAAGTTTATTGACGTTATTTCTTAGATATGAATAAGAGATCTGGACTGTATTTCTATTTGTGAAAGTCCTGTTTATTTTTCTTCTTTAGCTTGTACAAAGAACAGTCTGTTTCTCAAAAGGACTGAACATGAAATGTGGGCTGAACTGGATAAGAAGATGAGAAAAAGCTTAAAGCCTCTTTGCCAATTAAACTTGGATTGTTGGTTTTATGTAATCCATCATGAAGTTGATCATCACCTGATGCTGCGGTTGTTCATCTCCCATTTTTTTCCTCCTCCTCCTCTCTCACCACTCATGCCTCCCTTTTTTGTCACATTAACCACACGTTGACAGGAGCGGGGTTTAAAAATAGAGACGATCCACTCAGATTACAGCATTTTAATTACAGAGCGGTGTGGAATGGGGGTGTAGAGGCCCCCTCTCTGACAGTCAGAGCACAGTCGAAGGAGGGGGCAGCATGTTTAGCACAGTGAAGGTAAACTGTGGGCTTATTACTGTCGTCTACTGTGGTGATGCTGGAGCTCTAAGCATCTATTATACATGTATTGTTGGCTGTGTCACACACTTAGCGCTTCATAAATGTACACCTGTGGACACACCACTGTTATTTTAAATATTAATACATGAGGATCACCTGGGGGTGACCGGGGGCAATCCTAAGCTCAGTTTCTATAACAGGAGAAACACTGGAATGAAGACTACCGCTCTTCATGGGTTCATGTGACTTTTCTGCCCAATCTTCTTTTAAATAAGTTTTTTTTGATAACTGAAAGTACAAAGAAATATTGTGGCTGCATGGTACCTGTAAACTTATGTCCCTCAATGATTATTTTACAATAGAAACAATGCGTACAATGGGCAGGGGTGGACAGTATCTAATCATATTTACTTAGATAACTGTTATTAAGTTCCTGTCTTATGGACTTTTTTATAGTCTATAGTTTTTGATTTCAGTGCTTTTGCTTTTCTTAAGTAATTTTGTGCTAAGTTTGCACTTCACAACATTTCATTTAACTTCTGAGATCGGAGTAAAAACATTAAAAACTTACAAAGACAATTAATAAAGCAGATGGCTCACTGTAAATTCTAAAACCTGTGGTGATTTTTTCTGATCATAAACAGAAACAAGTACTTTTTAGAGGGAAGAAGAGGAAATTAAAATTGTTTGCACGCATTTATTGATTTTGATGCTAATTTAATTTTCTCATCGCACCCTCCAAGTCTGACATGCAGACAGTAAACCTAAAATTTAAGCCCATATGCGCATTCTGTTTGTGTGAATTATGGCCTGTAGATGGCAGAAGCGAGTTATTTCTGTTTCATTTTTATTTGTGATTTGATTCTGCACGAGTGGGATTTTAAAGGTAAACATATTTTATCCCAATTTTAGTTGTTTAACTATGACCAGAAGAGATGTATACACTACCAGTCAAAAGTTTTAGAACACCCCAATTTTTCTAGTTTTTCACTGAATAGTATTAAGTTTAATGTCTCATTGCACTCTGAAATTAAAGCATAGTAAAAGGAAATCAATTTATAGGCCAAAATGTATTCTAAACTCTTGACTCATCAAAGTAGCCACCTTTGGCAGATATAACAGCGAACACACTCGAGGCATTCTTTCTACAATAGAAATCAAATGTTCTTCAGAAAGTTCTTCCCATGTCTGTTGCAGAAGTTCCCATAAATATGTGGCACTTGTAGGTTGCTTTGCTTTTACTCTTCTGGCCAGTTCATCCCAAACCAGCTTGATGGGGTTCAAGTCTGGAGACTGTGCTGGCCACTCCATGTTTTCAAGCTTACCATCTTGTTCGTTTTTCCTGAGGTAGTTCTGGCATAGCTTGGACTTATGTTTTGGGTCACTATCTTGCTGTAGGATGAACCCCTGACCAATTAGGCGCATACCAGAGGATACTGCATGGCGCTGCAGAATGCTGCTAGTGGCTGTCTTGGTTCAGGGTGCCTCTCACTCTGTACAAGTCACCAACCCTGGATCCAGCAAAACAGCCCCAGACCATCACTCTTCCTCCTCCATGTTTGACAGTTGATGTCACACACTGTGGGACCATCCTCTCACCTACTCGACGGCGTACAAAGATCCTGCGTGATGAACCAAAGATTTAAAATCTTGATTCATCAGTCCAAAATACCTTCTTCCAGTCTTCAGTAGTTCAATGGCGGTGTTTCATGGCCCAGGCAAGCCTCTTTGTCTTATCCTGATGTCCTAGCAATGGCTTTCTTGCTGCAACTGCAAGAACCTGCAGCTCGAAGTCTTCTCTTCACAGTTGAAACTGAGACTTGTTTACTATGACCGCTGTTAAGCTGTGCTTGAAGCTGTTGTCCTGTGAGCCGCCTGTCACACAAACTATTAACTCTCAGAAACTTGTCCTCTGGTTTAGTTGTGGCTATAGGTCTGCCATACCTCTTCCTGTCAGAGTTGCCCCCAGTTTCTGAGTGCCTTTTGATGGTGAAGAAAACTGTACTCACTGACACCTTGACTTTCTTTGCAATTTCTCTGTAAGGAAGACCTACATTTTTAAGTGTTATGATGGTCTGACTCTCTTCCATTTTTAATTGCCTGTTTCTTGCCATTTTTGTAGCAACATATGACTTTCTGCAGGACAATGCTGTTCAACTGATGCTCACAAGGGTATGGTACCTCAGGGTATGCTGTTATGCAGACAGAGAGGGCTGTAAGCAATCAAGACAAGTTGGAACACCTGAAGAAATAAGTAGAGCCAGCTTTCAAAGCTTGATCAACCTTCATTGCTGCAGAACAGCTTAAAATTGTTAACCATTTTCATGTTCCCTGAAAGAGGCCTTTTTGTATAATTCTGAAATGTACATAATTCTTCAGTTTTGAGTAACCTAACCTTTTCTTTTAAGTTATGCCAGTACAGCACTTACCTTTGTGACATTTCAAGCTATTCATTGGAATTGCATGACTTGAATTGCAACAAATTCATAAGACCACCTGTCATAAAAGCAAAAATATTTTAGAAATATTTTAAAAACATGTTTAAAACTAAACACGTTCCTGTTAATGGACACTTATTTTGAACAGGAATGAGGAATTTCAAACTTAATTTACCTTTTTATACGCAACTTTGAGTCCAATGAGATTCTCTGAGAAGTAAGACATTAATAATAACAACAACAATACTACTACTACTACTACTGCTACTACTACTACTACTACTACTACTACTACTACTAATAATCATAATAATAATAATCATAATAATCATAATCATAATACATTTTATTTGGAGGTGCCTTTCAAGTCACCCAAGGTCACCTTACAGAAAATAAAAGCATAAAAGCATAAAAGCATAAGAGATCGCAGAGGTTATTAAAACAAAACATAAACATAAAAACAAGTGAAGTGCACAGTGTCCAGGTAGAGGGAATATGCTAACTTGAACAGGTGAGTTTTGAGTTGGGATCTGAATAATGTGATGGAGACTGACTTTCTTATGTGTGGGGGGAGGGAGTTCCAGAGTCTGGGTGCTGAGCAGCTGAAGGCTCGGGCACCCATGGTACTGGCATGACGTGGGGATGGTTAGCAGTCCAGCAGAGTTTGAGTGGAGGGTGGCGGGAGGGAGTGTATTCATGAAGGAGGTCACAGAGGTAAGTGGGGGCTAGGTTATGGAGAGCTTTGTAGGTGAGGAGAAGGTTAATGAAGCATAACATTCAACCACTTAAACTATTTTTTTCTATTCAGGAATGCAATGAGATAACTATAATTTTTTAGTCAAGAAATACTAATGTGAAAAATATGTACAGTATATCCAAAAAAATAAATAGATTTCTAAACTATTTATGTTTTCTCATTTATATGAATGGGGATCTAATTTGCTAGGCACCTTTTGTATATAGAAATATCTACACATAAAAAAAGTGAACTTAAAATTGATTTCGGAGGCAAGCGGTCAAAGGTCAAGGCTATGGGGCCTCCTGGTCTTCCTTAGCTTAGAATTAACTATGTTTTTTAATGTCTCAACAAAGATTTGAGTATCTCTGGAAAACTATGCACAGATATCTTCTCTGATAGGAACAACTGTGATTTTGTCTTTCATATCTTAAAGGCTATCAGGTGTGTTATTCCCCTGCCATGCATGTTAACACAATACCTCAAAATGCCTCGACACAAATGTCCACTGTGACTTTGGCTTTGTAGGAATAGTGGAAATGCCTTTTCACCCTATGATCATCTCATGCTTGTGAATTCGTCCAACTTTGAACTAATATATTCTCTAAACAGACCTGATTACATTTGAGAAAAACTAGGTCAAGTCCATCGGGTCTCATGTTTAACCCTTTCATATGATATTTTCATTAATTTGCTCTGCACTAGGGATTTAACCTAAACCCAAACCTTGTCACTTTAGTAAATGATGCCGTGTTCACGATCCCTTCTGGTCTTCACAGGCTTCCGTTGCTCAGCAATGATACATTTTCGTTATGGTTGGGCTCATTCTAGAATCTGAACGATAGATGTCGCTCAAATGCCAAATTCTAAACACTGCACCTTTAAAGCTAAATGGGGATTTTAGATACATCATCTAAAATATATTATAGTACACTCCACCTCTAATAAGAGATACATGTTTTAAATATCTGAGCAGTGCGTGCTTTGACAATTGAGTGTTCTCTTTAAGGACTAACTTTTAAAATGAAAGAGATTACTTTCAGTTATTACAAACATTTGCTTCTGAACAGTAAAATCTCTACAGGGATTTCACCACAAAAACAGCATCTTCTTGACCCTCAACTGTCAATGCCACTGTCTGATAATTGTACACCTCCTGGAGTCATAAAATCACCTAGTGGTAGTTCTTGTTTGACACTTGCTCTGAAAGTTCTTCTCTTGACACACAGTCTGGCACAAAGATCATCTTGTCATCTGTGTGAGGACTTTTACAAAGAGAAGTTAGTATGAAGAAATAAGCAAGTACAGAGTGGAAAACAATGCAATGTCAAGGACACCTACCAAGGATTTAATCCAATAAAACTGAGGGTATTTTTAACTTTGACATTTAGGAGTTTTCTGTTTTCATCTGAAGAGTTTCAGAGGAAACTAATTACAGTGATTGTGACTCAGTGTTGTGGCAATAAAACAAAAAAAGTTCAGTGGAGGTGGACACTTTATAAGCAATAGTTTCAAGTCTGAGTTACCAGCTGCTCTCTGGTTTTCTGTGGGTGTGCGAGTGTGGTATGAGTGTCGTGTCTTGTGCCTTTGCATATGTGAACTATTGCTTGTGCTTTGGCACCTTGGCAAATGGCTTCTGTGTGGCCATGCATTTCAGCAATACATGGTAAATACCTTGTAAATAATATCACTTGTAAATCTCATGGCTCAAAGATATTTGTCCACTGAGTCGTATGATCAACAAGCTTTTTATGCATTTTATTATCTGGTATAAAGGTGCTTTTACACCTCAGTTACCACCTTTGGAGATGAAACAGATGCAGGGTCAACTTTCTGTTCTATTTCTGCCTATTCAATGTTCACAGTGAAGGCCAAACATTACATGGGTGCAAATATTACAGCTTTAAATCATACAGAGTACAAGTTTCTGTTCTGTCTCTGTACGTAGTGTCAAAAATGCAATATAGGTGAGATGGGAGCACAGAGCCAAAGAGGGAGCACAGAACTGTCTGAGTGTGTCTCTCACACTCCCAGAAATTGTATTGCACTGTGAACTTACATCAGTATTATGTCCTTGCAGAATCAATGTGAACATCTTGAAACATAATGACAGCAGAGCTTCATGATGGCTAATTTGCATAAATGCATCATGTAAACAGCATAAGACTGCCATTTGTTTAGCTAAAATACTCTGATCCTGAGTTTAAGGTCATAGTGTAATCATTTCTTGCATTAGAGGGCACATCAAGGATAAAAATCTGCCATCTTTCTCTCCCTATGTAGAGTTCTACCTCTTGTGAATGTACAGCAGTTTTTTTCTTCTGAGGTGCTGTGCCTCCAGGCAGAGAGCCTCATTATCGCCCAATCTCTCCTCCCCGTGCTGGCTCCTCAGCAGCCCACCACTTTCCTGCAGCAGCTCCCAGGGACCGTGATGTCTCCCAGCTCTGCTGTTTCCATTAAGGCCCAGTGGTTACGTCAAGGAAGGTAAGGCAGCTGTCATCGCACAAACTAAATCTCGGGATCCCACTCTCACAACTCTTCTTGCCTGTCTGTCACATTACCCACTGGCTTGCAAGCACTCAGATTTATTATTCATGGTCTACTCTCAAGCTTGGACAATGCATAAAGTAAGAGTGCACGAGTTTGCATGTGAGAGTGTGTGTTAAATTCATGTCAAAGTGACGCAGCAGGTTCCAGTCAATCAATTATTGAGATGAAGTTTTGTCTGCAAGATTTAGCTCAAACATGTAGATGTTAGAAGAGTCCTCCAACAACCTTCACAAGTCACCAACAACTATATTAAAATTATCTATGGGGTTAACTTCAACTTCAACTTGAATAAAGAGCTGCTAGACTTTTATTTATTACCTTGGGACCCAAGCTAGGAATTTAATCTCTCCCCTGGACCCAAACCTCTAAAAATATCTATGGACCAAGAGTAAACTAGATCTGTTGCATGGCAGTTTTATGCCTCCAATTGGTACAAATTGCCTGAGAATGAAGGTACAGTGATTGGTCACTTGGCCTTTGACCTTATACCTCCCAAAATCAGTTCATCATCAGGTAAGGAAAGACACTTGTGCAAAGTTTTACAGAAATCCCCCATAAAATTCAGGACATAGCAAGTTTAAAGACAAGGTTTGATGATGAGGCCCTATGGACATTTGACTTTTGTCCCTCTAAATCTTCCCAGTTTGTCCTTGAATCAAAATGAACATTTGTACAACATTTAAGTCAAATATGGAAAAGTGTTTCTGAGATACTGCATTTACAAACAGATAGCAAACATAATGCCAGCTAACGTTCGACCTATAATTTCCATAATCTATCATCATCTTTCAGTTAGAGACGTGTGTGCAAAGTTTGATGAAAATCAGATGAAGCATTTGAAAAATACATGACCTTGACCTTTGAACTATGACCTTGAAAATCTATAAGAATAATCAAATCAGCCTTAAGTAAGAGTGGACATTAATACACAGTTTGATGGATCAGTTCATCCTTACACCATAATGGAAATTTAAGCAAAGTTTGATGGTTATCCATTCAAGTGTTTTTAAGACAATGGCCCTCATTTATCAATCGGGCATTGAAATTTGATCAGATTTTGGTGAATAAATCACCTTACACCCGCTCCCAAGTGTCATCCATGAAATGTGCATATTTGGCAAATTCCAGCTTACAAACGAGTGTGATATATGCAGCAGCTTAAGACAATCATAATTTAAATGACAAGCCCTAAATATACCCGGATAATCTAAGCATTTACAACATGGTCAAAGAGAAATGTTTTAAAAGAGAAAGTTCAGATTTTCTGCAGCCCAAATAAACATATTAAAAAAAACATATTATTATAAACTATTGTTGATTGTTCAGGGATATTAGAGTTTTTAAAAAAAAACAGATCAGTTGACAGCCTTACAGAAAGCAAAACCTAACAGTGAAAGACATGGTTTATATCAGAGGTTCTTAGTTGATAATCATTAGAGTGGGGATGGAGGTCGAGGGAAAGGCACATTACTGCTGTTTAGAGGAGAATACACTGTTAACAGATTGAAACAACCGATTTTATAGTTGTTCAACAACTTTTTAATGAATGAGGTTGTATTAATTTAAGTGATTGATTGTAGTTTTTTCTCATCCCTCCACATCTGTACATAACTGCTTCCTCACTTTTGATTGTCTATTGCTCATCCTTCTACCCTCTCCCCTCACAGAGTGCACCAGGCTGCAGTGATATTTCATTAAAGTTTCCCCCCAAATGATGTTAAAAAGGAGCATTTAAAGAACAAGGTGGTATAATGTTTGAAAAATAAATCATACACTGCTGCTTTAATTGATCAGACTCCTTGATTAGAGATTTGGACTGCTTGTTTGAGTGGAGATTTGCTCTGCAAATTTTATTTCCTCTAAAATTTTATGTCAAATGACTGCCGTTTTAGTTTTCTGCTAAAATCCTCCACAATAATCCCTGTAGAGATTTTACTGTTCAGAAGCAAATGTTTGTAATAACTGAAAGTAATCTCTTTCACTTTAAAAGTTAGTCCTTAAAGAGAACACTCAATTGTCAAAGCACGCACTGCTCAGATATTTAAAACATGTATCTCTTATTAGAGGTGGAGTGTACTATAATATATTTTAGATGATGTATCTAAAATCCCCATTTAGCTTTAAAGGTGCAGTGTGTAGAATTTGGCATTTGAGCGACATCTATCGTTCAGATTCTAGAATGAGCCCAACTGTAACGAAAATGTATCATTGCTGAGCAACGGAAGCCTGTGAAGACCAGAAGGGATCGTGAACACGGCATCATTTACTAAAGTGACAAGGTTTGGGTTTAGGTTAAATCCCTAGTGCAGAGCAACAACTGTCTCTACATCCACCGGCGTCCTCTCTCCTCTTCTTTGCCTGCATTAGAGGTAGATTTCAGAACCGGCGGACAGATTTGCGTTTTGTTGTTTTTGTCCCTAAAATCCACCCGTAGACAACATGGTGGATCGTTATCTCGGCCTACATGAACGCCTACAGCCCGCGGTAATGTACATTTTTTGAAGCTTTTTCTAACTAAATAAAAATGAAACAAATGTTTTATGGGGATGATTGTACTCCTATTTTGACGGACTTTACATACAAATAGAAACATTATATCCTATATTCACCGTTTCTGTTCGGCGAAATGCTGCCAAATTCTACACACTGCACCTTTAAATGTGTGAACCTGCCAGTCTATACAAACACAGTGAGCATGAGTTAAAGATTCTTCTTCTTCACTGACAGATTTTATTTGTTGGAATGTGAGAGTACAATGCCTGTAAACTTGCACACACGAGCTCAGTCCTGATGTGGTTTGATCGTATTCTCCGCCCACATTCAAATCAAGTTCATCTTGATAAATGACGTTCTCTGCATGGAGATGACCATACACCCACACTTTATAGTCATATGCACTTTTGATAAATGAGAGCCATTGTTTTCCCAAGTTAAGGACGACCACAAGACTGTGTGACCATGACCTTCACCTATGACCCCTAAAATCTCATTACTAAAGCCTTGAATCTAGGTCAGGGATGGGCATATTTGGTCACCATGAGGGCCACATTAAATTATCTTAATTGCTGGAGAGCCACTTTTATAATTTGGAGGATAGTAAAAGAGGCAAATATGTATAGCTATATAATTACTTCATCAACATTCATATATATTCATATTAAAACGCAATTAGAAATACTTAATCTAATAAGTTAAACACAGAAAACAAGCCAGTTTATGCATTCTTTTTCAGAAAATAAGAGCCTTTACCAGCTATCAAAGCATATTCTCAAGATTCAAGATTCAAGAATCAAAGTGTTTATTGTCATTTGCACATTAAGAAACATGTTTCCCTGCACAATGAAATTTCAACTCTGCTTTCTGCAATGAATGCCAGGTAAGAGGTATTAAAATAATAACAAGATTCAAACAGTAGCAAGAAAAATACTACAACCTATATTCAATTGAATACACAGCAAAGACAAGATATTTAATGTTCAAACTGGTAAACTGTGTTATTTTTTGCAAATAATCATCAACTTAGAATTTAATGGCAGCAACACATTGCAAAAAAGTTGGCACAGGGGCATTTTTACCACTGTGTTACATCGCCTTTCCTTTTAACAACACTCAGTAAACGTTTGGGAACTGAGGAGACCAATTTTTGAAGCTTTTCGGGGGGAATTCTTTCCCATTCTTGCTTGATGTACAGCTTAAGTTGTTCAACAGTCCGGGGTCTCCGTTGTTGTATTTTACACTTCATAATGCGCCACACATTTTCAATGGGGGACAGGTCTGGACTACAGGCAGGCCAGTCTAGTACCCACACTCTTTTACTACGAAGCCACGCTGTTGTAACACGTGCAGAATGTGGCTTGGCATTGTCTTGCTGAAATAAGCAGGGGCGTCCATGAAAAAGATGTTGCTTGGATGGCAACATATGTTGCTCCAAAACCTGTATGTACCTTTCAGCATTAATGGTGCCTTCACAGATGTGTAAGTTACCCATGCCTTGGGCACTAATACACCCCCATACCATCACAGATGCTGGCTTTTGAACTTTGCGCCTATAACAGTCCGGCTGGTTCTTTTCCTCTTTGGTCCGGAGGACACGACGACCACACTTTCCAAAAACAATTTGAAATGTGGACTCGTCAGACCACAGAACACTTTTCCACTTTGCATCAGTCCATCTTAGACGAGCTCGGGCCCAGCGAAGCCGGCGGCGTTTCTGGGTGTTGCTGATAAATGGCTTTCGCTTTGCATAGTACAGTTTTAACTTGCACTTACAGATGTGGCGACGAACTGTAGTTACTGACAGTGGTTTTCTGAAGTGTTCCTGAGCCCATGTGGTGATATCCTTTACACAGTGATGCCGGTTTTTGATGCAGTACCGCCTGAGGGATCGAAGGTCACGGGCATTCAATGTTGGTTTTCGGCCTTGCCGCTTACGTGCAGTAATTTCTCCAGATTCTCTGAACCTTTTGATGATATTATGGACCGTAGATGATGAAATCCCTAAATTCCTTGCAATAGCTCGTTGAGAAATGTTGTTCTTAAACTGTTCGACAATTTGCTCACGCATTTGTTCACAAAGTGATGACCCTCGCCCCATCCTTGTTTGTGAATGACTGACCATTTCAGGGAAGCTGCTTTTATACCCAATCATGGCACCCACCTGTTCTCAATTAGCCTGTTCACCTGTGGGATGTTCCAAATAAGTATTTGATGAGCATTCCTCAACTTTCTCAGTCTTTTTTGCCACTTGTGCCAGCTTTTTTGAAACATGTTGCAGGCATCAAATTCAAAATGAGCTAATATTTGCAAAAAATAACACAGTTTACCAGTTCGAACATTAAGTATCTTGTCTTTGCTGTGTATTCAATTGAATATAGGTTTAAAGGGATTTGCAAATCATTGTATTCTGTTTTTATTTACGATTTACACAACGTGCCAACTTCACTGGTTTTGTGTTTTGTAAATAATACTAAATAATAGCTTTATTTATAATATATTTGTTACATTTTTTTTTTCATTTTGACAAATGCCTAAAATCGAGTTTCACAGAAACAATTACAGTCAATAATAACTCTATTTTCTTGGAAATAATGATATTTTTCATGTTTTCATGGCAGATTTTGTCAGCTTTTTACCATTAATAAACTATTTTATGATATCTTAAACTGACTGGCAGGCTACACTGATGTTGAGGGAGGGTTGGATTTAGCCCACCTTGAATTAAGTGGACACATGATCAATGTTTCAAGAAAATCCCTCAAAGATATCAAAGAAATGTTGGCCATGACAAAATAGAGCCAGTTCCAGTCAGTTCTCCTGTACATGTGTCAGTGGGTCACGTGGTCCTAACATGAAGAGCCCACAGACTTACACAGCAAAATTATTCATGTATTATTTATGAAATGGACTTAGCCTCCTGTACGATTGCGATGAAGTATGCAGTTTGTCAGGTTGCTGAATATTGCATCACTTGGCAACAGACAGCCAGTGCTCATATTTGTGACAAATATCTTCATATATTCTCAGTGACAGGTTTCCTCTTCGTTTTTCAGACATGTATGTAAAAATTCAGATAATGGTAAATTCTCAGCAGTTAGGCCGGTTTAAGGTAGAAGTATCCTTTTTATAAGAGTTCTGAGTAATTCAGGAAAGTGAGTCATTGCTGAACAAATGTTGAGTGACATGAAGGTGAGAAAATTGAGTTAGGACCCTTACATCCAGAGCCTCACTTTGACACAATGTGGGTTAATCAACCAGAGGAGACAATAGCAGGCTGATAACACAATGAGACCCTCAGACGGAGCTGATGGTACTGTGTGCGGGAGTGGATGGGTGGGTGTAATATTCTCACCAAGCATACCTGGAAGAGCTGACAATGATCCGAAGAGCTCAGATTCACTAGATCATCATGAACATCACAACCACATCAGCCTGTGCAATGTGTACCTGGCAGAGAGGGATGAGGGTAGAGTTGATTAAGTGACTGAGCAAAGCTTAGCAGAAATTCTCTCGTCTCATCCGGTGTTATTGTTTTCATCTGATATCTTTGGTCCTCTTGATCTTATGTTCTTGGTCTTCTTTTGTTGGGTTCCCATTACGTATTGGCTCCTGTGGTGATGTGTTATGTTGTTTGGTTATGTTTCTTTCAGTTCTTTTGACAAAATTGGAATTTCTATTGTTGGTAACTTCATTTCTCTGTTTTTTATGTGGGGTTGTTCTGGCACTAGAAAATGTGACTGCCACAAAGGCAACCAGCTTTGTCCCAGAGGGGATAGTCCAACAACAATGCCATCAAAAGCCCTGCAATTAAACCACTCATAGGTTAAAACTACACTAAATACAACATTGGCTCCACTGGACACTACAGTAAGATTCTTTGCAGCATTTCACTTTTACTCAACAAAGCCCCTGTGTTTAGAAATATGGTGTCTTGTGGCATAGGGGTCATGGATTCCTCCGCCGTCAGATGGTCAGGTCGTCAAGAGAAAAAACAAGCACTAACTTTACAAAAACTACACAAAAAATTAGCCATTTTGAATCATGTGACAATGACATGCAGTTAGTCATGGGTTCAAGAGGACATTTTTATCAACCAGAGTACACACAGACAGAGCATTTGCAGATGAAGTCACAGGTAGAAAGACGGGTGGAGGAAACTGTTGTGGAAACTGAGGAGCAGGACAGGTCACAAGTTACTTGGTGGTGCAGATGCATGAACTGTGAGCACATGTCATGCTATCACTTATCCTTATGAGTGGGACTTAGCTACACTGCTTCTCCTGGATATTTCATCATAGGTCTTTACTTTCAGTAAGCCTTTCAAACTGCTGTCATGTGTCATAGTCCTGCTTGGTAAATGGGCACTGCAAACAGGATGTTTTATCATTGCAGAGGGAGGAATCCTCATGTCTATATTCGAAACAACAAGCCTGTCATGATCACGCCCCTGCCTTAGTTAAGTTAACCATTTTGTTTTCATGTTTTATGTTTTGTCTCGTGCTTCCTGTTTTATTTCGAAAATTCACCTGTCTCTCAGTGTCTTCGTAGGTTTTGCTTCCTGTCTGGAGCTGTCACACCTGATCCCTGATTGTTCTTCCCCAGCTATGTCAAATCACCCCCAATCACCTCATGTATTCAACCCTCATGTCTTCCTCTGTACTGTTGCCAGATTGTTGAACCTCGAGTCACTTTCCAGCACTTTATCTCATAGCCTTGATCATGTCATAGATCTGTTTTTGCCTTTACCTTGCCTCTCGCCTTTCGTCTGTCTGATACCTTTGCCTGGATTGTTTTTGCCTGTACATGTATCAAATCCTGGATTGCTTTTTGCCTCACGGACCTGATTTGTCTGTCTTTGAGTTCTTTTGTGCCTAGTGTGTTTCATGACAAAGCCAAAGTTAGCATAGGCCCTCGCAACGTAATGCATTGCGGTGAAATCAAAATTTTGGCAATGTCTTTTGCCTGTTTTTACATCAGGATAAATACTGGAGGGACCATCTTCATAATATCCAGAAGAGTAGGATTTACATCAGTTTGTACTCCGAGACCGCTACATGACCCTGCTGCAGCACTCTGACCCAAGCATCTAATGAGAGGAAAGACGCACATTCAAACAAAAGGATACGTAGCCCATATGTTGCATCACAAAATAGTTCCACCTACTCATTCTTTGTCAAGGAAACACTGAAACAAATTTAACTGAAGCATCTTGTTCAGCCAACACAGTTTTCATGTAGTCATGAACTCAGACAAACTTCAGTCAACCCCATAACCCCAGCACAGTGCATGCCCATAGAAACATAAACATTTCCAGCCTTATCCCTTTTTTATGAAGATTTTTTTCATGTAAAATGGGCTCTATGACATGTGTAGGTAACTGTAGGTACTTGAGCAGACAGTTTCAAGTGAGATACTGTCAGACATAACACCTCTGCATCGGCTTTATCTTTTAAGACCAGACATTGACCCTAAGACTCAACTCAAAAACAGAAATCTGCTTTGGAAAAAATGGTGTCAAAAGTTTCCTTCCAGGGCACTGTTGATGATTTGAAAGTTAAATCTGAAAAATCTGAGGTGGAAAGGCATAAAAAATGAGTTTCTGGAAACATGAATGGGATTTGTTGGTCCAAGGTTTAGTGTGGATATAAAATAAAGAAGCCTATAATTTATTTCCTTTGAAGGTGAGTCTTGAGATCAAATGTTCCTGTGTGAAAAACTCTTCCAGCCTTTTCATCTGAGTTGACATTTCTAAGAGCAGAGAATTCACCATTACTGTCTCTGAAACAGATAAACACAATTTTTGCCTCTCATTTCAGACAGTGCACACAGTTTAATTGAACTGAAACTTTGACTGCAAAACTTGATAATGATTTTGCACAAGATAACTAATAAATAAATAAATCAAAAGCTGTTCTGTTTTTCTCCGACACTTTGTGATGTTATCATTGACCTGGTTATAATACAGGACAATAAGACTGACCCTGAGAGACACCACCACCATCATCTGCTTCCCCAGTATATTTTCTTCCTTTGTGCCCTCCATTGGACCACTTCAGAAAATATCTGAAACTAGAAAGCACTCAAAGAGCACAAACCTCCAAGGTTGCTCACATATTGCTGTTACATCTATAAGCAATAGTTCCATCATAATATGATTCCTTGACCCTGAAAACCCACATCTAGCACTCAGAATCACGTTAGTATCGTTATTAGTTAGACAGTAATTGAGCAAAAATGATCGTTCAGTAATGGCTGTTATCTGAATCACCACCAAAATCTAGTCATTCTTTTAGTTGGGCCTTTACCAACATCTCCTGAAATTTCAGCAAAATCTGTTCAGTAGTTTTTGCGTAATCTTGCAAACAAAAACACAAACAAACAAAGAAAAAACATTTGCTGGCAAAAATATAACCTCCTTGTAGGAGATAAAAAGCCACATGTGTTTACTGTAGATTATTCTGCATTCTGTATCTTGATTGTCATGAATTACATTTTTTAGGGTGCCACCCTCACACTTTGCTGTGTTGCTGTGTTCACAAATGCACCATCTTTACAAGTTGTACCTTGTTGTAAAGATGACTAATCAGGCTTTTCAACGATATGAAAATACAATACCAATTGGTATTATTAAAGAGGAAAAATTAATTGGGTGACATAATGTTATCAAACTTTTCTTTGAGAAGTATATTCCAACAATGCAAATACTAAACTTCACACATATAAATAATCAAGTTCTTTTAATTAAGCTAACAGAGCTATGAGCTCTCCCCCTTTAATATAATAAATTAGCTGATTTATACTCTGGTCATGTAGACAAATGTTAACAATGGCTCAGCTAATGGCTAGCATCTCTAAATAAAAGTCCATCAATGTACAGGAAAAAGCCTAACAAGTGACTTGTTTAGCTTTTCATGATTTTCACCACTGAGATGTGTTACAACTGAGCTGCAACATGAAAATTGTAAATTTACTGGGTTTGAGTCACTTTATTCGTTATATAAATGTAACAGAATCAATTCTAATACTAGCATAGGTCCATTGCCATGGACCTATGCTGTGGTTATCGGCCATTTCAATCCCTAACCTGTTGGTGTTTTGCATTTTGCGGGTAACAGTAAGTGAGGTAGACTGGTCTGATGCCTAGTGGTTCATAGCTATACATGGTGCCACTGAAAGCCTCGTAGTTAACCCATTACAGGTTAAAACTATTCAAAACACTATGTTGGCTCGACTATATGCTACAGTAGGATCCTTTACAGTGTTGAACTTTTCCTCGACAGAGTCCCTGTGTTTGGGGCTTTGTTGAGGACTATTTTGTGACGCACCGAAGGGCTACATATCCTCCTGCCAGCAGCTCCCCTCACTAGATCAGGTCATAGTGCTGCAGCGGGGCTAGGCAGCAATAACTGGACCAAAAACTGATATGAATTTGGCTTGTTGTTTTAGATATGGACATCAGAGTCACCTCTCTGCAGCGACAAAGTGTTGTGTTTGCAGCGGCCATTTTATCAGTCAGGACAACAACAATTGACAGCAGTCTGAGGGCTTACTGAAATTAAAGAGCTTTGATGAAAGGTCCAGGAGAAGCCGTGTTACTAAGTCCCACTCTTAGTGACAACAATGGACCTCAAAGTTTGTGGACATGGACTCACAGTTTATGCATCTGCACCACCAGGTAACTTGTGATCTGTTGTGCCCCCTTCTCCATCCCTCTTTTTACCTGTGACCACTGCAAAGAATCTCACTGTAGTGCATTGTCCAGCCAACGTAGCCAACTCAGCCACTGCCCACCGCTGGATATCTCCCCAAAGAGACAAAGCTCACAAGTTCCTTTATTGGCAGTTATATTCACTAGTGCCATGGGCTCACTTCAAAAAACCTAAATTAACCCTTAAACAAGATTTAAAGGTGTGCTTTGGGTGTCCATAAAAGTGACTTAAGATATCCATATCATTATCTCAATGTATTTGTATCATATCATTATCTAGAAGTATTTTTCATTAAGTTTACTGACCAGAAGCTTCATTAAGGACATTGTCTATGGATTTAATCCTATGAGTGACCACACTGGCAATTCAAGCTCATAAAAAGAGCGAAGTTCCTATATATGCTTTTAAGTAAGACTATTTGTATTAATGCTTACCATGTGTAATGTTCTATTCCTTCTTTCTATATGTCAAAATTATGTAAAGATCATTAGCTTTCTGCATTATTAATCAATAAAACAATGGAGATTCTGCCACTTTAAAACCACTGGTATTTAAGAATTTTGATAACCTTCTAGTTTTTGACAATTTTTCCACTGTGCAGTGGGTGATGTTTTTAATAATTAAAAAAATAAATTCACCCAGGACTTCTTTTTGTGGCCATAATAAAAAAACAGGTATCAGTACAGCTATAGTATTTACTAGAGTCATATGTAGAGTTATAGTATATGTTGTGTATTACCATTCTGCTGCACAACACAGAGATATTAGTTATGGTCCCATATTGTCCCGCCTTAATTCAAAGCATATGGATAAAAAAGAGTGATCCAAACAATGAATATTTTTGTGTCTTGTTTGATCAGAACTCCTTTACCTCCTCCTCCCAGCGCGAGCGGGATTGAGAGAGCTGACGTCACCTCTCCAGCAGGTAAAACCATCCACGCAGCAGCACTCGTTCAGGTGCTGCTTCTCACAGTCTGCTCCGTGATGTCAGAGGTGCCTTCTAGGCAGTGTGACAAGAGAAGTGTCAACAGGTGGCTTCACAGTAATTATGCAGAGAAGAGTGCTGATTGGGGACACTGCAGGTGATTATAGTTCTGCTGGGTGTGAATGGATGAGTTAATCAGGAGCCCATATAGTTTTATTTATCATTGAGAGTGATAGCAATGATGAGGCAGAGCAGAGACGAAAGGAGAGTGATTATTGGGTGTTGCAGGACAAAATGAAAAATCATTCATCCATTCTTAAAAATCACAATCTGACACTGATGTTTAAGATTCATCACAATCAGATATCCTTTTTGATTTTCTAAGTATGTCCTTACGTACAGGGTGTCTGCACCTCAACTGTCTTTAGCCTGCATTACACAAGTTATCCAGCAGGGAGCAGCAACAGATATTTAGTTGGATGGCAAAAACACAAGCTGGACCTGCAGTGGACAGTATTTTAAGTACAATACACAGGAGAACAAGATACATGTCTGTGTTGACAAGCACTCACATTCACTCTGCATGTTCAAGTCCTAACGTAAAGGCCGTTTCATACCAACATGGGCTTCATAGTCCAAGTGAGGCACCTCTGAGAATTCACTGCTGTCCAACACTTTGACCCGTACTTTAAATACACTGATGAGAGCTTATGGGCATAAGACCAGGCACTCTTTTCAATGAATCCCTATAGAGAGATAGATAGATAGATAGATAGATGTATAAATTGAACAGGAGTATACAGTAGCCGTGTGCATCGACGTCATTAGTAGATAAGTTAAGAAAATAAATGAACAGGAGTAAATGTGCATGGACTGGAGCAGGGATGGGCAACTTCAGTTACCATGAGGACCTCAAAAATTTCACTCTCACTTTCTGAGAGCCAAATTTTAACAAACAGTTGAATAATTCCAGTGAGACATCCATGATAATTAATAACTTCAAAAAAATTCACTTTAATTCAAAGCTTTAATCATAAAAACCCTAAAATAATAATGACATGAACATTGAGATCTATTAACTCATATGCAATGAAGTGAGCTTGACACTTAATCAAAGCCAATTTAAGCAGCTCCTTTAATGCAATTAATATAATGTTTTCCTGTCATTAAGAATGCAATCTTTTTTTGATATACTGTCTCTACCCTTACGAAAAAAGTGCATTGCAACAACAGTTACAGCCTTTAATCTTCACTAATTTCTTGTGAGAAACAAAATATGTTCCAGTAATTCAAGATAACATAGAAACACAAATGTTTTAGTGCTTGGTGTTGTACAGGTCTCTCAGATTAAACTCCATTTGGCAGATTTCCCGATGTTTTCTTCTTGTTTTCAATTTGTTAATATTTGAAAATGACTCGCAGGGCACACTGAGTGAGGAGGAGGGCCTCCAGTTGCCCACCCATGGGTTAGTGTAACGTTAAAATAAAATGGACAGCAGTGAATGTCAATTCAATAAAATGCAATTAAAAATGAGTGAATGGCAGTGTGTGTGGACTCGAGTAGTTTATGATTGAACAGATGTTTGTGTGCATGGACTTACGTTTAAAAAAAGGTGTTAAAAAATAAATATATAAATAAATAAATGAACAGATATATGTTTCCATGGATTGGGGCCTCAGTCCCCAGTCTGGGGTCTGAGCCCTATAAGGGGTGCCAGAGATCGTAGACAGGACATGAGGCTCTGTCAGCTATAGGTTATATAAGATTACATATAAAAAGCGTAACAATCATAACACGTACTGCATACTGTCTCCAGGTCTTTAGATGAAGATGTCTGTAGGCCCATCCTTTACAGGTTTTTCAACGATAACAATCTAAATTAAAGAGGCCACATTTTGCCCTAAATCAGCCTCAGAGATAGGTTTATAGTCACAAATGGTCAAAGAGCCTTTCAATTATGTAATGAAGCTCTCAGTTACATACATCGATGTATTTAATCTGAATCTGTTTGGCAGTGAAAAAAACACACAGTTGTTTTACCTTAAAGGGATAGTTCAGGTTTTTTAAGGTGGGGCTGTGTGGGATACATGGCATGAGCCTGAACATGTCCCGCAGTGCCACAGCTCAGTTCTCTCTCTCTTCAGAAAAACTCGGGACAGACGCTAATGCTATACATTGCTGTACATGGTGCCAGATTCTCCACCTCATAAAAGAATTGTGGCAGAAAACAAGCCAAAAAGACAGTGTGGGGTCATCAAATGCTACAAACAGATGTTTACATCCACATGATTTTCCACCGCACTGCCACTTTGAATAGGCACTATTTTGAAACACGCCACAGTCTATGTCTCTCTTCAGAAAAACTTGGGACAGACGCTAAGGCTATACATTGCTGTACATGGTGCCAGATTCTCTGCTTTTTAAAAGAATTGTGGCAGAGGGTCAAAGGTCAAAAGGTCCAGGCTCAATCCTGGACCCTTTGAATTTATAGAGCTCTTTCTTCAATACCTTCAGAATGTTTAACTTAAGTAATGATGCAGACCTCATAAATACTATTGTCTGTGCCAGGGGGGCAAATTAAACAGGGTTGTGTTTGTGGGTAGAAGCATGGACTATGAGTGTATCACACTTAAACTTGTGTAAATGTTTAAATAGGGAGAAATAAGATGAATTATTAGAGTATTTCCTCTCGGTTTAGGCTCAGATATAGAGTGTTAAGTAGATGGTTGAGACAGTTATGCTCTAATTTGCCTGCAGAAGCAGCAAAACTGAGGCAACCAAATGGGATAGTACAGTGAGCACCATGTTGCAGAGACAGCTGATGCATAGGAAAGAATTTCAATGTCAATTCACCGCGTTTGTCTGTGACAACATATGTCATGAGTTCCCGCATTCCCTGGCATCCACTGAAAATAGTTTCGTGGGTTTAGAAAGTTCATTTGGAAACTGGACTGTACTGTGACAGTGCAGGGCTGGGAGCACTGGGGCTCAGCAGCAGCAGCCCTCTGAGTGGGTGGATGGGAACTTTTAAAGATAGACAGTGAAGGAAACGCAGCCAAATCTCTGATAAAACACGAGGATTAAAAGCTCCCATCAGAGGACCGTGCCAATATGACTGTCTCCACTGTCTCCGGGGTAATGGCAATGTTTACGCAGCTATTAATATCAAACAACCACGCGCCTCCTATCACAGAGACATGAGTGAGAGTGATGAGAAAAGGAGGGAGAGGAACAGTGGGTCAGCGGGGGTTAAAGGGACAAACATATCCAGCAGAGGAATGAGATTAGAGATGTGCCGCTATCAGAGGAAATAACTGATGAATTAGATTAGGCTGAGTAAACTAATTCAGAGAGTATGTGATTGAACGCTGAAGCAGCTCCGCAATTTAATCTCTGCACACTTACAAGGGAACAGTATGCTCTGAGCTGAGGATAAACACACGATGGAAAGATAAATGCTACACAATGCTAGTGAAGTGGTGAAGCTAAGATTGTTCAGGGTGGAGATACATGTGTGTAACTATTTAAATAGTCAGATACAAATAACCAGCTATTTAATTAAGCTTGTATGCAGGACTGTATTTGTACTTGTAACATCACCTGATCACATGAAAGTCATAAGAAGCTAAGGACTAAGGACAGATGCTGAAAATAAGCAATTGCTATAGCTAACAGTGTGATATATTAGATGAGTGTTTTTTAGTTTGGCTATGAATACTGTATCCGTCCCTAACAAAAAATAAATAAATAAATGAAAACAATATCTCATTTTGCTGGGTGTGCCATTTCTTTGTCCATACTCAGTGGCAATTTTGTATTCTCATTCAAATTCTAACTATTACCAGTGCCAAGCAGGTTGAAAAAAAAATTACGTTGGGCCCCAATATCTAACCTTGCAGTGCAGCTAGATCCACCTGATTCACTGTCTGAACTAGTGAAACATCTTCCGTATAGTCAATACTGAACTGTCTATCTGGTGTGCCAGGTAACCCAACATCCCGAACCAATCCTGCACAACTGCTTCCACCAAGGGTTTCCAAACTTTTTAGCCCACAACCCCCAAATATTGCAATACCAGGGACAGGGGACCCTGGAGCTCATGACCATCATATTTTATTGCTGACATGAGAAAGCTACATTTGAGAGATACTTTACACATCATGCTAATTTCAGAAAAATCTTTTTAGGTGAACATGTTTTTTATATCAATCCCATATCAGTTGAACTAATTTAGGCATATACAGTTAGCAGTAAATCACACCACTTAAATTCATTAGAATTTTCTTTATTTTTTTTAAAAAGCATTATGCAAGCCCTACTCTCTGTATCACAAACCCCAGGGGTCCCAGTACCCACTTTGAGGATCACTGGCTTACACAACACCTCTATTAAGCAAAAAGAGCAATGATTTTTAAAAATATGAGCTTAGATAAGCATTATGTTGTGCTTTAAGACCTTTTTACACTTTTTTAAACCTGACCCTGAATGTGACTCAAATATTCTTGATGTGTCACTAGTTTTCGTGTCACGCAAGACATGTAAGCAAATTATTATTACAGCTATTTTCTTTGGTCAATAGTGACAAAATAGCTTGAAATGATAAATTATATACAAAATCTATTGTTATTTCAATTCAAGAATGAGAAACAGACAATCAAGTATGACCCTCTTTTTTGCCCTGGGACCAATATAAGCATCTAAAAGATTTTTATAATCTTTGAGCAGTATTGCTCAAAGATTTAATTTTCCTTTCTATTATTGCATTAATATCAAGGCAATCCAGAAAATATATAAATAGAAAATCTTAAATAATAGAAGAAAAAAATTAGCTTACGAGACAAAAATATTTTTGCAATATTTAATTATTGTGGGGCCCCTGTCAGTCATGGTCCCTTAGAAATGCCCACTCCCTTATGTGCCCTGCCTGTAAGTGTCACTTTGTTTTTGTTGTGATCAGCTTTATTTTTTTACACATTAAATTGGACTATATAGGAATGTTTAAGCATTATAATGAAAACCAATACCATGAGGAAGTCCTTAAATTGCTGAACATTTACAAGATCTGTTACTTGCAAATAAACAGGATCACATTTTACATCTAAACCCCCAGCATGTCACTGACATACAGCTCACAATGTGGCCTAAAATGAGGAATATGCCAAAAGACAAATACAAGTGAACCGCAACAAACATCATTGGCACATGTTGAATGACACCCTGTTAAGCTACTCTTAACTATTTTTTAAAAATATTATACTTTTTTTAACCCTTTATCTATATATATTTATTTTTTTTCTATTATTGTACTGTTTGTTACACTGTTTTGTACGCAGAGCTCCTAAAATGACATTGTACCAAGGTGCAAAGACAATAAAACCTATTCTGTTCTAAAACAGCACTTACTCTAGCCTTCAACACGCACTTAAGATTCATACAAAATGGATTAATTCAATGTTAAAGTATCAACAGCAGTCTTTACACAGGGAGCCATACGGCTACTGCTGGTGTTAGCTTACCCAAAGACAGCCTGCAGCTCAAAGCAGCACTGATGCAGTCACAGTGAGTGTCCTCCTCCTCGTTCCCCGCCATGTTGGTAAACACCAGGATCTCCTCCTCACATAGCATGTAGCATGTCAAAATTAGCAGTCAAATTCTTCATGCTGTAACTTTCTCATCACAGCATGGTGTGAGACAAGAGGATTAGCACCGAGTTACCTTTCACTGAAACTATCTGTCGCGTAATTTATAAAAAAAAAAAAAACTGTCAGTTTTTGTTGTGACAGACATTTTGTAAGGACAGCAAAAGACACAGCAAAGGCCAAAGGTCATCCTCATTCTGTATGATGTATGCAAAAGGTATTTAACTTAATTTTTGAGTATCTGGAATGGGCAACTGGTGGCTCAGGGACCAAAGGTGGCCCTCCTACCCATTTAGTCATTTCATAATATCAATACATTGTTAGAAAAGAGAGAAAAAAATAGTATTGGAGGATTTTGACCTGCTTTACAAAAGCCATGTTAAATGACATACATTGAATCAAAAATAAGAATAATTGTAAAATAGAATTTGATAAGTGTTGTCTTTTTTTTCCTTATTAGCGGGATGGTATATTTAAATGTAAAGTTATCACTGAAACAAAGCATTGCTTGAAACCAAAGTTCAATGCACTCAAAGAGGCAAGACAACTTTATTTATAGAGCAACAGTCATACAGCAATTCGCTGTGTTTTACAGAGTAAAAAAACTTTTGACAATAGGAACATTAATGACATAAAACTGGCAAAAGTAGGATGATAAAACTTAAACATTGGAGAATTTCAAGGTGGAAAGAAATATCCAATTTTACAAATACAAACAGTAAGTTAAAGTACTCTTCACATTGTGTACATGAGTAGGGCTACAGGAAAATGTAATGATACTTTTGTAAATGAGAGAATTCTTAGCATAATTTGTCCCTCTGGCTTTATGTGGCTTTCTGGGTTTTGTAAGCAAAATACCCATTTCTAAAATACATGGTTGTTTTGCTATGTTTTTTTTTGTTTTTGTTTTTTTTTTTTACCTCCGCCAAAGAGGTTTATGTTTTTCGCTGGAGTCTGCCCTTTTGTTGGTTTGTCTGTTGGTTTGTTGTTCTGTCAGGATAACTTGAAAAGTTATGGTTTGACTTTGATTAAATTTTCAGGTAATGCTGGTCACAGCACCAGGGAAAAGTGATAACACTTTGGTGGCGTATGTCTGTGTTTTGTCTGTCTTAAAATTCATGA
This sequence comes from Cetoscarus ocellatus, assembly GCA_037902135.1. Classification (NCBI taxonomy): domain Eukaryota; kingdom Metazoa; phylum Chordata; class Actinopteri; order Labriformes; family Labridae; genus Cetoscarus; species Cetoscarus ocellatus. Next base: position 7,357 of record JBAMNC010000717.1, on the reverse strand, counting down.
CAAATTTTGATGACATTTTCAGGAAATGTTGGTTGTGTACAAGGAAGAAGTGATTTGATTTTGATGGTCATTCAAGCCCGGTTCTGGATCCAGGATTTTTTTTAATGCTGCACTGTTTTGCAGTTTTCCACATTTTCCAAGTAAGAAAGTCAGAGAGGCCTCGGCAGAGATTTGCGCTCTCGGAGCACTTCTAGTTTTTGTTCGTTGTTGTTTCCATCATTATTGGAAATAAATATAGTTAGGGGCGGGACTACTTCATTGTGTGATGATATTGATGGCTCCCTGATTACACCCTCTTTGTATTCAAAGAATCAAAGTGCCATCAACCTCTTCCTCCGACAGAGGAGCATTATGGCCTGGCCAGAGTAAGAAGTTATAGAAGGATCACTTTCCACTTGAAGAAAAAGGCAAAATGAAAAGGAAAACTGCTGAAATGTTAAGAATACTGTTAAACAATTTGAGAAAAAAGAAGATATCAAGAAGAAAATAAAAAACACAATGACTTAGCTTTTTTAGTATATCAATAATCTTGCAACTTCCGTTCTCACACAACATTTAGATTTTATTCTTAAGATTTTTTTCAACATTATCCTTGATGAAAGTGTTTGATTTCAATTCGTTTGTGACTTTTTTGTCCAGCTGCATAATGAAATTCTTCCTTCATGTTTTGTTCCTCATGCCATACCATCATAACCTTCTACACTTTCACAAATGTTTTCAGAACTTTATCCTGCTTAATGTTAATGAAAGAACACACAAAGACAGAGAAGTGATGAGTATCCCGGCTTTTATTAAAAAAACAGAAAACAAAGAAAAAAATACATTATTGCACACATTTCATTTTCACTGGATTCCTCTAACAAAGTATTCGTGTCTCTACCATAAGAATAAATTATATTGCACTCAGCTATCAGGATTGAAGATCAATAGTTACTCAGATGAACAGCTTGTTAGTTTTCTATAGCATCTTGATTAGAGGTGTCACACTCAAAAATGGACACACAGACACTCATTAACACTTATGTACAGCTGTAGTGTGAACATGCCTAAACATTCTTTCCTCCTCACAAAGATAAGAGATTATCACCACCTCTCCCTGTGATAGCACTCTCTTTCCAGCACTCTTTACAGTTTAAGTTTCAGTCACTTTCTGCTTCATTTCAAGCATCTACCATCTAATCCACAGTCACCTCAAGAACACTTCCATTTACCTTACAAGTATGTTTGCACTTCATTACTTTATGCAGCATTACTTTGGGTTTCAATCAGTAGGTATGTTGGGAACAGCTGGCCAGCACAGACAGAGATCAGTGCATGGCACAGCTGAGGGTACACACTCTGTCTCTCCATTACAGTAAAAATGCCTTCACACTGACCGCAAAATGCCATCAGTGACGAAGTGTGACATTTACCTTAGTGATGTGCTCACCAAGAACAGATGATGCTAGAAATCTACAGCTTTGGGGTTCTGATGAATGTCAATGATGATTAATCTATATACACCTTGTCATGCTTTTTCCTGATATGCTCTGATCAATGACTATCCTCTCCCAAATTTCATCCTTCTCGTCTCTCCTGCACTCTTCCTCTTTTGGTCCATTTGTGCTTCACCCTCTCTGGGCCTCTTGAGACAAGGAGCGATGCAAGGCTTTGGTGTCTTTGGCGAACTCCATGAGCGATGGCTTGACAGGAGGCAGGTCTCTGGTGATCTCGTCCACGGTCCTCTTTGTGGGACAAACTCCATCTGCGACTGGGAAGGGCTGCAGGTCCTCCTCGGTATGTGGGGCCCCACGACCAAGCCTGATGCCGAGCTCTGAGGGGACAAAGATGGGCAGAGGGAGGGTCTTTCTCTTAGGCAGCAACTGGTGCTCCCTCACTCCTCTTTCAAGGGTGCCCACTCTGAGGACACCTGAAGGGCAGGTCTGTGTCAGGGAGCGGGCCCACCATTGCCTGGACAGGGTCTCCCTCCGAGATGTGTCATTGAAATTCATTGTCTGCCTGTGGTGATTAGAAAATAGTTACATTAGAATCCATGGGAACATCCTGATCTATAACTTTGACTAGTGGTTGTCAACTGGTGGGTTGAAAAATGAAATCAATTCAGAAGAGAAAAAAAAAACAAAAAAACACCATGCAGTTACCCAAGTATCCACTAAGGGCTGGCTAACAAAGTAAGTAGAATAACATACATTCTCCATGATAAACTGCCAATGTTTACAATAGAAATGCGCCTTTTTACAGCCTTGTTTAAAAACCTGTCTGGTTTAAACAGTGTATGTCTTCACCCAGTACTGGAGGGATTTTTTTTCTAAAACTTATCTATTTGGATCTTGTTAAGAACTGAAAGTATACATAATTTGGTGCATGGCCTATATGTATGCAAGCCTGCACCATGTCACTGTTTGTCAGGGATAGCTCAGTACTTTTACAGTGGAAGTATATCAGTCAATCATGAATACAGTAGCTACAGCATTGGCAGTCAGCTGTGCCCCTGTAAACAGAGAACTGGCACTGGAGCTAGGCTACACATTGCTGCAGATAGGGCCAAGAGCTCCAAGCAATACAGTGAATTTTAGATTAAAACAAACAAAAAGCAGCAGTGGGGTGAGTTTACATTGCATTGGACACATTTACATTGCTTTACTTTTCTGCTAGCTAACCCTATTGTTTGAGTACTACTGTATTTTCCCCTTTACAGGAGGACGTGTAAGCTACATCGTGTGCTACAGTAGTCCCTAAATCAAGGGACATGCTTGTAGAAAAGTTAAAACACCATAATGAATGTATCATATACCCAAATGCAATTTTCCCAATGCTGATTTTTTTTTAGCTTGTTTTTACCTAAAATAAGTAAGTTACCTGGAGCTGTTGACCCCTAAAGCAGCAATGTTCAGCTTCTGTGTCAGTTCTCTTCTTATGGGAGAAGGGCAGATTGCTGTTGATGTGGCTTCTGTATGTGCTATTTGCGATAAAGTAATTGCAAAAATACTTAACTATACCTTTCAAGCCCACCTCAGCTTTATGTATTTCCCTTTCATCAGATTTACTGAAAGTTAATTTAAGACAAAATGGCAGTCACACCGAACTGAACTGAAACCCCCTCCTTCAGTAACAAATTGACTGACTCCAGCTCTCTAGGGTCTGTGGTTTGAGCCCAGAAAGGGTTGCCAAGCTTTGATGGGTTTGCAAATGTGTCCCTAAAGACACAATAGCAAAAAGTTGATACCAATCAAATTTGTAGAGTTTAAATATCTCTATTCAACATCAATTTCAACTTAAGGTTATTCTAATGCAATAACATTTAATTTCAATGATTAAGTGTTAACTTGACTCCATAAAGTATTGAGCTATCTTACTCGCAAAGGTGTTAAAAGCAACCTTGTGGGAGTTAATTTAATGCTGGACTTTTTGCTGCATAACTGGTTTTACTACGATTATGTGTTGACTTATTTCGATTTCTAACAAATGATCATGAATGAATTTATTGTTGTGCATATGAATACACTTTTAAGATCTCAACTTTTCTTCTAATCTGGCAAAAACAAAGCTGGTTTTTCCATGACAATGTGCTTATTTCTTGGGATCTTTCAAATCAATGCCCCCCTGTCTTTTGCTCTATTAAAGGTCCAAACTGCATTTTCATTAAATGAATTTGAGTGGTTGATATTTTTTTTAAGTTATGGTCCTGATTTCTTAATCCAGAGTTGGTAGTTGAGACCAGTTGAGAACCCCTGCCATACACATCAAGGAAGCTTAGAGAATCTAGAGTGGATGGTTCTGTGAGCACTCACCTTTCTTCAGGATGAGTCTTGAGAGTGACACTGAGCCAGTCTGCGCTGTAGGTCTCCCTCTGAGCCTTGTTCTCCTCTCGTACACTGCAGCTCAGCTTGGCTCCCACCACTGCGCCATTGCGCTTCTCCAGGACGGTACAGATGGGCATCATGTCTGCTGCGGTTAGGCCTGTCTGTTGTCTTGATTGGTTTTGTTGATGAGTCTTGCTGTTTGTTGAGGAGTCACTGATGCTCCAGCTGCCTCTATCTTCTGGCTAGCTTTCTCTAAGTCCCTCCTGCTGTCAATGTCTGGGCTTGGACCTGTCCACAGCTTTTATACATGTTCTGTGGCTATTCTTGATGCATGTAGTCACTCTACAATCAGTGTGTGCTGACACCTGACACCGAGTTCTCAGTGTCTCGTTCCCGAGAGCTGGAAGCCACTCCGAGAAGGGGTTGAGGGTAATTGGGTGGAAAATCCCCTGGTACTCAAACTGTACCTCAGGTCACCTCTGTAATCACTCGGCAGAACACGTTTCACTTAAGCTGGGATCAAAGTGTCTTAGAGATGAAAATGTGGTGGAAACACTGTTGGAGAAACTCGTAGACAGACACACAACAGGTTTAGTCTAAGGCACAATCTTAATGCGGATTCATTTGAAGCAGAGAGGGGTATTGTGCTAACATGGAGAGCTAATATTACAGTTGTGAGGGTATTTCAGGGATGTGGGTTAAGGAACAGAAGTGTGAGACTGAAATAAAGGTGACAATCTAAAGAACTTTATGGAGTATCACACAGAATTTACATCCTAATTGAGAACAAAGAGAGTTTATGTAACAGCCCAGCCCTGTGAAAACATCGAACCCCCTCATTAGATGCTAATGCTGCCTCTCAGTAGCAGTGAGAGCTGCATCCCCAGTGATTCATTATCTCAGTGACAGAGCACCACGCAAGCCATAAGCAACTCCAGTTACAGGCTGTGAAACACACCAAGCACACACTCACCTCTGACAGGTGTGATCTTACCACCAGTTCCTGGTCTGACTCATTCATCCACATCAGGAACTGGCATCACCCAATAACAGAAACCAGATCTGACACACACAGCAGAAAACTGCATGCTGCTTATGACAGGAAGAGTGATCGTTCCACTTGTGTTCAAATGTGAGTATTATTAGCTTCACGTGTACTAGATCATGACATAAAAGTTTAAGCTGTGAAAAGCAGATATTCTCTTTCAAAGCTCCTGGGAGGGGAGATTTTAGCTGGTAGTAAAACAGACCCAAGTTGAAACCGATGTCTAAAGAAAACCAAATATAAAAAAATAAATAATAAATAAACGAAATGACATTCAACTTTTTCTAAAAAATCCTACGGAGACTCTTGTTGACCTGAAAATCAAATTAAAACAACAAATTAAAAACACAAAAACAATTAGGAAACAAGAAAAAGGGTAGTCATCAAGCAAAAAACACAATAACTCAAAATACATGATAAATTAGAAAACACAACTGAAAATTAAAAACCACAGCCACACATAAAAAAATAAAAAAATAAACAAGTCAGAAAACTCAAAGAAACACAAGAAAATGACAAATTCACACAACAAGAGGACAAAAAGCACAACACAAATAACAAGCTATGAAGTTAATAGAATTAAAAAACACAATACAGCAACAAATGAAAATACCCAAAACAAATTCATAGCAATGTACTGTATATACATATAAAAGACAAAAACCAAATGAAAAACACTTGAAAAAGTACACATCAGCAAATTAAAACAGCACAGCAAAAAATCAATAAAGACCATTGAAAAACACAACTCAAATCAAAAACCACAACAACTAATCTAAATTTCTATAACCAATTCCAAGAAAAAAATAAAGCAACAAATCAGTGATATAATATAATCAACCATAACCACAATAAATATGAAAAAATGACAACAAATAAAGTTGTACAAGGACCAAAAAAATTAAATTCAGATGAAAAAACACAACATCATATGAAAAAATACCGCCAAAACCCCCAAAATATTACATCAATTAGTCAACACAACCACGAATAAAGCAGGACAGAAAAATGATGACAAATAAGAAAACAAAACATTAATGACAACACAGCTTTATATCAAAAGCACAAGGACAAATATAAGCACAACATATAAGAAACACAACAGAAATAAAGGCACAACCAAAAGAAATTAAAAAAAGAAACAAAAATGAACTTCATTTGAGAAAACAGAATAAAAAAACGAGAGAACACAATAAAGAACAAATAAGAAAACATTAGGACAAAAACAACAAATCAGAACCACATCCTCATTAAACAAAACAAAACAAGAAAATAAAATATATTTGAGAATGACAAATAAACCACAACCACAAAAAACACACTGTAAATATTAAAGACACAACAAATGAGAAAACACAATTCTAGAAAACATGACAAATTAATTAAAAAAATCCCAAAACACAATATGAATTGATTGTTTTGATATGCTATTTTATTGTCTGTATTTTTGATTCAATGTCTTGTTTTTGTTTTGTTTTTTTCAGTATGTCTTCAGTTTGTTGTGCTTCCTTTTTTCGTTGTTTTTTTCTGTTAGTGTGTATTCTTATGTGTTGCTGTATTGTCTTACTATCAATATGATTTTATGATCCATTTTATGAAATATCATTGTGTCTTGCACTTGAGGACCACCATGGGGACTCAGAGACCTACACACAATCACATTAAAAGACGAAAAAATGTGACCTCCATCTATTTCATTATAGAAACATATCATTTTTAACTAAATATATTTGATTTAACAACATTAAATTTCTGACATATTGTTTGGTGGTTTTGTATTACTGTTTAAATTTCTTCTGGGTTGTTTTTCCTCATAAGCCGTTTGTATGCCTCTACTAAGCCCATCAATGTGCTTTTGTGTTTTGGTTTTTGAACTCTTTTGCATGAAATTGATAAATAATTGGAGCCCAGAAGTTCCTCACAGGAGCTTTAAGGTTGTGTTAATACTTTTCCACGGTCCATGTATGCCCTGTGCATCTTATGCAACAGCTAAATGCTATTTTCTGTCTACCTGTGGAATAAATTCTCCAACCTGTCAGCAATTCTTTTGCCTCCTCGCTGTACTTTTCAGCTGAGGGACATTGCAACTATAAGTTATTACCCTGCACCGAAGAGAGGGAAATCCCCAGGGTCATATGTTCAGTGATCTTATAGCATTGCAGTCTTACATACCATTAAAGAAACCCAATCAGTCCGTAAGCAACATCCCTCTGCATTGACATCGTGTTCTTGAATAGGTTTGAGCAATCAGACGGTAAAGTATCATGAACAAAGTTATTCCTGAAAGTATTAGTTTTTGTGAATCATCTCCCTAAACTGCAACACAACATCTGACAGGTGAGTCATGCTATGCTAATGAAGGCAGCGGTGTAGAGGGTCTCTAAAGGTGACCTGTGGTTAACCCTGTCACATAGATTACCCACCCCCTCCCCTCCCTTCCTGTCCTTTTCGTCCCAACCTACACATGCCCAGCCGAGCCAGGGAGAGTTTGAGTTGCATAACAGTGCCG
>JBAMNC010000716.1:327500-361215 GCA_037902135.1 Cetoscarus ocellatus | reverse complement strand
TTGCATAACAGTGCCGTGCCACAGCTGCTGGGAACTGACACTAAATGAGCTGCCACTGAGAGGGACAGAGTGGGAGGGTGATTGCCGGGTGAAGCTTAGGGCCTGCAAGGGGGTGGTAAATATGGCAAAATATTATGATAGACTGAGTAAAAGACAGTCACTATTTTCGTAAGCTATAGGGGGCAGGCAGAGGCCTCCCACACAGGTCAGGCTGACACAAAATGCTTGCTAATGTGAAAGTTTGTTGACTCCCACTCAGAATTTGACCTGGGTCTAATGCCTCCACCATTAAGCTAAATGTAACCAGCTATTTGTATGTTTATGCCAGTGTGTGAGCAGACTGATGCTGTGTTCAACATGTGCAATAATGAGTGTCCCTATTACATAATGGTATCAACAACAACACAGCTGAAACACCATCTACACTAGATCCATCTCTCAGCTCTCTTCCATCCCAGCGGGATGATCAGACAACAGACAGACTGCACCAGGCCAGGATTTTTTATATTTGCGGATCAGAGAGAGAGCCAGCAATGGGTGTTCAGCTAGCAGGGCCACGTGCAGACAAAACATTAACTTGAGGAGCTGTGTACTGCACTTATAAGGCATGATGTGTCTGCTGAGTCACTGCTTTATTTTACTTAAACTCTTCAGAGCCTTTTACGACCCGCGTCATGAGTGACCTGAGAGCATTAAAGTAAGGCAAAACAAAGCAAAACTGGAAGCTAGCATGAATTGCGCCTCAGGCAAACAGGCTGCACAGGAGACAAAACATTTTTATTGTGTGCAGGGATGGCATATTGTTGGAGTTTAACGTGAAAGTTAGCAACATTCTGGTTCTTTCGTCTAAAAGCCAATGGGGATTTTTCCACTATGCTTTTGATCACTGCTGGTAATTCGGTCTGTAGTTAAAATTTTGAAACCTACATATTCTGTTCTTTGTGATAATCTCAATGAAACAAACCTATTTTTCACTATTTTTTTTTTAGCCAAAGCGTAATCAGGAAGAGTAAGAAGCTATTAAAAAGCTACTATGGAACTACAACATGGTAGTTCAACTTATAAGCAGTTACAAATTTCCAGTGTATGACACACATTTGACTCTTGTTTGAGAAAATTTTTTGACCTGGTCAGGTTGGTCCTCAAGGCTGGCTATAGTGTCTGAATTATTGTCTATCAAATAACAATCAGAAATGCTTGCAGTAGGGTCATCAGCCATTTTTGTAGTCTGCATTAGCAGCCCATTAGCAACCATCCTTTTAAGCACAAAGTATCACTTTAAAAACAAAAGGGTAATGTCAGATGCATTTTATTATTTTAGCTCAAATCTTGAGTGCTTGTGTGCATGAAGAACTTCACATTCAATCCTTTACACTGCTGCAGTAGTGCCTGCCTTCTATATTATCTGATTGAACTGTAATGAATGTGATTGACAGAACAATCATCCAATCACCAACTGGATATAAAAGGTAAAAGGTACTGCCCATTCCCAAACACTTTTTATGGGCTCTTTTCCGGAAGAATCAGTGAATTATACTTAACAGTCCATCTGGTGTGTCAGTTTAGGGAATTCTACGATCCCTTATACTTCCACCCTTGGAAACCAGGAAGTGCTAATGCTAATTCACTTTTGTCTTTTTGTACTCATTCCTGCTCCACCCTATAGAGGGGATAATAGTGATGATTCAAAGCTGAAACTTTGCTTGTCTGCTCCTCTTAGGCAGTTTCACATGTACAGTTGAGTCAAGCTATAGGACTATGGACTTGATAGGGCACTAAACAAAGTGTTGTCCTTGTTGTTGTACTCAGGCACTTGCACCAGGGAAAAAATGATTTTATCCACTAAGATAGGTCTGCCTCTGATACAGTAAATGGCGATATGGTTTCCAACAAGTTAGCGAGCAGCTAAATGTTGAAAATATGAGCAAATACTAGGCTCTGCACATTTCATACAAAATCAGCACCCCACTTTTAGTAAATACAATTGGATTAACATATATTGGCCCATTTATGAGTAAAAGAGGCCAAAAACACTACTATGCCAATGATTAACATGTAAGTGAATGCATTAACGCTTAGCATTCATGTTAGCATGCCAAGTGTAGGCATTAACAAGTAGAAATGATGTTCACCGTCAATGCTAGTACTTGCGATTGTTGATGTCAGAGTCATTGAAAGGGTCTTAACCACCCTGTAAGCCAACAGCTGACAAGGAAACTGGTGGGTTTCTGGATAAAAAACACTAATGTTAACATTAAACTGATTTTAGTGAGATGGTGTATAATGCAATGGTTTAAATTCATATACAGTTATGATAATGACCACTGCTAAGACAAAAAGAAAAATGTATCTGGTCAGCATTTCATCTCACTTGAAGTAAATAATATTGTGTAGGACATGAGCAATACTGTCAATTTGTTTGTATTTTTAACATATACGAAGTTGTCTGCTTGTCAAATTGTTACTCTGGCCGACAGTCAAAGGTGCATATTTACTAGCTAAAAACAGTACTCATTACTACACACTCTGAGGTTCTCACATGGTGCATGTGTACTGGGTCAAGAACAGTGCTTCACTTTGGTTGTCTGATTAAGCCATAACCATAGACTGACTTACGGATCCTATATTTTGCCTTAACTCAGATTGATACCATTGTAAATGTATGACAGTTGTATGGGGCTGGAGTTCATCAACATCAATTTGAAGGTGAGGAATCACTCAAGCAAAGACAAGGTTCCAATTTAAAGGGTTTATTCACAAGCTGTCAAGTGGTGTTTCTGTTTAACAAAAAGAAAAGCATAAACATAATTAATTAATTGATAATCTTTAAACAAAACAATGCTCAATAATATTTAACTGAATCATGAGAGTCCTCAGAGATTTAAAGTTTGTAGTTAACACAAATTCACCTAATTAAAGAATCAAAATTGGCTACAATACATTCTAATGAATTACATAGGATCAAATAACACTCACTTTTGAGGCACTTGACAGCCAGGGTGTAACACATCATGTCAGCAGCAGAGCAAACTGAACAATGGGCTCAGGAGTCCTTAATAGACTCCTGATTAGGTCACAGTGGCTACACCTGTGGCTGATTGCTGCAGGCTGAACATGTGTGCCTGCCGATCCCCAGTGGAGTCACAGCAGACATGAAGGATCTTAACAGATACACTCATTTTTGATGACTGGGAGAGTATGTTCACAATTGCTAATGTAAAAAAAAAAAAAATTCTAGTTTTCATATAAAGCCTCTTTGTTGTTCTTACAGTTTCTGTGATAGTCTGTCTCAAAGTAAAACTCAAACTACTTTTACATTGCAGGTCACACTTACACATTCAAACCAATTCACATTCACTCATTGATGACGGAGTTGCTAGACAAGTTGTCCTTGCTGCTAGTGCTTAAGTGGATGTAATCAGTATCTTGTCCAAAGACACATTCACTTTCACTGGGCTGAGGGTAGAGTAATTGTTGAAACTGGGGGAGCTAGTTTTCCTAAACTTGCCAGTAATGTCAGAGAATTATTATCATCCATCACTGCAACATTTTAGAGAAATCATTCCCTGATATTCCCTTTAAAGTTTTGTGTTGCAGACAGTCATGCAAAATTCTTTACCTCTTTGTTGTTTATTCATTGTTAAGTAACTCAGGACTCATTTTTACTTGAGGCAACACCAACAAAGACATCACACCAACATGTGATGCTTTTACTCACAACATGCTGCAGGCTTTATTTCACCCTGAACTGGACAATAGAGCACATTATCAAACAAAGCATGAGGTTAGATCATTGAAACCTTGTTCACACAAAAAGTGACTCCCACACACAGTACATACTACAGGCCTTCTCATCTCATCAGCTATTTCACATTGTTTTAATCTCCTGCAAATGACAGCCAACATAAGATTACAGGGCTATTTATTCCATGATTTCATGGTCATGTGATTGAATCAGACGAATGCTGATAATCACAGGACAAAATATAAAAGGCTCTGCTCATAAGAACACCACCACCCTAAGGGTTAAACAACAGCTGAACAAAGAGTGTGGTAAGAAGTTGATAAATAGCCTCAGATAGAGAACATCTCTGTAATGTTTACCCGAGGATGTCATTAGCCCTTTAAGATTCTGAAATCACGAAACACAACAACAATCAAGCTGTGCATTTGAGGGGAAGAGGGAGGAAAGATCAGCTTTTAACACTAAAAAAGCAGCTGTAATGGAGAAAAAAAAGAATATTGGAGGGTTGGAGCTACTAAGTCACGTCCAAGTCTCCAGGGTTGATGTCTACTGCCCCCTGTTTGTGTCCATTATTATTGCAGCTTGGGGATTTTTTAAGATCTATCACTCAAGTCTCCATCATCTATCTCGCTCTGACTCTCATCTTCATGTCCATTCATGGCTTGTTCCACCCTGGCTAGAAGCAGAGGCAGGTTAATGGAGAGGCCCGGGGTGTCCTCGTCAGAATCATCCCTTGGAGGATAGAAGCGTCTTGCCTTTGCCATAAAATCTTCAGCTATGTCTAGGTACAGGAGACGATCCTGAAAAGAAGTGAGAAAGGAATAAAGGGGTGTTGTGGAAGAATAATATGGCCTTTAATATGGTTGATTTAAAAAAAAAAATAGTGTTGAGACAAATTCCATTTTGCGTGTTGTCTTTGGGTTTGCATTCAGCTGTCATTTTAATTTCCCCTCAGGGCCATTAAGTATCTGGTATTTATTTGCCATCTGAACACATTTTTTAAAAACCTGATAGAAATTATAGACAAGTGCAAAACATTGTAGAATTGTTCAGACATTTAAAATAGGAGTATAGTACCCATAATATGTCCAAGAATATTTGGAAAAAAAAAAAAGTCAAAATCCTAAAAAAAAAAAAAAAAAAAAAGAAGAAAAATTCTGAGAAAAAAAATCGTTAAATTTCTGAGACAATAGTTGTCAATCAAAGGAGCAAAGTCTTTTCTTGAAAGTCACCTCAGGTATGCTTGAAAATAAAAATACTGAAGAAACCTCCATCTTACGACATTGATGGAATGAAATTCTACAATTAGATGAGAGGTTTTATGTATTTTGTTTGTTTGGTTTGGAAGTGCAAGAATTTTTCACCATCAAAGCATCAGTGAGTAATGCTTACATTTATTAATCGATTGTGTCAGGATATTTATCAGCGGTCACCTTCAGCCTGTGCTTTGGGACAGTAATATTATGTAACATGACAAAGTAATACTATGATCAAGGTAACAAAAGTATATTTCAGGATTAGGAAAAGTCTTTTCATTACTACTGTCTTTGAAACACAGAGACAGTTATGGATCTGACAGTGTTAATCAGTTGTTTGCTCCTTTTTGGGTATCTCTCTGTGATGGGGCTCTGTGGAAGAAAATTTGAACTTGTGGATTTGAGGATTAAATTAAAAAATAACTGCCTTTGAATGCATAGTTGGCAACGGCATACAGGAAGGTTCCATGATTGTGTGAAAACAGGAAAAAGTTATCAATAAGCATAATGGAATAATATAATGGGGCCGATAGATGCAAAAAAATGTAAGAACCTTGTCTCCAGGGTTATTTAACAATGATCCAAGTGGCAACTGGACCGGTTTAGATCTAACCAGTTCAGATCTAAACCAGTCCAGTAACTACGTGGATCAGCTTGGACATGAGGAACCTAATTTTTGATGTGAGTTTGTCTCAAACCAAATAAAATATAAGAGTTAAGGTGGTCTTTTTCAGATACTGCAGTTTGTTGCCCCAACTTGAACTGAGACAGATGCCCCTGTTGTGGATGGAGGAGAACATCCTGAAGTCTGAGCCAGATTAATTTAAGGAGAAGTGATTTGTCTCACACTACTCAAATCTGATTTTCTCACCAGGATGAACAGATATCTTTCCGGTGGGGGTTCTTTGCTGTGGAAAATGGAGGTCTCAGTGTGAAGCGTATGAAGCATGGAACGTGCCGCTGCAGCATTTCGCATGCGGTCATGTGATGTTCCAGCTGACACATTCAGCAGGGAGTCTGCCTCAGCCATGAAACCTGGACAAAAACACAGTCATTGGTCAGTGCTGATTTCCTTGAAAAGTGATATGACTGAAGAGTTTGTCAACTTCATTTTTCCATGAAAGGGGATAATAACTGCCTTAAGATTAATATGTAATAATAAAAACTCAGACAATGCATTTTTTACTTTTCATCAACCACACAAATGAGAGTAAAATGTCAGGAGTGAGGTATCAGACGTACAAATCAATGATATATTAGTTGTTCTGGGAGCAATCAGATGTGAGCTCTCCTTTTTTCACTAGACAATAAAAAAGTATTGATAGTTACACCAACAAAGACCTGATTGTAAAGGAGCATGAATTCAGTAATTAAATCATCAAAATGACCCTTCCAAAAAATCAAATTCAACACTGAAAATGAGCATGTATTGAATCAGTAATGTTAGGAGACAGTTTAAGCTCAGTCTTCTGTCCAGTGTTACCTAAATTCTCCAGAATCGTCTTCCATTTGTCTCTGACTTCTCGACGGGTATCTCTCATGGCCTCGATGTCCACACTCAGACGACGATAACCCTAAACAAGAAAAAAAAAGCTTTTAATATCGAGTCTTCAAGTCGGGGTCATAGAGGTGTCTCTTGTGCTCCATTTCCCTCAGAGGTGGGAACTAGAGGACACCTGTGGCCCTCCTCCATGCTAATATAGTCCATGAGCCAAAGCCATATATCAATATATCTGAGACATCAGTGCAATTTGACCAAATCTGCCAGAATAAGACCATGAATACACCAGGAGAATAAAATAAATAAATAAATAAATAAAAAGAAATATTTCTGTATCAGTCTTTTATAAGTGGTATATGTAATGTTCTGAGATAATATTGACCAGAAATGTTTATGAATACCAGAAATCTCCTATTAAAGAGTCTTCTACAGCAACAATGGCATTCTGAGCAAAACTACTCTTCCTTGCTTGAAAATGTAGTCATAATTCTTCATCTAATTTTCATTTTTCCCTGCCATTATTGGAGAGCACTGGTTTTAAAACTGTTTTTGAAAGTCTAGAGGCACACAAAGTTCATATCAGTGCAAAAAAATGAAACAAAAAAGTGTTTTTTGGATCTACTAATGCCTGACAAACTGCATTACTCGGGAAATATCTAAAACAGGATATATTTAAACTTCTCCTGAAAGTATTAGTTTTATTTCTCAGTGTTGTATTTTAACACATTATGATGAAAATGAATTTTAATTCACCCAACAGCTTTTCTGCCCTGAACTTGTAAATTAAGGGAATTAACATTTCTTTATCCAGTAATGACACAGATTTCAAACCTGGATAAATATGTTAACAAAGATGACTCCCAGAGTTCTTAGAGTTTATTTATTTTATTTATTCTTTTTTTTTTTTTTTATGCTGACAGTCTAAAGGTTGGACATTGTGGTTTCATTTGATGGATGACACTGATGTGCTTGAAGCTCTTTCTCCCTGCAAAAACTGAGGAGTATTAGAGCACCAGTGATGTAATAAAATGACTCTACGTTAAATGACAGATGTGACTCAATGGCAGTATTGATTAGCTCAATCATTACTGATATCTAGGTTTCCAAAACTCCAAAAAAGGGTCTGTTTCAGCTCAACCCTGCTCATTCCATCGATGGTATAACCCTCGAAGGCTTTAGAGAGTTTTTAAAGTTACTGATTTCCCATTTCATTCAGAAATTGAAACATAAAATCTTAATGGAGTAAATTAAGACCTCATTCATGTATTACTATATAGATGAAGTAATAACACATGGTCTACAAATTCCCAAGCCACCCCTGGTCGTGTTTCAGTGTGTCTCGCCACACTATTTGAGAACCACTGTTGCAGAGGAAAGCACATTGGATAGACACATGGGTATCGACAGCAGGGAACGTGATGCAAGAATGAGGCCCTGGACTAGATTTGAACCCAAACTGCCCATGAGAGGAGGACAACATCCTCAATACGTAGGGCATGCAGACATAACCATAGGCCACTTGTACCCCATGAGTCATCTTTTTGATTTAACACCTAAAAATTATATTTCCAAGTCTGAGGAAGAGCATTTTGGCTTGGAATGTTGCTTGAGGCTAAATAAAGTCTTTGACTAGGACTTTCTGTTGTGCATATCTTTTTTTTTCTTTTTCTTTTTGTTCATGTTTGTTCATTTTTGATCCAGCACCCAGCAAGAGATGTGCACCTCTTTTCGATTTTCTCTACAAGTATTTCTATAAAATTACTTCAAAAAGCAAAAACTTGTTAACACAGACAGTAAATAAAATGTCCTTTGTTACCTTTCAGTTTTCTGTTGATTGCAGCACTGAGAGCGACTGGCATTGATTTTATTTCTGTGTAAAACTTATTTAATCAAGAGTTAGTTTCAATGAAAGTTAGCAAACTTTTGTATATAAAACATTGATGAGGGGTATATACTCCTTCCTTTTATTAAATCAGAAGTAATTGGTATTGTCTTACTGAGAGTATCCCATAATTTGAAATAATTTGGCCCTGCTGTAAGTGAGAGAACATTACTGTGGCCATCTTGGGAGGCCAGTGTTTCTAAAATAGTGGGATGCAACCTTCAGTGGGGGCGCAACTTACCAGGGCAGGGGCGTGGCCAAATTGGGGCATGGGCCCCCTGGAATTTTGTTTGGCCACCCCATGTGCAAATCCAAAATTCTTTTGTGTGATAAGATTTTTGCCATGTCAGAGGTAGGATTTATGTTATTATAAATGTGTGCTGTGTGACAACAGGCTATATTTAACTTTTAGCTTAGTGTTGTTTAATGTAGAAAATATTAAATTGTTTGAACTTGGAATAGTAATTATTGAGTATATGCAGTATATGTATGAGTTGCCACTTAAATTCTGTTATCTTTGTAAGACATAATTAATTAGGGCTTGAAATGTATTGATTTAATTGATTCATTATTTTTTCGTTGTTAAAGGAGATTTAGAAAATAAAAATGAAGATTTTTTTCCTCTGATTTAATTACTCACTCATTTTGCCAAGCCTTTAAATATTCTGTGAAAACAGTGCAGCTTTCAGTTTTGATGTAGATGCACTTGCCTACATCCAAACTACGTAATGCGCCTTCAATTACAAAGTTACAGCCCATACTCTAATTTTAAGAGGAACATTCAGTTTTGTTTTGTATAATATTCTGGTTAAATTAACTTATTTTAATGTAATTAGAGTAATTTTCCTATTTTTTATTTTAGAGGGAAAAAACAATTTAAAACAGATATCGAGTTTTGTGAGAAAAATTCAAGGATTTTACCACCCAGTCCTAGAATGAAGGTTAGAACTTAAATTATATTTTATAAGTAGCTCTAAAAGGGCAAAAAATCTCTATTGATTTCTATGTTTTCACAATAATACTTGATGAAGAAATAAGTATTCATGTTCGAATGTTAAAGGGGGGCATGACAAAGTAATTGAGAATCACTATGGATGGCAGAGCTGTCAATACATGATTCATTTGTTAAAAAATATTTACTTTATTATCCTGCAAGCTAAGATGAATGAGGGTGAGCAATCATAATAATCTAGTACATTTTGAGATTACTAATCATAAATGTTTTCTGTCTTTAGAGCTGAAATTACACTTTTCACTCTTTTGTGATATATGTCACTCTTTTTTGCATCACCTATTCAAGCATTGACTTTTTTTGTCTTCTAACATTCTACATTGTGTCTGCAAACCCCCTCACACACCGTGGATCCCATGCGCGTCTTGTTCCTGGCCTGTAACAGGTTGTAAAGGACCCGGTCATCCTCTCTCTCCGAGTGGCTGGGGTCTCCTGGCGTGCTCCACAAGTTTGCCTCCTCGTCACGCCGCTTCTGGACTTCACGGTTAAAATACTCCAATGGATCCTGACTGTGAAGTCAGAGGCACCCAAAAGGAAGGTTAGATGTGACAGATAAATCATTATTAATGATTTTTTAAAGCATCAAATTCTCCTCTAAGTGATACTAGCACCTTAATTGAGGATGATGTGCTTGTTATTAGAGTTCATGAAGGTAATTAGTTATTAACTGAAGGTCTTGTGTTTCTTACGGTACTAAAGGTTGCTTCTCATCGTCATCATCGTCATCATGAGCGCAGCAGCAACAGCAAAACTGCATGCAGAACCTCTTAAAGGCTGAACCCATCTGTCCAAAATCTGCAGGTAGTAGTAATCCAGAAAAAAAACAGGTCAAAAAGTAACAGAACTTAAGTCACTGATACCCCAGAGTCTACCTAGCTTCCCATCTTCAGAGCCCTGGGGTGCTCCACATCCAGTAGATGTTCGCCCTGATGGAGAAGCTCAAGCAGATGAGGGATAGACTAACAGTGGCTCTCATCAGCTGAAAATGAAGGAAAATAAGAAAGTCAGAAGGTCCCTGAACACACACACACATAAATATTCACACAACCGTAGCCTCAGAAGACAGTCACAGCACTATCATGTGAGAAGGCCCAGCATTGTGTTTTGCCCCGGGGACGAGTAATAACCTCCACAACAGTAGGTCTAATTACACACTGTGGAGCCAATGTACCATGCCTGTATTGATTTCAGGGTCAATTACTTTCCTTGTATGTGGTTACTGAGATTATTCCAACATTAGTCTGAGAAAACAGGGTTTAATTGGATTCTTGGTCAGGATGGATTACATGTTTTAAAGAATTTTCATGCAGCTAGCAAACTACTCTCAAAAAGTCAGATGTTTAAGAGAGGAAGAAGAGCTCTGGTTGGGAGCATTGATGAAGAAAGCGCTCATGATTTTGAAGGTGTTTCAGCCTCTACAACAGGGGTGTCCAAACTTTTTACATTGAGGGCCGCATAAAGAGAAATACATGGATGACTGAGCCACTTGCTGCACTTCACTTTTAGTGTATTTAAGTTAAAATTTTAGGCTTATCACCTGTCAAGGGGCCCTTGTAACTCCAGACTATCACTGGATTCACACCTTGTCAGGGTGAGAATGACCTTAGCAGAAGAGCAGAGAGACACTGATGGCTTATCTTCAATGTCAGACACAAAACAAGAGTAAACTGCAAGAATGTTGGTGCTTGAGGATGAATATTGCAATATACTTTGTAAATGAGATCTTGTGACAAAGTAAATATGGTAGAAAATGTGCATGATTGATGGTATTTGCTGCTGTAATCAAAATGTCTTTATTCATTTAACTGTTTCAGGGGCCAATTCAAAATGGGCACCGGGCTGCATTTGTCCCCCGGGCCATAGTTTGGACACCCCTGCTCTACAAGGACGCTGTTAAAGACAATTCTGCTGGGCCTCTCTGAAACAGTGCAGCTGCAATACGTGTGACTCAAGCCATAGGATTTTAGTCTTGTGACATGAACACCCCGATAATACAGAGAGCCAGTGGGGGAGGGCAGCATTGTGTGTGCGAGTCTGTGTATGCAAAGCTCCCGCTGTGGAGCGCTCTATTATCCTCCCTTAACATTGTGACACAGGGTGAGTTAACATAGCAGACACCAATATTATGCCATTGTGGAATAAATAAGGATGTCTTATGGTGTGATAGCAGGGCACAGAGGGCATCATGGGCATCCCGAGTACTGTTAAGTTAAAGAGAAAAGCAATGAAAAAGAAAACAAAAGACACAATCTGTTCAACCATTAGATGCTGTAATATTTTATCTAATTCAGTTCTGATGTTATCTGACAGCGTTATAAAAGAAGCCAAAAAACATGATCCTGGGACATCACAGCCTTGCTGCTTTTTACCTGTTTATTGTGTTTACTGTTGTTCTATCTGTCACATTAATTGATTGATTGAATCTTTATTTCGAGCATAAACACAAATACATACATCAACAAAAGCAAAGGAATAAATAAAAACAAAACAAAAGCAAACACAAAAAGAAAAAATCCTCAAAGATGCCTAATGAAACAGAAGTCCAGCAAGTTAAGTTTGCTCGAAAAGGAGTAGAAAGAAGTTAAAAACTTATTCAATCCTACCCCTTTAGTCTCATTCATCAATTCATCTATTACCACTTGAAATATATGAACTAACAAATATTATATACAACGATTAAATATTATATTATATAACTTAACCAACTAATTGGCCAATCAAATAAACAAAAAAAAAAAAAAGTGTATTCAGCAGGTATGGCTGCTGTTGCTGATAATTAAACTAGTGCAGGCCTTAAAATAAATCCAGCTCATAACTAAACTGGTTATAAGAAGAGTGATTTTACACTGAGAAACTCTTACAGTGTAGTTATTAACACCCTTTACAGTCAGTAACTGTCCAGTTCTGATAAAACTGCTGCTGTACATCACTTACAAGTTTGAGGCTGCTTTTCATCCGTCTGCACAGCTCAACCATGCCAGCTCTGGCAATATTAAAAATACATTGTGCAAAGCACTTGTACAGAAAAATAAATGGGTCTAAATTTGGGATGAGTTTCTCGTACCAGGTAAACTGATTTATACGACTGTGTCAAACCTGCACTGCAGCTCCATCTTACCCTAAACCAATGCAGCGGCAATGCACATAGCCAGCCACACACCTCCACAAAATGTAATGACATATGACTCAAAAATACTGGACAAAACCAGAGCGACATCAAGTGTTTAAAAGCTAATAAGCAGTGGCCACCACAATGAAAAGCTGTCACATCAACCTGTTTATTTTTTCTATAAACAACAAAAAAAAAAAAAAGCTTTTGAACACAAAGTGGGTATGTTCATTTCAATGCTTATGCAACCAGACTAAGGCACACACTGTGGTGTGCTTTAGTTTTTGGCACTTCCACTTTGGCCTCTGTTTTGAACACCAGAAGTTGTTACTGAGTAACCACATAAAACACATGCCCTACAATTGGTTGGCACAGACCTAGGTAAAACACATGCCCTACAATTGGTTGGCACAGCCCTGCAAGTCTCTGACTTGTTTCTTTGTGTACATTGATGTGGTAAAATAGCTGCAGAAAGACATACTAATATGTTAGAAATACTTATGAATGCTTTTTTGTCTCATATTCAGTGGCCAAACCAGCACTAAAAATCCTCTGCCTCAGCTGATGAACAGAGGATTCCTTCTCTTCTGTTCTTTGAACTAGAATAAAATCAACTTCCGTTCACTTCTATCAGTTTTATACTAAGTCATGTGCTCAGTTTCAGCTGCCATAGTTTCCTTTCTAAAATGTAAAAACATGTCAGGACTGCAATACAAGTTGTAATGCCTATTATAGTTTGAGTTTTGAGAGTGATGCAGACACACCGGTGCACAAGTATGGTATAAATACTCAAAAGACAGGATGGGGCACTAGTTTCCAGAGGAAAGAACAGTATAAAGCAGGCTTTGAATGACTAATGCCAGATACAGATGTCATACATTGACAGTGTGGTGTTTGACTTATTAGCTTTCATAAGCCACACCTATCAGTCACATAGACTTTTATGTATGGTACACACAAGCCATATGAGGACAATGAAGAGATGCAAGGCACAAAGGACAATTAATGTTATTGGGTTTTTAAAACATCACTACACACTGCAGGTTTGTGTTGCACTTTCTTACTCCAAACAACCAACAACTGAGCGGGAGCAGGCTGGATATCATGGCACCGCAGGTCCTTAAGGGGATGAGCGCATCATGGCATTAAAGAAAACAGATCGTGTTGAGCCAAAAACACAAACCTCTACATATGGGGTAGCTTGGCACTCAGTCAGGTAAGCTCATTATTTCCTTGTTATTTGCGGAACAGAGAGCAAAGCACCGAGTGGGGAAATCATTGTCCCGAGAGTGAGGTCACACTCTCTAGATGGGGTTAGTGTTGAAGCAAATCAGTGCTTTAAATAGATTGCCAGAGTTGAATATGCTTGGAGGATGAAGTACTCCGTAGAGGTAGCAAAGGTTTGCACAAATAAATGTTGGAAAAGGATCTTGAGTTCATGTACTTTATTAGACATAGAACAATGGTTAAGACTCCAAAAGTGTTGGTCAGTATTTCTGTGTGATGGCTTTAAATTAACATTTTCTGTCAATATTCTGTTGATAAATACATTAAAACTGTTTGATGACATAGAAAAAAATTAATTATTACAAGCAGTATATCTTTGCTTAATGTATTAAATGATTAAATAGCATAAAAATGCAAAGCAAAAAGGCAGACTAACATGTAATGCAAGTATGATATAAAGGCACATAATTGTTCATAGCATGGTTAACCTTCATTTGATATTCCCTCTTAACAGTATGAAGCTAAAAATCAAACCGGAAAATACATCCAATCGGACCCTGTTAGAAGGATAAATTTCTGACTGCGACTGAGAAGACAGCAGCTACCTGGACTCCGTATGTGGCCAGCCCATGAGCATGGTGTGGTAAATGACCACTTCCCACACTCCCTTCAAAGTATGAACAAAGTATGAAGATCAGTAAACAGCATTGTATGACACATCAGTTATACTGTTTTAAGACAAGGACACTTGAGGTTATTGGCACATAAGAGCTCTTTAGTGACTTTACAGTTTCCAAATTAGTAGACCTTACCATCATTTCTCACTGCTACGCTTATAATGCATTTGCAACACAACCTTCATGTCACCTGATGAGCCCTTTCCTCTGATCCCTTGCTAAAAAAAAAAAACCTAACCCCATGTAAAACCCACATTTTCACAGCCTGGATCAGTGGTGTCTCCCTCTAGTGGTTATTCATCTGTGTGACAATGTGACTTCCTTCCCCTTCAGTCTCAGTGTAGTATATCCGAGTAGACCATGTGAAATCTGTTACTTCTTCAAACACTGTTTCAGGGAGCATGACTGCATGGTGTGATTTGCTTCAGAGCCAGTGCACAAAAGGCTTAAGTTTAAGATGGTGCGGTGAAAACATGCACAGACACAACTCTAAATTAAAAATAAAGGCAAAAAACAACTATAACAAACAAAAAAGGAGGGCTAGGATAAAAAAAAAAAAAAGGCGTATAAAGAATGTAGAAAGATAAGGCTCAGAGAGACAGCTGCTTCTATGGCAAGTGAGACAGAAGCTCACTCAGCGAGAATCACTTCTACCTTCATCCATATTTACACATGTAAGAAATGTCCACCCTGCAACAAAATGAGCTGACAGGATCACAATACATGGTTCTCATTGCACATTGAGGAAGACCTTGGTTAAAAAAAAAAAGTCTTCGATAGCCAAATTCTTCCACTTCTTCTGCCTCTGAAATGTGACGAGTCACACATCTCTGCATGAAAAAGCAGTCCTCTCAGCTACAGTTAGTTCATCCCTCCAGCTTAGAAATATCCGGGGGGGTCCTGCTACACTCACTTTTGGGGCTACCTTAAAACAGGAGAAAGGGAAGAAGCCACTCCTGTTTCAAATGTGTTGATGGGAGCGGAGGGAAGGTCGCAGCTCAGCGATACGTTGGCGTAAATGAGTCATGAATTCCAACATGGTGGCAGCCAGACTCTGCTGGATGAGGTAGCGAGGCAGGCGGCCCTGATAAGACCAAAAAAAAAAAGAGCACACATCAATTAATCATTGATAAACAAACATTACAATTCATTCTACAATATATCCCACTGCATGGTGTAAATTAGTGCTGTCAAGCATCAGTTTGTCAAATACTTTCTACTGAGTATGTTATTACACTCATTGTTTTATTTTATTATTAACTTTTATTTAACCAGATAAAAAAAAAACCCATTGAGATCAAGGTTTCTTTCACAAGGGTGACCTGGCCAAGAGGTCAGCAGCATACATCATAAAAAAACATATTGAAAAGTGACATTATACATTAAGTTAGAAGTAAGTAAGTAGAGCAAATTATTGCAGCACACTGTCTCTAGCATGGCTTTAGACTCTTGTTTAAATATTTACTGTTTTCCTGTTTTTTTCTACCACCAATTCTCCTCTGTATTCACTGTTTATATGCACTCCTATTTCAACTCATTTGTTTGCTAATAGAGTTCAATCACATGAACTATGAACTATCAGTCCTGAAGTGTTCTTCTTCATCCTGCTTTAAACACACTTTTAACAACCTTGAAGTTAAAACATCCTTGCTGGCCTTTGAGGATATATAATAATGGAGGACAAACAGCAGTTTTAAACTTTTCACCTTTAAGTCCGTGTTTAGCACCCAGATAAAGGTGCAGACTGAAGGGTTGCTGCTGGATTTGAGGACCACAAATCCCCCAGGACCATTCTCTCCCCTGAAGAGAGCAATAATGACACAAGAGGAGGAGGAGGGAACAGAAAAGTTAAAGAAAATAAACTAACACACTCAACTTCAATGATACAATGTACTAATTTGCCGGATCTGTGACAAGCAGCCCGACTACAGGCACAGTCTGACCTGACATAGCGACCGCTCGGAGGTCTTGCGTCATGGTTGGTTGCCATGCCAGCAGACAGGTAGCAGTCCTTTTTGCGTTCCACTCGCCGCACATTAACAAAGTCCCTGAAGGTGGAAAAATCGATCAGACAATCAATACACCCTCATTTAAACTTGCAGTCCACACAGCAGAAAGATGTAAAGACCGAGAAAGGCAGATATGGGAGATAAGGTACCGAGCAGACACGACTCCTCCAGCAGCTCCAGCAGAAACATCGTAGGACACCAGAGTGTTGTCGTCGACTCTCTGAAGGACCTGAAGGGCAGATTTGAAACTTTCCGTCTTTGTAACAATTCACCTAAAATAAACTAAACACTCTGACTAATACCACAGCTAACACCCTGACCCAATGGAAGCAAAGAGTTAAAGAGGTCTATGACAATCTTGACTGCAAAACCAACATTAAAAACTGAGCTTAATGTACAGAGTCTTTTTTGACAAGTATTTACAAAAGTACTTTGTGAGCTATAGTGGCCTTTAAAATTGAGAAAAATAAAATGATATGAATTCTGATATATAGAGCCCCAAAAGAATAGAAATCCATGTGTCAAATATGATGTGTGAGCTTGTGTATTTCTATTCTAACCATGTGCCTACTCCAGCACTTACACCACAAATAACACTTCCCCACTAGTCTGGTGGTTGTGGTTACTAAATTTATCCATCTGTGATTACAAACCACTTTCAGACTCTCATGCCCTTTAACATGCCACTGACGCAGCAGCTGGAGTGCACTGGGGTTCAGAGTCTTGTCCGAGGGCACACTGACATGTGACCGCAGGATCAAACCTCTGACCGCGGACTCTACAACTGATCCACCCTCATTGTGTACACGTGCAAGTGGTGTTTTACTTAATTTATCTGCATTGTATGTTTGACCAAGTTTTTAAAAATGCCTGTTTTTCTCTCTTTGTTGTGCATAAAAAATATTTTTGATCAAAATGTTCCTTCTTGTTGGGCTTATTTGAATATAAACATCACGAGTCAGCTTAACCAAATAAAGATAATACTGCTAATTGGGGTTGAGTGACTGAAAACACCATACAATTCACTGTATTGTATCACATTACACTCTACATGTTCCTGAGTCGTTATTGAACATCAGCTGCTCTGTAGAAAGGTATCTATAATGACAACAATGATAATGATCATGTCAGTCTGATCTGTCACCTGGCAGACAGAAACTGTCCTGTTCCACTGGACCATCTTCTCCGGCTGCAGGATCACCTCCTGATATACCAGTTCAGCTGAACACTGCATGAAGGCCTGAACAAAGACAGAAACACAATAAACACAAGTTAACCCCTCTGAGTAAACCAGGGTTCCACTTTTTATCAGATATCAATATCAGAACTTTTCCAGGACATATTCAGTTACATTTTAGCTGATAGGACAGGAACACATCGCACCCATAACTCGAAATGTCTCTTTCAGTGAACTTCTGATATAAATATTACACTGATATTATAAATGATGACTAAGTGAACAGATAATAATTCAAATATGCCTGTAGCAAATAAACAACACCACAACAAATCAAGAAAATTTTTTAAAATGATATAAAACAACATTGAGTAAGAACACAACGAGAAAAAAACATTTAGAAGCAAATAAACAAACACCTTAATAAAAACAATAAATTAACTATAAAACAAACAAAACATGACAATTATCGAAAACAAACCAACATATTAACTTCATTGATATGAAACATCAACAAATTAAAAAAATTAAATCAAAAAATGAATAAAACAAAAGAGGAAACTCAACAATAAATCAAAGAATATAACAACAAATTAAGTGTATTGAGTTCTGAGTAAATGTGTTATTACTTTGTTGTCATGTTTTAAATTTGTATTTTTGTTACCTTTTATATTTGTTGTATTTTAATTGTAGATGCATTTTTTAGTTCGTGTTTATTTTGATTTGGTGTTGAGTTTTCTACTTGTCATGTATTCGTTTCTTTTGTTGTTTTTAAAATGAGCTCCTTTGTTTTTATTCGTTTCATTTTTTTTCATGTTGTAATTGGTTTTTTTTTACTTTGAAATTTTTGCAATTGCATTATTTCCATTAGTCAATGCTGTTGATTTTAAAAAGTTTCCAGGAAAGCGTGAGGTTTTCTTTTCTGTACTCTCATCTATTTCGATTTATTTGTTGCATTTTCTCATTTTTTTCCTGAGTTTTGCACTTTAGGGCCACTGTGCATCTTATTTATAAAAATATAATCACTTATTTCGGGCTGAGGGTAAGTACAGAAACAACCAAACTTTCTTGCACCTGCCTAACTAAAAATATTAGTAATAATAAAAATAAATGCTCTGGCATCAGCTTATCACATGGATTAAACTTGGATTTTAAAAGTACATGTTTTTATGGCAAAGAAATGCGAACTAGCCCAAAGTCCATGAATAACCATAAATATTTGGTGCAACAGTACACATAATTTTGCCTTGTTAGCTGATATCATCTGTTTTGGGGGAGTCCCTGGGCAGCGTGAGGATTTCCTTTCTTTTTTTCTCTTTCTCTAATCTTTCATGTGTTAACAATGCCTGGAAAATTGGTGAATGTTGGGAACCCTGTCAACACTCAAAGAATTACAGCTTCATAAAAATTCAGTATGGTGTGAATAACGGTGTAAAAACTCTTTCCTGTCAGAATCTTGTTTTTATTGTGCTGTTCACATGATTACTCTGTCAGCACCATGGAATTCATGTTCACAATCATTGTTGTGCTGGAAAACCCCACAGTTGTGTTTTCTCCTTAATAACACACACTGGACTATTGTTTGGACTGATGCTACTCAGTTATAAAAAGTTACTCAGTAACATTGCTGTCTTGTGAAACACTGTGGTCATTTGCTCTCAGCACAACACTGTGAATCCCTCTCAGTGTCATGACTCAGGTGATGAATGCTGTGGTCAAGCTATTGAATATTATACAGAAACAGCAAAAGAGCAACTAAAGTCAAACCAAAAACAATACCCCTCTATCTCGATTTACATTTTTATATGTTGTTCCAACTATTTAGGAAACAAGGATGCAGGACATTACTTTTGGCAGTTCTCTCTATTCAGGTGTCAAAATTTTGTATCTATACTTGCTTTGTGAAGATATTTTAACTTTATAAGGGGAACTTCCCTTAATACTTTTTATAACAGATTGTTGTGCTCCATAACATTTCAGTCAATCACCTTCTTCAACTAACTGTTCAAATCAAATCAAGCTTCTTTTGACTGTATCAGTAAAAATGATTCACAACAGTGTTTTAAACCATCAAACTGAGGGATAACACATCCGCACACAGGACTTTAACAACTGCAGAGAAATGTGCTGATTATTGAATAAATAACCCCACAAACCCGGCCTGGAAACTTCTGGTAAATATGTGATCTGAAACTGCTGTCTGTGATGCAGCATTCTGTGAATGGAAAACTTCCTCTAAAATCTTTTCTGGAATATGACACAAACTACAGGAACTTCGCTTTACGACTTCTTCTTGGACAAAGTTATAGAGTAGAAAGTCTAATTAATATTTGACTTCATTTGAAAACCTCTCAGTTATTGTCTCATAGCACCTTTAAGAACTTTATACCCTGTAGAGTAAATCAGAAAATGTTAAATCCATTCTTGATCATAAAAAGAATTGCAGAAGCAGCTATGTTAAACTGCTCTCCTTTTAGTCATTCACTACATAAAACATAAAAGAGACTAAAGATGGCATAAAAGTATTTGGGAAAAAAATTATGTTGAAAATAGCCAAAGATCAGAATATTCATGTACAGTGACTAAAATCTGAACCACGACATAACGTGTTATAGTCTGAATGTCACTTGTTCAGGCTTTGGTGACACAGATAAGTGGGTACCTTGAGGATAAACGTCTTTCCATGGAAGGGAATCTCCAGAGTGTAGATGGAGTCTCCCATGTCCTGAAATGAGACAAAGACAAACATTTTAAATATGACACTTCTGCTTCTGACTCACAATGTCTGAGGAAACCTAAACTGAAAGGATCTTCACACAAACACATTTATGATTTTCATCTCTGATGAAAACATAACAATCTGCTTAAAAAACTGATGAAGACACGGCTCTGGCTTCAAGTGAAGAAATGTTGCATTTTCATTGTTTGAGTGCAAATTTGGTTAAAAAGAGTGTAAGAGTAACAATAATTTTTGTCCACCACTTTATAAAAAAAACGGTTACAACAACAGTAACTTACATTTTAACAAAAGGAATAAAACATTAATAAAATGTTCATATTAATGTAAATGTGAATATTCTTTATTTATACAGCCCTTTCAGTGAACCAAAGTGCTTTACAACAGACAGTAAATAAAAAGGAATAAATTAAAATAATAAAAAGCATTAAAAATAATGAAAGCATTAAAAGCAATACAATAGAAAAAAACACAATACAATGAAATAAAGTAAAAGAGTCACCACGTTACTGGGTATTACAAGCCATTCTAAATAAATACATTTCAGTCTAGATCAGAAATAAGATGCATTTCGGCGGGGAGCTCAATTTCAGCAATTTTTTCAATACAAGTAACAGGGTTTTCACTGGTTATTAAGGTGGATTTGGCTGACATTTCTATTTATTTTACAAATGTGCTTAGTAAGGCTTATTAACATGTACAGAAACAATAACTGTCAAAATTGTTTAATCTTTGAAAAAAATCTATTTTCAAGATTTCTGTGACCAATTTTGTTGAGTTTTCCTCATGTTTGTACAATTTTTGATACTTTGACTGGTTGGCTGTATTTAGGGAGTTCGGGGGCCACCAGCTGCTCATTCCTGATCTTATGGATATCTGATCAAATCTTCTAATACCTCAATCACATCTAGCTGCAAAAGCCAAGCTGCAGAACAATCTTGACTTCACTGAGAAATGTTGTATGTCTCTGGAAACAATGACATTATTGTCTGTGCTTATGCCTTTAGCTGGACATATGAAGTGGCATGATAATTGTTGCCTTACATCTCGCAGGGTGATCCTTGTATACAGGAGTGTTAGTAACTGTCACTCCTGTGCACTTAAGACAAAGGTTTTGAATCCATGTCTGCAGCCATGCCTTCAGAAACTTTTTTAATTTTTCTTTGCGCTTTGTTACTACTTTTGGGGCTGGAAAATATTAGTCCTTTTTTCTTTGATGTGAACATCATCGCAATTAAAGCTGCAGTATGCCGTTTATTTTTTGTGTCACTGGTCCTAAAAATATGATTACCTGTCAGCATCTCATCACTGAGGCCACGTGAAAGATCATTAGACATCTGTGCCCAATCCTTGCTCTGTATTAAGCCTTTAGGAAATCTAGCAAAGACACACAGCGAGCGTCGCTGGTGCAGTCTGACAGTGTGCTTGATCGGTAATCAGAAGGTTGCACGTTTGAGACCAGCTCCGGCTGTCACATATCCTTGGGCAAGACACTTAACTTCCGCTGCTGCAACAGTGGCGTGTAAATGAGCATGAATAAGCAAATGTGTTCATTGATACTGATGGACAACTGACATAAACACTCCAACCATCAGTAAGTGAATGGGTGTGAATGGGAAGATGTGAAGCGCAGTGTAAAGCTGATTTGAGTAGTCAGAGACTAGAAAAGCACTACACAAGCTCAAGTCCATTTACTCAGTTTTCAGCCAATCAGGGCTCAATTCAGGGGCACTGAGTCCTCTACAAATGTATATGTGCTTGTTATATCTAAATGAACTTTCATTGTTGTTTAGATTGTACAGTTTGTGTTAATGTTAAGAAGGGACAAGTGGTTTGTGGCTCTTTTGTGGCTGCAGTTACATTACACTGGCACACAAACACAATGGTTGTGTTTTGGGGGAAGTATTGTGGCTAGCAACACAACCATGGAAAGGAGGAGGGACTAAAACTGCTCTCACTGCAGTCTCATCGAAATTACACACCCCAGCTTTAACTGGGATATGTTATGTCAACTTATATAGCAGAGAGTTGAAGTTTACTGGCATGGTGCACACTTTCTTGGGAATAATTTGTTAGAACCAATCATCTACCAATCAGAGATGTTGTTGTGACACTCTTGAATTGTAGATAGATTAAGTTTATCAAATAAACCAGGAAGAAGTGAATGTTCTCCTTGAAAAATGGTTCATATCATTCACACTTGTGTTTTTTACAGGAGCACTGTTTAATACTCAGGCAATTTTTGGTAGGTCTACCTTGGATAATTATAATATTATAGGGAATAATCTGTTGCATAGAGAAAAGGAATGTTGTTTTGTACCACATTAGTGAACCCCATAAGCTCGACTTCACTCATTCCAAACAACACACTCACATTGTTTTTCTCAAACTTCCAGTTTTCCTCCTGCGCGAGGATCTGTTCCACCACAGACATGGCTTCACGACCCTGACGGACAAACTCCTTCTCCTAAAGAGAGAAGAAAACAAAACAGTCTTCAGCCACGGTAAGGGGAGGAGCAGCACTGAGTGACAAGACTCTTCAGACTGATTCAGGTACCTGAGCTGTGACAGCCCTGCGTCCAAGCCCCTCCTCATCCAGATCCTCCTCTGAGCCTGAAGAGACCAGAGAAAACACCCATCAAGAAACCTGAATTCACACTGGCTGTTCCTGAGGCTCTAACCTGAGGAGAAACGGAGATTTTACCTGCCATGGACTCAGGAGGGGAGTAGAACTGTCCATCTGAAACAGCTCGAGGGTAGATCATGGGGGCTCGTTCGCAGGCTGCATTCACTGCTGCTAAGTAGGCTGAAATCACAGGAGGAAAAAAGTTAAAACTAAAAGTTTGTAGTCATGTTCAAACTCGTCAGGAATCTACCTCACCTCGCTCATCATCAGCCTCCTGAGTGAGGACCTTGAAGTCCAGGAACCACGTCTCCAGCCAGGCCACCACGAAAGATGTGATTGGAAGCACGTAGCCAAATGCATTCTGGGACAGGAGCTGTGGACAGAAACTATGTCATCCTACAGCTACTCAAACAGACAGTAAAGACTGTAACAGCTTCCAAAATAGATGGGACAGTTGGTTAACTTCCCAGATGTTCAAGGCAATCTTTGTAGAGGGCTGTAAAGTGTGTATCAAACAAACTTTAAAATCATAAAATGACAGCCTCGAAACAAACACACAGCTGTTAAAATGTTAATGTTCACTCACATTAGATATGATGACCTTTACAACAAGAAAGACGCTGGTCACCAGAGTGGTAATCTGTGGAGGAAGAAGGATTTAAATGATGTCCCGAGCTGCCAAATATGAATTTACCACTGTGTGTTTTAACACAAATGAGCTCACTCACCGCAATAACCCACCAGTGCTTTAACCTAAAAGCAGCGTAACCCACTTGTAGAAACAGGAAGCGAAACAAGGCCAGGAGCTGAGGAAGGAAGAGAGAGAGAGAATATAAGACACTAGTACCACAGTCATGTTGACTTCAGCTTTTTCCTCTTCTTGTGTCAATATGAGAAGACTGTGATCACTGTTTGGTAATGTGGACCAGGAATCACATCAAAACATCTTAGAGGAAGAACGAGAAATAAGGAAATGGCTCCTACAATATCAGAATTACAAACTCAGATGGGGGTCGAGTAAAAATCAAATATTGATTAGGGGTGCAGAATATAATTGGCATGTAATTTACAACCACTTTAAAATGTTGTTTATAAGTTTCCATGGTTAAAAATCTCCAGTCCACATTAAAAACCAACATTTTGGCCTTAGACAGTTAGCATGTAAAAGATCCCACACAGATTAGAGCTGAATGACAATGCAGTGTTTTTGCTCCTGCATAAACAGTGCTTAATAAATTTAGTAAGACCACCATACAATATAAGGTTTATGCCACAGCTGCCCTAAATGAACTGCACTGGTAATTACCAAAATCATTTTTACGTTAGGTCATACACCAGAATGTAGAAGCTCTTTAACCAAAAGGATATTTTAATGCTAAATTATAATTATTATTGTTATTCATTTACTGTTCTGAAAAAATAGTAAAGCACAATATTATTTTTGATTAAGATGTAAGGTCAAAGTTATTTACTTGCATTCCCGAACAGAAAAATGTATTTCAGCGGTTGAATGTTATGCTTGATTTATTTCTGACTTCTTGGAGAAGCCCAGTGAGCAGCTCAAATTTGATAAAAAAAAAAAAGAATTCAGATTGAATTCCTCATTCCTGTTCAAAATGTATGTCCAATAATAATACAGCTTTCAGTTTTAAACAGGATTTTGAAAGATTTCTAAAATATCAAAGTTTTCTTGTTTTTATGACAGGGGTCTAATAAATTTACAGCACTGCATGTTGTGATTTTTCATTGGAGCTTTTCAGATAAATGCTGTGCCTTTTCATGAGCTTTTCTGACCATGTTTAAAGTAAATTTTCCATGAGCAGTCCCAAAAGTTCAACTTCTATAAGGTCATCACTTTGCTCTGCTGAGCGTCTGTGGTTACTGCAGTACAGGTTTCTAAGGACTTAAAGAAGGAGCATTTCTATGATTAAAAGAAGGCAAAGGAAAGACAAAATAATCTGAAAGTCTCTATTTAACATGGTCACTCGGAACATCGCTGTATCTGCAAAGACTGTCGCCTACTGCATGAATGTTTAACCTGTAGGAAACACAGAAACTCAGGATGCACCGTGGTTTACTGATAAGTAATAGATAAACTTTTATTGTAATAAGACAAGGTAATAAGAGAGACGGTGACTTTGGCTTCCATAAAATAACACGATGCTTTTCAAGTCCTGACAAAGGGCGTCCTGCAGTGTGACTACTGCACATGCACATAGTGCGATGGTAAAAAAATATATATTGTTCAACCCTGATATATAGATCATATAAAATAACTCTGATAAAATGAATAATAACACTGGTTTGGCATCAGAAGAAGAGGCATCTGTTAAGACAATTTCTTGGAAAATGTATGATTTCTTATCCATCATCTATACTGCTTCTCCTTTTCAGAGTCGCAGGAGCTGGAGCCTATCCCAGCTTACATTGGACAACATCACTCATCAACACCTAAGGACAGCTT
This sequence comes from Cetoscarus ocellatus, assembly GCA_037902135.1. Classification (NCBI taxonomy): domain Eukaryota; kingdom Metazoa; phylum Chordata; class Actinopteri; order Labriformes; family Labridae; genus Cetoscarus; species Cetoscarus ocellatus. The sequence continues at coordinate 335,793 of JBAMNC010000716.1, read as the reverse complement.
TGGAGTCACCAATTAACCTAACAAGCATGTTTTTGGTCTGTGGGAGGAAGCTGGAGTGCCCGGAGAAAACCCATGCATGCACAGGGGGAACATGCAAACTCCACAGATAACAGCCCTGACTATCACAGGGTTTGAAACAGTAACCTTCTTGCTACCCTGTGATTTCTTAAGTTAAATAAAAACCCTTTAAGCTTCATTTGTAGTATTCTGGAGCTGATGATGTTGTTGCATTCGGCACATTCTGCGGAAAGACACCCAAGAGAGCTTCACGGGTAAAGGAAAAATACCAAGTAAATTAGTATAATTTGTGAGCAAACACTGAAATTACTTGGAGATTAAAAAGTATTATAAGCAGCCTTTTATCAGACTGCCTTTGTGAAATTTAATTTTTGGATGTCACAGACATGGTCTATTCACACAGGATTAGAAACAAAAATGTTTCTGATATCTTTAAAATTCATTAGGGTATTTCTTCTAAATCTTACATACCTCTTAAAAATTATGAGTATTAAACAAGATATGTCAGTACTTTCAGCTGAACTCGTGACGTTAAGTCATGTGTAGACGTTGTAGTGACCCGTTGTCCAACTCAGTTGGCTTGTTGGTATCAACATATTGCATAATTGGGATTATTGCGACAACCTGAACTGTCAAAATACTTGCCACACTTTACATAAGACAAACGTCAGACACTAAAATCAGTTTTACTAACAGAGATAGATAAATCCACTTACGAAGATGTCAAAGAAGGAGGATCTGTAGTTATAATGGACCACCTCCTTTTCTAAGCTGTCCCAGATGGAGCTGGAGATCTGCAGCAGCACAGAAAAACGTCAGCACGAGGTCAGAACAAGAGACATTGTTAAGAACCCTCAAGCCTCCTGCTCATTATACTTGACTCACATTGAGCTCGATAATCCACAGCAGAGAGATGAAGAGAAGGTCAAAGGTCACAAAGAGGCAGAAGGTGCGGCGGACGTCGGAGATGGCTTTACGCTCCGCGGGAGGAACCAGCAGGTACGGGGATGGGAGGGACATGGATGTGGAGTAGGAGGCGTTCAGGGAGGCGATGGCAGGGAGGCTGCCCCCAAGCTCACCGTACTCTCCACCCGGCATTCCTGCGGTGAGACAGGAAACTCCCCCTGCAGCGAGGACACACACTTTTGTTGCAATATTCCTCATCGTCCTTCTGTGTTTACCACAGCATGTAGGGAATGAGGAAAGGGTGATACACTGCTCATCTTCATGGATGTAAAATACAGTGCCCAGCATAAATGAGTACACCCCCTATTAAAAGTAATGTGTTAACAAATATATAAACGAACAAAAGAACAATTTCCAGTTTTGACAGAGCTGAGTTTAACAAAACTTTTTTTTTTTTTTACCATAAGATGAAAATAAGGGTAACATAATAACTAAAATGTAGCTTTGCTCCCACCCCTTTGATTGGGGTGTACTCATTTTTGCATCCTGATGTGAGATTGAGAAAAAGACTTTTTTGTGTGCAACTTAAAAAATCTTGTTTGCAATCAATGGCCCACATTTGGGGGAGTATTCTTTTGGTATAGTATGCCAAAGAAAATGTTGATTTTGAAAGGTAACTAAAGGTTTCCTGACAAATCTGAAGGGGTGTACTCATTTACGCTGAGCACTGAATGACAAAAAGGACATTAGTTTTGTACAGGGTCCCCTTTATTTTTCAAAAATCACTTTCCAGGTCTTTTCAGTGACAACTGACCTGAAATGGCAAAAACACTTTGTGCCCATATACCAATGTGGTCCTGTGTAAGTTTGATTAAAAAGATCTGCAGTCCACGGCTGTAAACAATAAACTCTGACATGCTTACATGTCATGGCAAACTGATCATTAATTAAATCATAAATACCCGCAGATATATTGGGCTTCATTTCATAGATAAACCAGTGTACACTACAACAAAGGTTTGTGCATTTACAAACCATTTATCCTCATCAGTTCAAAGAGAAATATATTGTGTTGTGCCATTCAGCTAAAAAGCATCGAGATAAGATTTTTGTACCACATTGCCCAGCCCTAATCCAGAGTGCTGAAGTAACTGTTTACGGCCTGGTTTAAAAGGAATCATATGATAAATTTACCTTACCCTTCCAGCCTCTAACAACACAATGCTTGATTTATTTTTCATAATGAGACATCACACTGCATGTCAAAACATGTCAACTATAGATAATAGATAAACATTTTTAATTGCAGTGAAATTAAGCCACCCATGCTGCATTATCTGATCTTATGTAACATTGGATTTCCAGGATTGGTAAAGTAATCAGTGTAGATTTTTAAAAATATTTATCCGTCTGCATATTTCAGCTCTGAGGTATTTCTCGACCACTGTTTGCACTTTAGCATCAGATTTTTTTGTGTTGGACTGAGCGAACACTTGTAAAACATGGAGAGAGAGTGTTTGTTTCCAACTATGTTAACCACTGGGCCATTGTTACACTGTGATTCATCAGTCAATACTGCAAGAGTTTTGGTTTCCTTTATAACTATTAGGACACACTGAACTTGATTTTAATGCTGTGGTTTCTCAACAGGACGGTCTCATGACCCACCACCACTCCCCTGATAAGAAACTGCAACAGAAATGTCCAAATATTTACAGACATTTCAGCCAATGTCGAAAAAAACAACCACAACTTACTTATCATTGAGACAAAAAGAGTATATAAATTGCGTATAAATATGTCCACTTGGGGCTTCCATACATATGAGACTTTTCAGGCACGTATTCCCTGACCGCTTAAAGAAATGCTGTGACCCACTTTTGGGTTCTGACCCTCAAGTTGAGAACCACTATCTCGAGCATCATTGGTCTCCTATTGATTTCTGTTACGTGCCAATAAAAACATGCTCACTGGCTGCTGAACGTGGTCACCCTTAAACCTTTAAAATCACAGTAAATATGCTTCAAGAAACATTTGCCCCCTCGATGCCCCCTCCCCTCAATTCTGTTAAAAACAAACTGATTTACGCCTGAGTATGTGGGACAAGCTAGCAGGCAAACTAGCAGCCCAACAGTTTGGTACATAAACTAAACTGTGAATAACCCAATGTGGTTAGAGTGGCTATCTCACATAAATCCTCAGTAAACAAACCAAAGTCAATCATCTATTTGCAAACTTAGTTGCCAAAATGACAGCTACTTTTCGCTAGCATACAGCAGCTAACTCACAGCAAGTTGCTCTCATTTCCTATTTGTTACACATTGGGGAAATACACTTGTATACCCCAGACGATGACATGAAACATAAGGACCAAATGTACTCAGAGTTACCTTTAAATATCTCAAAAATGCATTTTCAGAGCATTAAACCTACTAGTTTTACCGCATCATCGTCGTCTGCCAGTCTTCCGGGCTGACCGTCCAAAGAGCGTCTATAGCAGTAAGATGGTTCACTCCACACGTCCAAAATCCTGTGACTACAGCGCTGGTTCTCGTCTGTTTTCGGCTGGATCTTTTATTTTGAAACACTTTAAGGATGTTGGTCTAATGCCAGCTGCTCGATTTTATTCACATTCTCTCTACAGTCAGAATAAAAAAGTCTTGAAACTCTCATGCTCTGATATCTGTCTCGGTGATGCAGGTCCATCGACTGTAAAAAGAGTTTAGGACTTGATTGTACATGTATCGAGTTTTCCAGTGCCCTTTAGCGGCCACTTTGCAAAACTACAGTACGTCGATTTTTGCTAATATGGATAAGAAAGAGTTTTCTTTATCACGACTTAAAAAATGAAATCCAAAAATGCCTAGAGAAAACCTGCCCCTTGTAATTTGCTCTCAGTTGAATTCGATTTAGATCTTTGATTTCTAGCAAAGTAATAAACCAAAGGGAAAAAACACAAGAAATATAACATTATACAAAATTAAAAACATTACATTATCAGAACATTGCTTGCGGACATTTGGTTTACATGTGCTAAAAAGAGTGGGAAAAAGTACACAGCTATTGAAACCCACCCCATCTCCAAAAGTCATTAAATACTACTTATCCAGCTCCCTAAGAATATAAACCTCAACAATAGTTATTCACTGAACACATCCAACTCTAAAGCATGCCAATTGTGTGAGCATTATGAAAAACAATTATTCTACGTTTTGCACTAGTGTAGATAATGTGCTTTTTTCATGTTGTAACTTACATCATGGATAGTATAACTTTTTCATTGGGATTTCGTTTATCTTTTGGTTTTGAATGATTTTTTAAAAAGTTTAATGTCTTTATTGTATGAAGCACCACATCCTATGGGAATGTTGAATTTTATTTTTGTAATTGATTATGCAAATTAGAAGGATGTGAGGTGGCACGGTATGTATTTGTGAGTGCCTCGGAGAAGGAAAGTCAGAGCCTTCCTTTGCGGAGTTTGCATGTTCACTCCATGCATGTGTGGGATTTCTCCTCCCACAGACCAAAAAACATGCTTGTGGGGTTAACTGGTGACTCTAAATTGCCCTTAGCTGTGAGTGAATTTGAAAAAGGTTGTCTGTCTCTTTATGTGGCCCTGTGATCAGTTGGCGACCAGTCCAGGTTGGGATATGATCCAGTCTCCTGCTACCCTGACAGGAATAAGCAGTATTGATAATGGATGGATGAATGATGCAAATCATCTATAAAGGTGTAAAACATGAAAAATAAGTGGTTCATTTGAATTAAGATACACGCTTTATTTATCCTGTCACAGCATGGTCCAAAAATAAACCTTTTGACCTGTTAGTTACTACAAACTCATGTGAATTCATGTCTCTTAACTAATGATCTATTAACTAAGTGAAGAAATTCATTGTGACTCCACTTCTGGTCAGTGGCAACAGGAAGTAATGCATCCTACATTCATTCAATTAAATCACCATAAGTCACAAAATACATAGCATTAATTAATCATATGATTGTTAACCCCTTCAGTAAAGTGTTACTAGGTTGTGTGACTGATCCTTTTAAAATCAATTGTCTACATTAATTTACATTTATGATATACAGTAATTTATACTGGCCAGCTGTTCACAAACGTGTATGTCTTTAACTATTCTTATAAGGAAATCTTGTAAAAGCTGAAATGACAAATATAAAGTGTAATGTAGTGACACAAGGTGGTCACCAAAGTCAGGTTTTGTCGACATCTTAAAGCACAGAAAATGAGGTTTGTGGCCCTGTCGATCGCTTGTTGAATTTTTGTAAGTCACTTTACAATCAGAACATTATTGGTAAAGATATACATAATATATAACTGTGACGTCCAAAATCGTATAGTTTTCATTTTTGGTTTATTTCCAAACAACTTTGATATTACACTTCTAAAAGAATGAACAGAAAAAAACCTTCACTAACTTGAGCAGATGAATGTCAGATTTCGTAGTTCATCAGTTTCACCACCAGAGAGCAGTAGACCCTCACAACGCTCAAATTCTGCTTTATTCTCTGTCAGGGGCTTCGTCGCTGTTTGCTCTGAATATATTTTCACTTCATGCGTTAAATGGCGTTGACATTATTATAAAATCTAGCATTTAAACATATTTACTCAGACAGTAAAAGTTGAACCCCCCCAAAAAACAAGACAAAATGAAACAAAACATGCATTTCCGGCTAAAACCTTCAGAATAAATATTTTAAAAAATGTCTATCTTTATTTGATCATATAACTTTTGTAGGAAACATGGGAGAGAGAAGAAACACTCTCTCCTAACCAGTTTGTCGGAGACGTCTTATTTTCTGCTGAAACGCACAAAAAAATCACGGGACTCACGATATCTGAGTCATGAGAGTAAAATACAATTTACTTCCGGCTTTGTTAAAACAAACTATAGCCTCAAAACGTGGTTATCGTTGTTTTTTTTTTTTCGCAAGAAGAAAGCAAATAATTATGAATGTTTACATTAGTTTGCTTTGCACAATATTCTTGTGTAACACATATACAATACATGTCTGTTTCATCGAACTGTTCATCGTTATTATGCCTTCACATAAATTCACACTTTTTTTCGGATCATATGTCTAGTTTCCATTAGATTGTTCCTGTTGAATAATCATTTTCACTTCTTCCTGAAACAGTTTAGTGGGACCGGAAAGACAAAGTGGATGCATGGCATCGAGTGTAAATCTATCTAGATCAGGGATGGGCAACTTTGGTTCCAAAGAGGGCCACATAATTCACAAGTTTTAAGAACTGCTCAACAAGACTTACAATGCCTTTTTAAAAGTAAGAATATGTAGCTTTTTAGAGCATAATATGTCCATGTTTATAGTTTTAATCTCAACCAGCAAGAGTTATGTTGAAATTAAGCAAGCTAAACGCGGACACAAGGCCTATTTTGAGTACAATCTGCCAACGAGTCATTAAAATGATTGGGTCACATTTTCAATTTGTCATTTTCAGTAAATGCAAATGGTAGGAAATAACAGAAAATGATTTACAATGTCTAATGTGTTTGCTCTTTTGTGCATGGTAAAAAAAAAAAAAAAATCAGAAAATCTTCACAACAGGTTTTTACATTTCATTGTTCATGTTTTTTCTACGTAAGATTGAAAATTAATGTGGGCTGCATAGATGAGGTTGAGAGTCACATCTGGCCCCCAGGCTACTAGTTTACTATCAAAATCTTAAGACCAGTTGAAAAATTGCAAAAATTTGCATTTTGTGCTGTTGGATCTTAAGAAGGTTTAAGTAGAGCTTCACAATGCAAAAAGAAGAAAAAAATGAGTAAGCAATTTATTTTAAAAAATCAGTTAAGCAGAAATATGCTGTTTATCAGCTGATCAAAGAGCTCAAATAGCTCCATGGCTCAAATAACAAACAAACAGAAGACGTCCTCAAAACAGAAATTAAAGTGTCAAAAAAAGGATTCAGTAATGAGCAGCTCCACCGTTCTTATTGATCACTTCAAAAATTCGGTTAGGCATGCTTGATGCCAGTGTTTCCAGGAGGCCAGTGGGAATGTTGCTCCAAATGGCCAAGATGGCCTCACGAAAGGCATTCACTGTCTGGAAGTGATGTCAGTTTTTGTAAACTTTCCCTTTGCTCCTATCCCCAAATGTTCTCAATTGGATTTTGATCAGGGGAACAAGCAGGATGGTCCAAAATATTGACATTATTCTCCTGGAGGAAGTCCTTTGTCAGATGGGCATTGGAAACTGCAGCGTTGTCCTGTGGAAACACTCAGTCATTACCACACAGACCAGGGCCTTCAGTCATGAGGGATGCCCCCTGCAACATCTCCACATAGCCAGCTGCCGCTTGATGCCCCTGCACAACCTGAAGCTCCATATTTCCATTGAAGGAAAAAGCACCCCAGGTCATGATGGCGCCCCCTCCACTGTACCGTGTAGAAAACATCTCAGGTGGGATCTCCTTGTCATGCCAGTAACGTTGAAAGCTACCAAGACCGTCAAGGTTACGTTTTTCTGTAGAACTTGAGTCACCTCATAAAACAAACTTTTTAATCAAAACATGTCAGAGGTAGATAAAAAATATCCTACAGTGAAGTTTTTAGTGTTATTTGTTTTTCATTTAAGAAGGGAATGCAGTCAAGATCTTATAAAACTGCTACTGAAGCTGTTAACATCTATGCTAACCTTTGTATGAGCAGTCACTTCCTGCTGTCATCTTGCTTGAACTTTGTTCCTTTTCCTGCTCTAAAAGACTCTGATTGGGCCGTCCTGCTTTGGGCCACTCACAATCATTGTAGATTGGAGCTTGGCAAGAAGAGACCATCAGACAGCATCTGCGATAAGCTTGTACAGCAGTTGAACCTGCCAGATTACAGACATGGCATCAGGCAGGTCCAGCTGCTGTACAAGTTTATTGTAAACGCCGTCTGACAGTTGTTGAGCTGCATTCAGTACCAGTATCAACCTTAACTTGGGTTGAAGATCCTCTCGTGTCTTGATGGACAGCCAATCGGATCCTCCAGCTCAGCGCCAGTGACATTTATGGGGTCTACCACTTGACTTTATTGTTCCATAAACCTCAGGATCTTTTAAGAAATTCAAAGTGACTGTTTTACTGCATCCAGCCTCAGCAGTTGTGAGAGGCCGTGCTTATGCACCTCAACAATCCGACTGCAGTCAAAGACAGAAAGCTTTTTAGCCTTTGCCATCAGGAGGTCATGACAGTGTGAATACCTGACAGAAAATTACATTGAATCCACTTTTTTGCTCAGATTTTGGCTTTTAAAGGCTGTGGTCTTAAACTTTTGATCAGCCTATTCTGTTTGTTGTTTTCAGTAAACTGCTTACTCATAATTTCTGTCTCACTCCCATT